>JACYXH010000050.1:1652500-2162500 GCA_026745465.1 Lota lota
ATACAATCATCAAAATGGATAGGCAGAGTGAATATTTTAACACATCAATACAAAAGTGCCTGTATTCATCCCGATTACTTTCTCAATAAAATAGGATGAAATATAAGTGACATCCAGGAACATAAAAAGTGACAGCATAGCCATGGTTACATATACAGTACCAAATCATCAAGCTTGTTTCTTATTTTCTTTACAAACCACCACTAGGGCTCTGCCTTCCCTCCATGAACAAATGCATTGTGCCTTCTGAGAGTCAAACTACATTTGTATGCTGTTATTATGACAGGAAATGCTCCCCCAACTAAACGCTTTCCTCCAAATAAATGTATTTGTGACAATATCTTGTATTACCACTGTCGTGGTTGGTACCGTAGTTGTGAAGTACCGTTCGAAAAACAGATGTCCGAGTTGCCGACAAGCAGGGAGGAACACACAGGACAGCAGAGCAAACATGGACTTGTTACTTCATTCATCTCAATTACTCTCCTGCACGTGTGATTATTAGTATTACAACCAATTGCTAATTAATTCAACTACCGTTATGATCTGTATTTCCTTAAGTTGAGGAATGGCGCAGGAAAAAGAAAATGCATTTAGATTGTCGTCGCTCGCCTTCCCCAGATTGTTTATGTGGAAAGTCAACTTTATACTCCAATCTGTGGATGTGGTCGACAGACACGCACAGCCAAGCACATCTGTATCGCCACCTCCATTATTTTAATTGAAAAATTGTGTTCAATGTCATTGCAATGAGATGCCCTAGTAAATCACACGCCAAACTGAAAAAAGCTGGAATCATTCAAGGTTTAGTGCACGGTATAATTTAGTTAACTACTTGGTACATATATGAATGCGAGTCCAAGGGGTTTAAGATGAAGACAATGCAGATGATGTTGTTCCTGCTTTGATGGAACTCGCATACATCAAGGCTCTGGTGTTAATCCTTTCTGAACACAACAGGCCTAACAAACCTAATCTACCAGGACCACTTTTGTTATAATTATAGATATACAAATGCATGTTTAAGAACAGAGTTCATGTAGGATGTAAGAACAGATTTTGTGGTGTTATGTAATGGCCACATTTTTATTATTTCCATAATATAATTAAATATTATCCATGATTGATGAAAAGGATAGCAGATTAAAGGTACATATTTAATTTGATGATTAATTTGTATTGTAGAGTTACAGTAACAAAGATAGGAAGAATGCTTAAAGTGGCTGAAAAACATATTCTTCCTTGGACTGCATCCATATCTTTGTTAAATGGCAGTATGATGGTTTGGGTCCCTTGATGTGGGAAGTAATACACTTTTTAGACCCATCATTACAGGCTTTGGAATTCCCCATTACCAAATCAAAAACATGTTCAGTGAGCTCGCCAAAACTGTATGCCTGGTGAAAATCCTCAAAGAAATGGTCCAACATTGCCAAAAAGTATGTAGTTTTAAAGGAACTAGTCACAGGCCGTGTTTTCATGGGCAGCTGTACAGAAGCGATATTTAGATTCATTAGATACCTATAAAAAAAAGTTAATTACATATGGAAAGGTTTCAATTGCTAACCAAGTTTTCTGGGACCTTTAAAATCTGAATGTGTATGGAGCAGTAACGCAGAAAAGAAGTTGCTAACCCTAACCCTAACCTTAGAAATTATTACGTCGTCTGAAAAAGTAATCAGTCCAACTCATCAAACCATAACCTATATGAAAAAGTTAATTAGTTTGTTATGTGTCTAATGATTTTTCCCTTACAAATATGCTAATCTGGCACTAAGCACCGCCACTGCAGTCAGTAGCTGTATATTTTCCTAGAGTTAATGTTTGGCTGACATTTAATACAAACTGAGTGATCAACAAGTACCAACATTGCATCTTTGATTGACCATCAACTGAAATTATGGCTTCTTCAAATCTATTTTCTTTAAAGGAGCTTTAAAGGTAGGTCCATATTAAGACTAAATATACCACTTGTGTAGCAATCACAGTCGGGTTTATGTTAAGGTGAATCGAGATAGAGTATGATCAGTAAGGGTAATTTCAGTTAAAGGTAAGGTAGGGTAAGTTAATTGATAGTATGTATATTATAGTATGGTTTGATATTTTTTGGAAAACAATGCTTAAAAAATGATAAAGAAATTCTTGGAATACGTTTTTTGTTTTTTTGTTTTTCAGAAAGCTAGGTATGAACATTGCTGCTGTATATAAAATAAACTGCAGCATCTGCATACACGCTGTATATCCCTTAGTTCCTACATCAGGGGAATTCTAAATGAAGTTGCTTGGATGCTCTCGGTGAAGCTGCATTCCTAGTTAGTAAGAATTATTAAACTGTCTGGCTTTTGAGCATGTCCTAATGGCTTGTTAATGATGCTGAAACTCCACCGAGGATGCTGCGGGCAGAGAACTAACACAGGGGGAAATGGAGAGCTTAACATTACCCAGCATATTACGGGTGGTTTTCCCACAATGGCTCTACATCAAGTTAGGGATAGGTTCCTTTTTGTTGGCTAATGCAATGCATGCAGTCAACGTCCGATGAATTACTTTGGAATGTACTGTGAATAAAGGATGACCAATGGAGATATACAAGAATATTGATCAGGTTTATCAGTTGGTTGACATTATGCACAGCCTACATTTTGCATAACTGTTCTTGTAAGAACTACCAATTCTCTTGTAAGAATAAAGCATTAAAACAAAGCATATACCCCAGAGGGGTTACGTAGTACTAGACAGATTGGTTTCACATTACCTGATATCTGACATTAGTACACCATCAAATTGAATTAAGGTTCTCCCGAGGTCAAACATTGAGGACGTTAAGACTTTGATTCGTTTTATCTCACTCATATTACTTATCTGAAAACAAATGAGCACGGACTCCTTCTGTCACTGGTAATGGTGTGTTTGAGTCTACAGCTACATAGTAGGCCTATTACCCCTACCCTATTTTAGATTTTGAGTAAAGTTGCATATAGTCAATAGAAAACCTTCACAATGTCTGTGCTGAGCCAAACTGGGATCCCTGCTTATTAATGAAGTCATTTAACTTCCAACTGACAAACATATATTTTAATAAAATAATAAACAGTCTTGTGTTCCAGAAATAATGAGCTTAATCTGTTATCGGAATCTAATTTGTTTAACAAATGTACAGCATCTAAATTTTAACATATTCCCCTGTTAACTTATTTAACCTTATGCTGTTGTTATTGATGTTATATGATGCCCTTATATGAGGTTATAATTTCTGTTTCTTCTGTATTCCATCCCTCAGTTCATTCAGAATGAAAATCAAAGGAGTATTTGAGAGGAATCCTGTTCCTTGTTGACAACTCTAAAAATATACTTTTCCTCTCCCTCTGCTTGTAGAAAAAGCCTCCAGCAGAGGTCACTTAGGTATTCAAGCTTCATATCAAGGTGCAAATTGCCCCGACCTTTCCCCCACGATGGACGAAATCATTAAAAAAAATCAATGCTAGCTTTACATTTTCTGTTCTGGGTAAGTGAGTGGGATAGACCAATCCCTTTAGGCTATGGGTGGCTAGATAGATGGTGTGTGAAGAATGAGGTTTTTGTGTGGAAAACACACAACCGTACCACTGTTATGCTACCTCACGCCACGCAAGGGGTGAGCAGCCCTCAGCAGCCCAGAGTGTCTCTGTATCTTTGTGTTGTTATCAAGCAGAGGCCAGAAGCATCAACTACAATAGTGTCAGGAAAAGGAGCGTCGGAGTATCTTCTAAAACATTAGTAAATTGAATAAAATAAAATTATATACAATACAATTACATACAATATAATTAAAATGTATACAATTAAATGTAATTAAATGTAATTACATTTAATTTAATACAATTCAATTCAATCAAAAGAGCACTGTCTTTATAGACCATATCACTTTTTATAACCTATATGTGAAAAAATTTATGGTATTTCATAATAAACTTTACGTTGTACCCTGGCATATCCAGCAGCTTAGTTATTCTAAAAACTCAGCAACAAAACAAATATTTTTCTATGCGACAGTGTTTATTACACTCTTTAACTCCTACTCTTTAAAACAAGTCAGCCTTCATATTTGTGATCTGCCTCTCCCTGGGTGAGTGTCTGAATAGCTGAGTGCCAGCCAATGCTCCAAGTGGAGGATGGTGCAGTCTTTGGGAGCTCGTGCTTGGAGGGACTGCCCTTCCTTTCTCAAGGTTCAAGCAAATACACCCAGCCTTACATTTTCCTGCTGTCTCTCCCTCTATCTCTCTCCCTCACTTATTTTGCTTTCTGTCATTTTAATAAACACACACACACACACACACACTGTCTCACAAAACAAGCATAAATAAATTACAAAATACATCAATACATTTTGTGTATTTCCAATGGGTCTCCCTCCCAAGCTCCTGTGTATTCTATTATATCTAACATATCTTTGTATGGCACTGAGACACTTACATCGGCTGTTGAAAACAATCTATTGCTTCATACAGACAGAAAATGTGTCGATACATGACTGCTGTGGATGAATGCAAATGAAGTTCAAAATGCTGTTCAGCAGAGGTCTGAGTACGGCAGGTATTGATGAAGACTGCGTTAGGAGCAATACATTGTTAATGTTCAGTAGCCATATTTAGGTCATATGTAGTCCAGTGTTATTGGCGGTCCTGTTGCACAGCTCTGTGTGTGGAATTGTGCGATGTTCTGTGACTGCATCGCTTGCTGGTTCACTCGTTGATTACACACCTACCTCACCCAAAAAGATGTCCCTCAAACATTCATGGTTGCTATGGAAATTGCAGTGAGAGTAGCATAGTATTACACATTTCTGTCGATCACCAAGGGGTATATGTATTTGTTAATTAGGTTTAGGCATAACAACATGTCATCACCTTGGTCACAGATGTGTTATGCTACAGCAGGAAGCTCAAGCATTTAGTTTGGGAAAATGTATGAGTTATTAATCGCGACCCAACACAAAGTATGCAGTAATTATTTAATCTTTGATATGTTGGGGATTATATAATTGTGTTTTCTAAATCATCGTCTTTTGAATCAATATCACGTTGTTGTCATAGAGACATAAACCACAAAAACAACGGAACTGAAAAACATGGGTCCAGCTGCTCATGCATATTTAACATTTAGTAGAGATTAATTTTGACATGTATTATATAAGAGGTCCAATACATTTTAGATTGCTGTTTTTAGATTGCATTTAGGATTTCAATTTAGTATCTAGAATTTGATTATAAATGGTTGATTTATCATATAATTGTAACGTGGAAATTGTAGTGCATCTTTGTCTGGTGTTTTTGGCTAATTTGGGAAATGTTATGCAAAGTTTGGACTAAATGTGGAAAAGGTGAAACCCATTTGGAGCAGTGAAAGTTCACGAACAGCTTTCAAAACAGTATTGCTCTGAGTGGAACAGCTTGCAGTAGCAGTTTGAGGGTAAAGGTAATAGAAGATTGTAGATATTTATTCAGCCACCCAATGAGCTTTAGAAATAATAAGGGCCAATGCAAACATAGCATATGCTAGTGATCAAACATATCATGAACAAAAAAAAAACATATATACCTTCTCCCGGGGTAATCTGCACCATGCTGCCAGTTCAGCTGTGGTTTGAGCTCACTCTACACTATGCTTGCAGTTCACATTTCTAGCAGTCTCGTGTATACAAGAACATTTTGTTTTGCGGCCCTATGTAAAAATGTGCGTTTTATGTCTGTCAGAGATGCTCATACACCAGCCCACACTCTATTTCAATCGATCAACGTGGGGGCAAAGCATTGTGATGTTAATTGAAAGCTATTGTGTTCACACAACCTTATCTGCTAAGCTAAAACATCCTAGCTAAAACTGTTTAAAACAAAGCTACGCAAAAGCAAAATAGAGATGGGGTTAGTGAACTGATGGTTGAATGAGATCTGTCAAAGTTCACGCCCATGTGGCGATCTGCAGTTCGCCAGGCCCAGACAGGCTTGATACAGCGACGGCTTCCCGGAGAGGCCTTTATTGTTTAGGCTGACAGAGCATATTGGACCCATGCCAGACATATAGGGCAGGACAAGGTTAGCTCAGCTTAGCACACAGACGCAATCAAAGTGATGGCAGAATCTAGACTCATTACCTCTGTATAGTATAAATAACAATAAAGAAAAGTGTCTGTAATAGGGGAGGGAAAGATATACAATATATATTGTATATATATATATATATATATATATACAAAAAATTATGAGAGGGAGAGAGGGAGAGAGAGAGAGAGAGAGAGAGAGAGAGAGAGAGAGACAGAGAGAGAGAGAGAGAGAGACAGAGAGAGAGAGGCCCAACATTCACGGAGTCTCATAAACTTGTGAAAAGTGCTGTATGTGCACACATTAAACACCCAGCTTCTAAAGGTAGCCTTGACTTCCCAATGGGAGATTGATGGTAAAACTGCTTTTATTGGAATAGAAACCAGTAACCCTTCATCAATTTTAAAGGAAATCATCAAACATCCACATGTTTCCCATTGAAAAGGCAAGTGGAAATTGTACACATTAATTGTACAGATCCAATATTTGTATCATAACTTCCAGAATCCAGAGACGCTTTGCATTACATTTCTTATAATGTTGCTACACAAACTATCCTATATCGTGATACTATTTTATATGACGAAGGCATTGTGGGCTTCCATAACACTAGTTAGAAAGCGGAGATATGCACCGGCTGTTTAATGCGTAAGTGATAATGTATAGCGATTCAGCTCGCTATACATTATCCTGCTTATTATACGGCTACTTACTAAAGAAATCAATAATTTCATTAAATATATATATATATATATATATATATATATATATATATATATAGTATTGCTTAAAACATTATTTTACTGCTTCTGCTAAAATAATTGTCAGATAGATTCTATGTTTGGAAATAGTGTCCGACAAAGCTGTGTAATAAATTATACAACATATACTGTAGAAGAGCAGGAGGGTTCCAGAGTCCCTTCAGGGAGTCTGAACCCTAAAATAACATTTGCATCTCTGCACAAAAAGCCCTCACCCTGGATTATATCTGCTGGGGGAACCCCCACCCAGCCACTTGGGTGTTCATTCCACCGGATCCTCTCCATCACATGAACTGTAGGTCAGTGTTCATACAGATGACGTGACTATTTATAGCGCATGTGCATGTATGCACGGATAACACAGCTGAAGTGGTTTGGGCAAGAACAAAATAATAAAAACTAAATTAAAAAAAGCCCACAGCTCTTACCCTGTTGCGTACTCTGAGCATTACCCACCACGACATTGTAGTGCATAAAAAGCCAGCCCTCAGTCAACTTCCGGAGTAAGCTGTACATAATAGGCTAACAAGCTAGTGTGAGTGTCATGTATATTTGTCATGTATAAGGAATGTCAATGGTTGAGGAATATAAAGCAGCAGTGCTGTCCCATGCATGGGCGTGAGGCTTTCCTTTTCTCAAAGGATCTATGCCATAGATCCTTATATGTATAGGCATGTATACCTAAACATGCCAATATTCACTGGGGTTAAAAGTCAGTGGCTTGTCTGTGTGCAATACAAAATAATTTACACATTCCGGTGAATTCCTTAGGAAAAAAAGTGAATCTGAAATATCTATGCTGCACTTGTTGCCCATGGTTTCCTGGTGAAGTTTCTCCATGCTATATTAAGAAGTTAAACTGCTTGTTTTTGTCTCATCTGTCGAGCCAGACTATTCTCTTATTGATGTTTCTTCTCTGATCCTCGCCATCTGTGCTCTGTCTCTCTCTCGTTCTCCTTCTCTTTCTGTCTGCAGCTCATCTTTTCTGTCTTTTACACCCACACAAAAGCAGCAGACAAGTTTGTGTTCCGTGGCGTGACATGCCAGTTGGGTCATGCCTCTCTTTGTCAGTAGTCTCGTCGCCTCTGCTTTACAGAGGAAAGCATTGGAAAAATCTCTAAAATAAAATATTGGACTGTCTCCATGAGTTGACAAAGAACTATGCATAATATTTGGACAAGAAAAAAGGGCCGATCCAATTCCTTTTGGAAACAGGCCTATCCAATCTATAACCATTCCAAGACCATATTAGATTCTAATAATTATAGTGTCAAAGCATATCTTGCTTTTGCAATCTGTGATAATTCCTAGTAAAACATATTAGTGAAGGACAAAACGTGTGATTTCAGGTGCTAATATTTATGTTATGTCTTCTTTGCTCAATGGCTGCAGTCCCTCGCCTTTGTGTGTCACACAAACAAATGCGGGAGCTCAGTACCAGGCCACATCGGTTGAAAGAGAGTTGCAGCTCTGAAACTCATTAGTAGAATTTCATTAAGACGGATGAATAAAGAGAAAATAACTACAGAAAATGGCCGGGGGAAAGAATGAGCAGTTCGGCTGTCACCTCCCGTTCTTAATCAACTGAGGGAAAACTCTCCGTGCCAGACTCCATGCCATTCCAATGTTTCCCGTTCCATTTCAAAGCTCTCAATAAACCCAGATCTGCTGGCAGGCTGTGCGCGTGTGTAATTGTGTGTGTGTGTGTGTGTGTGTGTGTGTGTGAATGCGTGTGAATGCATGTGTGTTTGTGTGTGTGTGTGTTTGTATGTGTGTTTGTATATGTGTGTGTGTTTGTGTGTGTATGCATGTGTGTGTGTATGCATGTGTGCATGTGTGTGTGTGTGTGTGTGTGTGTGTGTGTGTGTGTGTGTGTGTGTGTGTGTGTATGCATGTGTGTGTGTATGCATGTGTGCATGTGTGTGTGTGTGTGTGTGTGTCTTTCCCAACCGCCACGGATATATACCTCGGGGTGTCAACATAGCAGGACCTGGAGTCTGCTGGTACGGAGCAGTACCTCAGCTGGTCCCGTCTGCAAGACCCACTCCCCCTCCCACGGAGCTTGACGCTGAGTGTGCCAGGCGCCAACCTCACACAGAAGTACAGCCTTTTGGGTCAGACACCAAAGACCTGAGACTGAGTGGAGCTATGCCTCATCAGCCAGCTGCAGCTTCAATCTCGGCTACTGCATCGACAGAAGTTGTCCTGAGTTTACTGCTGCAACAGATGCATTCTGCATGGTTTCTGGTTGTACCAGAAGACACTGAATTAGTATACCACTCAAATGAGTCCATGTTACAGACAGCATCTATTTCTTTGGACCTCAAGGTTTTAAGGCATTGTCAAAAATGTGCGATTTAAAAGTGTGACGTGTCATGTGACAACCTCGTCCTAACCTAGATAAAGCCTGAACCCACTGGCCTGGTCTCCACAAGCCTCTCCCTATAGAGCTAACCCAGACACAACAGGGCTCTGGAGCCAAGATGTCAGTCGAGGCCTGATGCGATGTGTGCCTATCTTAGGGTGAAGGGCGTCATGTTTCAGTAGGCGTCCTCTGACTTGTTTCTTTTGACTTATTTAGAATAAGAAAAAGAAGACCTTTAATATGCTCTCTGGGAGCTAATGTGAAGTAAATGCGCTGAAAGCACATCCCGCCTGACGGTGTATTTTCTTTGCTCTGACACACGGATGCAACCCACCTGAAAAATGAAGCCTTCGGACTCTAGGGGGATGGAGCATGGGCGTAGGAGGGAGGGGGAGGGGGGAGTGAGCCAGTGGGGATGATATAGCCTCAGAGTGTGTGTGTGTGTGTGTGTGTGTGTGTGTGTGTGTGTGTGTGTGTATGTGTATGTGTGTGTGTGTGTGTGTGTGTGTGTGTGTGTGTGTGTGCATGCTAGCTTTGGCCTACTGTTGTGTGGTGGCATGCATGTGGGAGGCCGACCATATGCTGCGTGTGCCGGTGTGAAAGCGTGAGCCACGGTATGTGAGAACAACCACATTAGGGTTCGGCTGGTACAACTGGAGATACATGTGAGCCCGCCACCATGATCGATATGAACGTCAAACCATGATGACATTTTCAATTTGAAGCCTGACAAATTCTTAAAGAAATACAGCTTGACGAGCAGATAATGATGGCGAAATTATGTGAAATAATATCAACAATAATGGCATTGAGTTTGGTAGACACCAGGTTGATGAATTGACACACCGCCAACAGAGGGAGATTGTTCTAGCTGATGAGATGCAATAAAGTTAGGCATAGAAGGGCTCTTCGATACGAAAATGTGGTCACTGGCGAGGGGGGGGCGATTATCGTAATATGGAAAAATGGCTTCAATTACTTCAAAATGGCTGAGAGGAAGAGCGGACAGGGCGACAGGAAGCGGTATTGCGGTGGCAGGCAGGCAACGGTTGGGTTATAAGGTCAATCTGTTCTAAGATGGAGCATCTCTTTGGCTCCACTGAGAAGATGCTGTCACTGAGCTGGCCTTTACTGGCACAGTAGTGACTGTATCATGGATCTAGACGCATGTCAGATGTTTTTTTCTTTTACTCAGGGTGACGTGTTGTGCCAGACTTATTTCACCATTCATAATTTTGTTAACATTTGTTAACAAACTGGAGTCTTTTGGATACAATCGGCTGTTCAATGACAACATTTTGATATTATGCTAATGCTTTGAACACTTACACTTCCTCAACTTTAACCTGAATCTGTTTGTCGTCAAAATAACTACAAATAACATACCATGGTGCTGCTTATTATAAAGGGAGGCATTATGCACAATCTCTGTGCCGTGATGCTTTGTCAAATATAGAAGTTTACCTCAATTTGTGTGAGGACCACAATGTATTCCACAACGCATACACCGGTCCCATTCATCACCGAACCTTTGTCCGTCCCCTCTACAGATGAGATTATGCCATCTGAATTAACTAGTGATGGATTTTATAGAGCAACATCTGTTATGGTAATGTGTTCATATTGCATGTCCCTCTCCTACCATTTGCTCTGTTGGTCCACTGTTGTTTTGGTTTAACATGTGCTCCGTTCGAAAAGAAACGCAGGAGCAGCATCGCTGTGCCCATGACCAGTGCAACTTGATTTATGTGAGTCAGTGACTACAAAAAGTCAAAGGAAAATTTGCATTTGCACACTTACACACTGCAACGAGATATGAGGCATGACCTGTAGCAGCTTGTGTCCTCCTTTCTATTTCACTAGCTTTTTGTTTGGATCTCTCTCTCTTTCTTTCTCTCTCTCTCTTTCTCTCTCCCTCTCTCATCCCCCTCTACCCACATCTTCTATTTGCATCTGCCTACATTATAAAGAGAAGCACATGGACCCCCCCTCCCCCCCAGGCCGTATATTACATAAACCTGTTGGAGTACGGGCCGCAGCAGCACTTTCACAGCATCTGTCGCGTGAGGCAGAATAACCCAGGTTCTAGAGGGGGGGGGGGGTTATAGAACGACAGTAGGAGATTCTGGGGATACTAACCCCTTGCACTAGCATGTATAAACATGGATTTATCAGCTAGAGTTGAAAGATATTTCCTGTTGCTTTGCTTTGCATTGGTAGTGGCTTGGTGGTGATGGCCCTGCTAGAACCTTCATGCACCTCTGCACCAATGGGACTATCATCTTTTTCTTTCCTCTGATATATATATATAAGCCCTACGACAACAAATGATTATGATAACGTAGATGACCTTTGATTGATTTGGTTGTGCTTGTTGTTTTGTTCATCTATATTACTATGAATTTGATATTGCTTCATTACTTGAATTGTCTTTCAAGATGTGTTTTATCTCGTTGTGTTCATCTAAATGCAGTCATTAGGTTTATATAAGGGCTTCCCTGCCAGCCATGCATGGTAGGATAGCCATCCTCGCAGGGATATTACTCAGAACCCGCTCATGGATTTTCTTGCCCCCCAGTGGTTTTGGGGAGTTTTTCCTTTTTTGTTTGAGGGTTTTGAGGTTAGGGGGTGAATTCAAATCTAATCTGCACATCATGGACCAGTGAAGCAATTGAGAGACCTGTGATACAGGGCTGGATAAAAGTCAGTTTACTTCGCAACTAATGTTCAACGTGTTCATGAGTCAATTTTATGCTATAATGTCGATAGGCAGGCCAAAATCATCGACCATCATCATCGGTTTACCAGGAACTCGGTAGGCTACGATAGAAAAGGGGATTTTGAACTGTTGGCATAATGTACGTAACGTTAAGAGGCACTTGTGAAAAAGGCGTGTGTGTAGTGAACTTCCACCAACGACTGAGAACTCACCATTTGCATTTTTCCCACAAATGAGATGTTGGTAGGGCTGAAGTACCCCCCATATCTCTGCGTCACTGTTGATCACCTGCACCATGGACTCCAGAGTGAATTTAGGAATTCCGTTATCTTTCTCCAAAAGCGCACTGCGCAACACTCGCGTGTATACCTCACGGAAGAGGCTCTCCATGCACGCACACAAGTAAATAGCCGCGTGCTCGTGTATCCTGACGGCGACGCTGCTGTCCACCATCCACTTGAAGAACTTCCCCACGTTGAATACGAGTCCACATCGCACCGACTTGCCGCGGCTAAACTTGTCCTCGGTGCTCATGTTGTACAAAGACAATGCACTCACGGCGGCGGTGATGCAGTTCACCGACACAGTCCATGACAAGACAATTTTTATGGCACTTTGAATCTCGTACTTTGTGCATTTGGCGTAACGCAAACTCAGCCGCTGCGCTTCTTTGGCTATGCGCACTAGCGCGCGGCTGACGAGCGTGGAGAGCCGGAGCAGGACGCTTTGCGGTAGAGTCGGTAGTCGGGTCTCCTCTTCCCGGTGGAGCGCGCTCGCCACTTCCCCGAGGCTCCATGGCACCTCGTCCTCTAGCTCGGGTAGCTTAACGCACTGCCCGGAGCACTCCAGGGTCTCGGCGTCTTCGACCAGAACGGTGTTAACAGTGTCCAGACTGTTGTGTCGACTGTGCATCGAGGAGTCGGTTAAATGCCAGTAATTATTGCCCCCATGCGCATGAGTTGCGTGTGCCTCGGAACAGCACAGCGACGCACTGGAAGACCTAAAGGAGTCCGCGGCTCCACCATAACCCGAGTCGAGCGTCAAATCCTCCAGTGTTCTTGCCACGGACTTGTTACTCCTGCTTGCCATAACTGCACTTCATACTGCAAACTAAAGGCTGTGGGATAAGTTGGGTGAAATGTTCCACAATAAATGGATTTGAACGTCGTTCTTACACCTTTGTGCTAAATCCAATGAATAATAGCCTTTTCAGTTTTAAAAATCCACTGTATGTCTATACCCACGTCGATCAAATGTTGCAATCAAAACCGAGACATTCAGCCGAGTCGAGAATCAACAGTGCAGCTCGGTGCTCACTTGATGTTTTACGCATAGTCTCTGACAGTTGGAGGCGGGGCCCGTTGAGATCTCAGTATAGCGAGCAGCCAATACGCACTTGGAATGACTCAAAACAGTTTGGGGCGGCTGCATCTCTTCTGCAACTTAAAGCGAACTATATTGGAGATAGGGCTCCCGGCAGCTGTTTTGCATGCGTGGCTATCTCGCAAGGTGATGCGGTAAGGCAACAGCACTAGGCTATGTTTAGAGAAGACACCCTCAAGAGAATCCAGTTGCTTTTTATTTTCTAGGAGCATATCTGATGGTAACATGACTCAGGTGCTTGAATAATTGATGGCATGCATAATGCATTCCTCTAGGCGATCTCCGTTCCATAGGGTTCATTTATACGATACCCATTGTTGCAGTTAGTCGTGGTCGTACGTCATACCTTTTCTATAGTCTATTTTATTCCTGAAATTACACAGCCATTAGGTGAAAAATGGTGGCCATGATGGCAACATATAAGCCCACGGTGAAGAGTCGGGAGCAAAGAAGGAAGACTAGTAGATAATCGTCTTGTTGGTAAACAGCAGAATATACAGCCCTACTGTTAATGTATACTTTTCTATTAAACACTTTATTGACACTGTTCTTTATAAATTAACTGGGGCCTTATTTCTAGAGCAACAGTGAACCCTAGTGTACAAAGATAGTAAGAACAGTCAAAACAATCTGACCACACAATCAGCAAGGCAAAAGCAAATGTGCAACACACTGAGATAATGAGATTCAAATGACTAAACAGTTATTTATTTATACTGTTAGCTCAACTGAGTAAATGCTTTATAATGATCTTACAGCTCACTTTAGATTATAGGCCTATAGGCTTACAAGGTAGCCTATATAGTATATATTACCAGCCCTTGGTGTGGGTCAATACTGTCTTCATATTGGATGTTGTTTGCCATTTTCTTGTCAACTGCAAAAACAAAAAAGGTTCAACTACATTCAACATAGTGGTCTTATGCCCTATGCAGTTCCAAGCAACATTATACACTTTTACACAAACACACACCATATCAATCATCACTACCACCACTCTATATGGATTTTCTCAAGGCTGATCTACTGCTTAACTGCTCTGGACTCATAAACACAGGGTTGTGTTATTGTCTGTTCTGGTTCCTTGCTTATCAATATTGAAGATGAACACAAAGACCATCCCTCATTCCTCGAGTTGCAGATTGTTCATTTTAAAATCCACCTCTCCTCCAGTTTACTATAGGATACCCTGCAGACTGTAATCCTGTATCTTATCAGTGTAAGTGTTTCCTTGGCTGCTGCTACACAGTCCAAGATCCTGCCAGGGTTTAGGGTAAATGACACACAGGATGTGGTCAGTATCAGAGGACCCGATGGAAGTACGCCTGTTCTCTCTACCGGCGGGTCATTGGTTTCATAGCCACAGAAGAAGCTCTTCCAGTCCAGCAGAGAATGCCAAACTGGATCTGAATGCTTTACACTGCACGGGCACGGCACCACCGGCTTCTGAAAGCAGACTCAACACATTAATTATTTTATTTTATTGTTAATGTTTATGCTTTGGAATGCAGTCTGAGAAACATGTCGGTTTCAATCGATCTAAATGCGATGGTATTTAGACAGGATGTTATGCATGTATCTGATACAGTGTTATGTAAGTAGCGTAAAGTGTAGCGTAAAGTGTAGCGGGCAGGCGGTTTTCAACTACCAGTCAAAAGGTTAGATCCCAGTGTCCACAGTCTACTGGCAGCCATCTTTGAGCAAGACACCTGACAGCTTTTAAACGGAAAAAACATCTAACGTTTAACGTTTTTAGTTTTTGTTCCTACTCAAATATTGTTCATTTCCAGTTTTCGTTTTTGTTCCCTGAATGGTTCAGAGGCCTGCCCCTAGCTGCACTCTAATGACATGTTGCTTAATTCAGTACTAAAATTGCTTTGGATAGAGCATGTGTTCATTTACTAAATAGTAAGTTTAAACATGAAGAGATTACAATTGGAAAATTGGATTATCACATGATCTGCACACAGCTAACTTCATCAACGTTGCATTTCCATTATGCTGATGTCATAGGGTCAAAGTAAGACCCCAGACTTCTCCACCCGACACACAAATGAATACTCTCCAGGTCAAAATTCAGACACAGAAGACCAAGACAGGCAAATATACTACAGGGACGTTTTATTACAAATATATATTACAACAAAGCGCATACATTCCCCTTGTAATGATTGTCTCTTACTCCTTGAATACAAATACAACATTATTTTGCCTTATGCTACAATTTGAGCATGACTATATGAAACACTATAAATATTAATTATTTAATCAAAATAAACAACGAAAGACAAACATTTGTTCTCTGTATGCTACAGTGACTGTTTAGTACTACTATAAATATTACATTGAATTGAATGAATTATAATAAATCATAAATAATACCAATCCTTGGCCTATGGGTACAGAACGCAACTTAATTTCCCAACCGAATTAACAAAGATTAACATGGATTATGCCTTAAAATATATCTTCATATCTGTTGGTTATAGGAGACCTACTAATATTACTATAAGTTAGTGTAAATAAATACGTTTTCTCTATTGATTGCGATATTTACATTTTAAATCGTATACCTACACACTACTGAATGGGTTGTACTGTCTGTGGCAGGTCTGCTCCTGAACACTATAACCTTTAACCAAGTGCAACAAACAATATTCACCAGCAGAGGCCGTCCTTTACCCAGTCGATCTCAAGTTGAAACAACATGACCGTTGGAAAGCTTGAGGGCGCACTGGGCACTGAGCGCAAAAAGGCCCTGCGCAATGAGTGAGAATAAAAATGAAAAAGTCCGTTTTATTTTCTGTCGGGCTCCACAGAGTATGACACAAAGCTTCTCCCATTCTCTTGATCTTGATAATTATCCAAAATTGTTTCCAAAAAAATAAAGTACCATGATTGATTGTGTTATTGGGGAGATGGCTGGGCTAGTGGTGAGGTTGCTACACATGTTGTTTATGTTTGTCAAGTTCATTATATGTTAGCAGTTCTGTGTGAAGTTACCTACCTCACTAAGTCAACTTTATTTTGAGAATTGCATTAATCGGTGCTGAGCTGAACCTGTCACAGTTTAGGGTTTTCTGTCTTGTCATTAGGGGGCACTGTTCAAAAGTTTTCAGTTAGTTATTTTCTGTTAAGTAAAAGCACCTGTGTCGATCGACTCGTTTGTTTCACCTGTGTTGTGTGTATTAAGTTCTCAATTTTGCACTGAGTCTTCACTGTGTATACGCTACCAGTTTGCCTTATGTTTGTAAATCCTCTTGTTGACAGGAAAGTAAAGTAATCTTTTTGAGTTATTCCAAACCTTGTTTTTGAGTGTCTCTGCGCCTAAGTCCACACTCAAATATTGCCATAGTCTAAAGTTATACACTGCCTTGGGTGATTTCATTATTTGTTTCCTTGTCTGTGTTTGATTTGTGAGTGAAATGGCAGTACTTGGTCTATATAACTTTATAAGCATACCTGCTCCGCTGGACTGGTTATTCAGCCTTTGAACAAAAAGTGTGTGATTATGGTCTGGTTCGATTTGACATGCCATGTTGACTGGAGCTCAAAATAATGACGTTAGGATTAAATGGCTGGGGCCGATGGGGTGGGCAAGGGGTGTGTATTTTGTGGGGGGTTCTGTTCATCCTCAACTATGGGAGGAATTTACTATAACATTTAAAGGAAAAATATAATCATTATCTTGCCTATATGCTCATTGAATTAAATAAGTGTGGAGCAAAGCACAAGACTCAGTAAGGGACCAAATTCCGAAGGAAATCTATGTGGCACTAACTTCCCCTCCTGATAGCCCTCGGTGATGGACCTCAGTTAGGCAGCTGATTTCAAGTTGTTGGTTTGAATGCTAAAGTGGTGACCTCTCGGACCATAGGATTTTCTCAGCCAAACAGCAATGCATGGAGAGGGTTCGGAGTGACCATAAAGAGGAAAGGAGCCCCTTTATTGTTATCTTTAAGTTAGCTGGCACAAGGATAAATTAAACAGGTAACTGAGGTGGGGGGCACAAGAGGTGTTCAATGTCTAGGCCATAGGGTGTTATGATTGGTGTTGTAGCAAATAGAATAACTGGTGGCTAGCTCGAATAAAAGGCTAAGACAAAATGGATATCCGTAGTTGATTTATTTCATATGCTGCAGCATATAAAAGACACAGTTTCAAAGGCAACTCCACACAGAGCAGAGTTCTGAAGAAAAAGCGCCCCGAATCGAGGAGGGAAGCCCTTTTTGAAGAGTGGAGAAAACAACATCTCAGAGATATCTCGAGATAACGCCATTTACTATCTGTGATGGGTTCAATGCACAATTAAGACCGGACACCCGGTCGTAATTCACAGTCTCTGGTGCCCCTTATTATTTATACCGGGTGCAATGTACAGTCAAGGCAACATACATGATTTAGGGAGAAGATATGCAGTCAAGAACAGACACAGAAAGGGGGAGAGGAGCTTGCTCTGGAGTTTCTCACCTGAGAACAGAACATAATGCAGGAATACAAGAAAAACAGACAGCTGTGGGGAGTTAGATAGTTAAAAAGACAGATAGGCCGCTATAGTGTGCACATAACAACTTGAGCATCAGAACTAATTTGTTTAAGCGAGCTAACCTCGGAATAGGGCCTTGAGTCATTTTCCATCACATTGGTCAGTTCAGGCAGGAGGAATTCACACATTTTGGGAATATAACCTGAAGCCTGATTCCACAACAGGAGTTCTTTGCAAACCAACTCAGGTTTTGTTGTTACTTGTTGCAAGCGATAATAAAGTCTTTATCTTTCAAACTTGGCATCATGGACCATGACTCTCACCCACTCCACGATGTGCTGGTCACACACAGGAGCACCTTCAGCAGCAGACTGATACCACCACGATGCACCATAGGAAATCCTTTCACCCTGTGGAAAAGGGCCCTTCACGATTAGAAGAAAAAGTCAATTTTCTTTTGATTTATGTCGGGCTCCACAGAATATGACACAAAGCTTAACCCATTCTCTTGAACTTGATAATTATCCAAACAGAATGAAATAAAAGTTGTTTCCAAAAAAATAAAGAACCGTTATTGATTGTGTTATTGTGGAGATGGCTGGGCTAGTGGTGAGGCTGCTATATATGTTTGTCAAGTTAATTTTGTTAGCAGTTCGGTGTGAAGTTACCTAGCTCACTTAGTCAGCCTTATTTTATTATTTATTTTTTTAACTGCATTTAGCGGTGCTGAGCTGAACCTTAGAATAGCCTTGTTGTAAGCCTATTCCTAGTCAGACACATTACTATGTGCCAGTAACTGGTGTGCGGCCTCAGTGAACACAAATATTGGTATAGTCTAAAGTTATACACTGCCTTGGGTGATTTCATTCTTTGTTTCCTTGTCTTTGTTTGATTTTTGAGTGAAATGGTCTACGGAACGTTATAAGCATATCTGTTCCACTGGACTGGTTATTCAGCCTTTGACCAAAAGGCGTGTGATTATGGTCTGGTTTGATTTGAGATGCCGTCTTGACTGGAGCTCAGAATAATGAAGTTGGTATTGAATGGCTGGAGTCGATGGCGTGGGGTGGGCATGGGGTGTGTGTTTTGTGTGTGTGTGTGTGTGGGGGGGGGGGGGGGGGGGGGGGGGGGGGGGATTATGAGCTTCAGTGCCCAGTGTCCCCTGGGGGTACTAATCCATCTGTTCTGTTCAGAGAATGGAGGCTGAGTACAGAGGTGTTGTGGACGTCTTACAAATGTTGCGTTAACACGACTGAATTTTGCGTGTTAACACGTACAGTTTGGTCGTATGGTCATATTTTGACGTGTTAATGCTACAAAAATTGACATGGTCAGGTCTCATTTTGGCGTTTTAACACGAAAATGTTCTGTCACGGCCAACGGGTTGTTCCATTCGTAAACTAGAGCTGTGGTTTAGAAGAAGCCAATTTGAACTTTCAGCAGGGGACGATGGAAGTTTAAAGAAACTTGTTGATGGCGCTGGATAACTTTCTGTCTTATGTAACCGCACAGTTAGGGAATATTTTCGACTGGCAACATTGGACGATGAGGAAACAATCCAAGCAGCTTTGGCAAGGAAAGATACATCGCTAGCTTTGCGCTGTAATGTCTCTAACACCTCTATAATATAAGAATGGAACAACCCGTTGGCTGTGACAGACCATTTGCGTGTTCATATGCAGTCTTTATGATATATGTAGAATATGATGTAGACTACACACTATAGATCAGACATAAACACTATAGACAGGATGTATTATACTACTGTCTATAGTGTTTATATTTGATCTATAGTGTGTACATTGATCGTTTCATGCCTCGAGCTGTAACTGCATTTCCATATTCACTTTGTGTGCATGTTTTGTCTTAACATAAGATAACATTAGGATGTGAGTAATTATAAGCATAGAAGCAAGAGAGAAATAGTATGCATACATACTGTCAATGAATACATTTACAGTATGCATTCATATTTTTCGTAACTGTTCACGTTATGGGAACAGTCCCCCTTCCCTTCCAAATTACACACAAAAACGGATTAATGCTGTCTCTCCGCCACCCCCCAGAAATGCTATTAAATATATTGAATATAAGTGTCTTCAACGTAGTGAATTGTAATGTGGGCTGATGAATAAAAGAACGCCGGAGTGTTTAACGAGTGCTGCCCACTTCAACAGGCTAACGTTACACTAAAACAATAGACCTCAATAGCTGGCTGGCATGGGCCTCACACTTTCTTTCTAACACCCCTAATAGACAAGAATGGAACAACCAGTTGGCTGTGACATGTGTTTGAGACGTTTTGTTACGTTAACGTGTCAATTTATGTTACGTTAACACGACCTAAATCGCGTGCGCCGAGCGTTGTCGCCCTGATCATGTGATGGCAGCTTTATACGTTTTTGCACTAATGGCCTTCGATATTGCTATGACGTTATTTGCGCTTAAGGCCTTCCATAACAAATTAGGTCACGACGTATATGACCTGGATTGCGACCATGGTTGTCAAAATGTTTGGTGGGGGGAGCCTTATATAAACTCCATGGCAAACGCACCTTCAGTTGCTCAGTCGACTCTTGATCCTGTCGTTTCGTTTCTGCTAGTGCTGAGCGCGATCTACACCTGTTCAACATGAATCTGCAGAAGAAACCCATTCGTCTCATCGCCGCAGCATGCAATAATTTGGGAATCGGAAAGGATGGAAAGATGCCTTGGCATTTACCGTAAGCATGTTAAATGAATAACCTATACGTCAATCTCTCTTTCTGTGTTTGTAGTTTGTAGATGAGTGGCAAAATCGAAAACACAAATTACAATGCAGTTGTCATTTTCTTTCCTTACATTTTTGTTTTTACAGGCTCGAGTTCAACTACTTTTTGAACAACGTCAGTCGAGTCTCACGTCCAGGTATTGACAACGTCATCTATCGATCTATTGCCAACTGGCCCAGTGGTTCCCAACCTTGGAGTTGGTATGATTACGGGGAGTGTGCATACAAATAGTATATATTTAGGCAAACCAACATTTTAATGATGGATGATTCATAGCCACCAGCAACTGGTGTGTAGAGCGATGCCGAATACTGAAACCGGGACACTGATAATACCAGTAGGTGTTGATTGGGTAAAAGCATTTTGTGTGGAAGCAGATGAACAAAAGTAAAAGTTGGGGTCGCAAACCTTTTCAGAGTTAGAAATGGGGTCACGGAACAAAAAAGGTTGGGATCTACTGAACTCCAGTATATCATCAACGTTTCGTCTCCATGAAATGTAGGCTGTTATGCTCCTCCCACATATCTGCCGTGCGGCTCTGGGAGGGGATGTGGCGCGCCGCATTGCTGACTATACGGCCTGCTCCAATATATGTTAGGGTTGTTGCTATCTGATAACATCTTATAACACTCTACACAAAGGGTCCCCAAGCCTTTTCACCTCGAAACCCAAAATAGATATTTGGTGTCTCCAAGTTACAACATGCATCATGAATTACCATAACATATACATTTATAAACTACTGACAAAGAACACAACAAACCATAAATGTAAATGAAATTTATTCACAGCAATAATCCAATATGCTGAGTGTAATGTTCACCACCTCATTACAAACTTGCACTATGAACTTGAAAAATTAGTACATCAAAGCAGTAAGGCAATACACTCACTATGTCAGCTGGAGTGGGGAGTGCGGTGAAGAATATTAAGTACAACGAACAGAAACAAAATCACTGCAATAATCAAGTTTGCTGAGTATAATGTGAAGCTTCTCACCACCTCATAAAATATGTGCATACCATTATTAACACTTTTAAATGAACAAACATGTTCTACCCTCCGTTCTATTCTTCACCTGTTTCTCCACACTCTATTTCTTACTACCTCCCTTCAACCCTGAGCCTTAACCCCCAACATTTATTAATATTCTGAATCATATCACTAACTTATTTTAAAAGGATGCTGACCTGAAATGCTGGAAGGGGTATAACCTTGTATCAACATGCATTTTGGTTTTAATTAGTTAAAACCATTCACCTTAGTGCAGTCATGTATTGTTGTTGAGAGGCTGGACAAAATAGGTTTGTTGGCAAAGGATTGGTAGCTGGCCTGGGTAGGCAGAGTTCCCAACGTGTTCGACAAGTTCACAAATGATATTTCGTTATTTATTTTACATTTTCTTCTTTCTTGTTTGAGATCTACTTGAAATGACAAGTAATGTTAGCTATCTAGCTACGCACTAGTCACCAACTAACCGACATCAAAACAAACAATTAAAATGCTACACAAACCAACACATGACTGACAACACATCTCTTCAAAGATTCTTCTTTGCCTGATACTGAGAATGCTTCGTTTGGAGATGTCTGTCCAATTAGGTTATTTTTAAGCTCATTACTGAGCACCTCCACACATACAACACATTGAGGCCTCTCTTCTGCTTTTAGAATGGCTTTGGTGAAGATAGAAGTTCACTCTCAAAGACGTTTCAGGTCCAGGTTCACAAGAGAGAGAGGGGGAGAGTAAATGGCTCCTCACACAGCATCTGAGCTGGAGAGACCAGCATTGCAAAAAAATAATGCTTCTAAAAAATGTGACTAATATCAATTTGTTATTTACATTTTATTCTAAATTATTACACTTCAATCTTGGTATTCTTGCTTGTTTGTTTTCTTGCCCTGCCCTATGTTGATCTAGGCTATCCAGTAGGCTGTCCATTCATCTAATTTATTTTATTGCTACAGGAATGTTCAATTTGATGGTGTGGGGCAGACTCTGCTGGTTATCAAAAGATGACTGTCTCAATATAGAGAATGTAATACATGTGGTTTTGAGTAAAAGCTTAAGGTAAGCTCTCAAGTACACACACTTTTTGATATTAATTCCGATAAACAAACATGTTTGCAAATATTTGTATCAAGCCATCGTTTAAGAGTGAACTCTGTTAACTATTATTCAGCACCTACTGCTCACACAGAAAAAGTGAGAATTTATTTTATGTGGCTACATTGCTTCCACGGCAGACATCTGTCCATTGGTGTCTCTATTCTTGTAGCGTTGTTCCAGATAACGCGCACTACCTAAGTAAGGACTTTGAGGGGGCTATTCGCCTAGCCGCCTCCCCTCCTCTCAGTGACATCATAGAAACCATCTGGGTCGTCGGTGGCACCAAGGTCTACAAGGTACAAAAATGTACACTTTCAACATTTTGGTGTTCATTGTAATGTGACGGCATTGAAAGAGTGTAAAGGTGCACAAAACCGAACATTCTGCCGCATCTTTGTTGAAAGGTCCATGTTTCTCTTCTTTATTTTCCACTAGGAGGGCATGATGCATCCGTGGTGTGACCTGATATACCTCACGCACATCATGGCCAACATTGACTGTGATGTTTTCTTCCCCGAGATTGACCAACAGATCTTCAAAAAGCAAGACAGGTATGATTCATTAATCCCCTCTCCGATCCTCTCACTGCTTAGTAAACATATTTTTATTGTATAAATGTTTATGGGGGATTGGTTGAATTCTGTGGGTTGTACAATGAATTCCGTGCCATTTTGTGAATTCACACAAATACATTGAAATTCATTGTTACCATAGATTGAAATTAGATGTTATTTCAGGATCTTAAACAATATGGTTTGTTTTGTTTGCATTACTGTAGATTCCCTGGCGTGCCGAGTGAAATCCAAGAAGAGAAAGGTGTTAAATACAAGCATGACATTTATAAGAAAGACATTTGCAATCCAGATGAGCTCATGTGAAAGAAGCCCTTTTCTGCTATTTCAAATGCCTCAAATCAATAAATAGTACAATGTCAGGGAATGTACTATCCGATGCTCCTTTTCATTCTTACGTGTATAGCTGGGTTTACATGATGTATCAATTATATTGACATGTCTTGTGACTGCAGGGGTCACACATTACATATCAATGTTGGTTGCTTTAGCTACATATTATGTCAACATATTTATCATCAGTACATAATTATAGTTTATGCAATTGCGCATTGCTTGCATTTCATACATTTCAAGCACAGTATAAGAGAAATCAAACCACGCCCAATTGTCATGCTAAAAGCCTTCAAATCAGCTGAGATAACTCATTTCTCCTCTTCAGATGTAAACCATTTCATAAACGAAACACCACATCCCTTAAACCATGCCAATGCTACATTCTGCATCGCTTTTTGACCCGCTTCTAATGTGAATTGAAAATGTCATCTGCAATTCATGCATTTATTGAGTGTATATAAGCTTGAGTCTGGTCTGTTTTATGAGCACAAATTTGAAATTGTAACATCCTTTCATTCTTCTTAATGCTTGACTCTCAAACCATTTATCTGTGGTCCTATCCTATTTCTTTTATTAAATGGTTATGATCCATTTCCCTGAGTTATCCTCTGTAAAAGCAACCATGTTATTGGCTAATAATGTTAGGTGTATCGGAGGAAACGGAAAACAAGGCCTACTGACCTTAATAAAGACAGCAAGACAACAATGGAGGGCCACATGATGGGGGGGGGGGGGGGAGGGGGGCAGGTTCTCAGAGGTAAATGGACCATGAGCCAAAATATGATGGCCGGTTTCATGGACAATAGGAGGGTATTGAAATCTGTGGCCTACATCTATATGAGGGTTACCTGCTCTGACCTACAAGGCCTGACATAACTAGCCATAAAGACACATAAAATGCATATTCTTTACAATAACATGTAAGAAAACTTGATGACAGTTGGTGAACATTGCATTTTAATCCCTGAGATGCACTTAAGAGTAATACAAGATTGTAATCAAGTGATATGGATGCAAGTCAAATGTTTGTGTCTGTATATAATGCACTTGAAAAAATGCTCATCAGAAAACTGGTCCAACATATAAAACTTGAAATAGGTTAAATTAATATATCCCTTGGCAGGGCAATATATCCTACCACAAAACGTTTGAGGTGGTTTCATGTTATGAATTGTATATTTAATATATGGATTATATTAAATAAGCAGGTCAACACTCAATCACACTGGAGCCTGGAGCTGTCCTTGCACACAGATTCAAAGAAATACAGAGACAACATTCACAGCATCACATTTTAGTTCCTCTCTTCAGTCCGTTAACATGACTTGTCAATCATCCGTTCTCAAAGGGGCGACGGGGTTAAACATCGGCCTCTCTCTGCGTAGCTGCAGCCTTCCGTAGCTCGCTTCAAAGTCCTTCTTGGTGCCACAGAGGGCTACTAGGCTCCCAGTCTGGATGTCATAACCGTGCGACCTCAGGCTCTGAACGCGGTGGTTCACGATCTCCGTGGTCAACTCCAGGACGGTGGGAGCCTGTAAGATCTGAGACACGCTGATCCCAACCCCGAAGAGCCCCTGGAAGCGCTGCGTCAGCACGGCCTCGGAGTGGTAGAGCAGCGCGGGGCAGTCGAGGACCACGCGCCGGAGCTGGTCGTCGGAGCATCCCAGGGTGATCTGCGAGAAGGCCAGGGTCCGCTGCATGGCGTCGGGGTTCAACTCCGTGACGAAGCCCCTGAGCTTGGAGAGGAGGCCCAGGAGCTCGGTGGCGGTGAAGCCCTTCTGTGTCAGGAAATGGAAATTCTGCCTCAGCATCTCCGGGTCTTTGAGGAGGACGAAAGGGTTTTGGCTCAGCAGTTTCTGGAGCCAGCTTTTGACATTGGTGTCCTTTCCGCCCAGCTCAAGGTAGGCCGCCTGGAGCGCGTGGATCATCTTTTTGTTGTCGTCTACTGGTCGGCTGAAGCTCTGGGGAGCACCTGACATCAGCTTCGTGATGATGCGCTTGTTGAGGTTCAATTGGCGGAAGTAGGTTATGTTGTCGCACTGGTTGGCGTGGTGGCTGGCACAGGTGAAAAAGGAGGCAGGGAATTTTTCAATAACGCCAACAAGTTCTCTCTGGTTTGGACACACCGACATCCATAGGTCCCTCTGTGCCTGCATTTGCTCAGGGTTGCAGAGGACTGCCTCGGGGTAGAGAGTTAGGACCCGAGCAACTATGGAGCCAGAAGCCCCCATTTCCTTCATCAACTCGGCTACCTCGTTAACATAAGTGGGGGTTTGGTACAGGATCCAGCATTTCAGTTTTCTGATCTTCTGGATGTCTACGGACAGAAGGTATAGAGCTTCCACAGTATGCCGGTTTTCTTCTGCACATCGCGTGGTGCATAGCCGCTTATGTATTTGAATAGCTGTACCTCGCGGACACTGTAGGCACAGGGATGTTGTGATCAGTCTCCACATGGAAGAAATGTTTTTTAGCCCACTGATCTTAAGAATAAGCAGGTGCAGTGACAGCAAGCATGTAGCGTACAAGCATGTGGCCTGTAGTAGATGCACTCTAGCAGTCTAGCAATAAAGAAAAGTAATTGGTTGCACACTTACGCAGATTGCGGTGAGCTATTAATTCAAGCATGCACTTAAATGTTTGGAGCATAAACGCAGTGTAGACGCCAAGGTGATGCAGAATGTAACGCTGAGGTCGAAGGCGACAGGCGTGTGACGACTTGTTTATGAAACTGTTTTTCTTTCTCCTTTTGTAAATGTACAATACGTTTTCCTATAGCGCTCCGTAGTGGAGACAAGAAGTAATGCAATGCCATTACAGTACTAACGCACAAACCTAAAACGTTCACTATCTAGGCCTATAGTTATCTTCCAGCCTTTTTAATGTTTTATGTTCACAATTCTTATCGAGTTCTCATTGGCAAGTTGGACACATTAGAGTAATAATATCTATCTATCTATCTATCTATCTATCTATCTATCTATCTATCTATCTATCTATCTATCTATCTATCTCTGTATCTGTATCTGTCTGTCTGTCTGTCTGTCTGTCTGTCTGTCTGTCTGTCTGTCTGTCTGTCTGTCTGTCTGTCTGTCTGTGTCTGTCTGTCTGCCTGTCTAGCCTGTTGTCTGTTTGTCTAGTCTGTAGTATGTCAATGTTTCTTTTGCCTCGTTGTTCTACTTGCTGATTAAGTAAAATATGTATATTTATATTAAAGCAAGTGTTTGGGATCTCTGTGAAACATTATTCAGATTTTCTCACGGATCTATATATGCTTAATTTCAAATATTCAAAAATTACCATTTGGAGTTTTACAGTTGCAAATAATTCTTGTCTGCATGCAAATCTTAACACACAAAACACGAAGGCCTGGAATGAATGCTTGCACAGCATTACACAACAAAAGGGTTTTGGTAACTATAGGCTGCGCCTACTACTGAGTCAAACCAGTTCAACTACACATGACAAAACAAAGCACAGCTATCACTTCATGCATGTTAGTCTCTTCCTTTCAGTTTACTTTTTAATTTCCTATTTAAAGGAATTATATTTGATACAAATGAATGTGTCATTGTTTTTACAAATGAACATTTAATCCAAATTAAAAGTTAAATGAAGTGAAGTTCATGGTTCAATTAAGTGTGTATAGTTATATGTGTGTTACCTCAGATGGATGTGGTGTCTCTGGTTGTCTTTGGTTTAAATGTAAAATATGGTATATGAATATATGAAAATAAAAAAGTACAGAAGAAAGGATACAAGCAGGAAGCATGATACCAACCGGAACTAGGTGACACCTCAAAGCAGGTTAGTCAAAAAGGGCACGCTCTCTTCACACATAGCAGTTTGTGCCAGGCACATGGCCAAGGATAGCGAGACAACATGCCTCATGCCTTCAAGAGAACAGTGCTTCTACTCTTCCTTTTACTCAACATGGCAGACACAGAGGAGCCAGGTTTTGTATTTCAACACCAGGGAGGTGTTGTCCAGATCGGTTCTTGCTTTGCAGCAGATTACATGGTTGTCTTTAAGTCTCCCGGGACAGGAGACCAACTTCTAGTCAACTCGTCAGCCGGTGCGGTGGCCTCCTTCTTTACCCAAGACCTCCAGGGTCGTGCCAACATCACCGACCATCACCTCCTGCTGGGATTGCTGATGGGTCACCTGGAGCCCCGGGACGAAGGTCTCTACAGGATAGAGTGCTGGCGGAATGAGACGCTGGTCAGCCACCTCAGACAACAGCTGGTTGTCTGCAGTGAGGAGGTTGAGTCTAAGGAGATGACTGTGTTGGAAGATGGCTGGGCGGAGGTTCGGTGCAACGGCAGCATCGGGTCTCTGACTGGTGCCACGGTACGCTGGTACAATGAGGTACACACTTTGTACACTAATTTTCTCCTCCTGGACAGCGCTGTGTCACTGGATCCCCTGTTGGCAGACATGCAGGGTGCTGTGGAGGTAAGAGATGGAGGCGCGTTGCTCCGTGTGTCCAACAGTGTGCTGCAGAACTCTGAACAGTTTTATTGTGCCGTGATGAAGGGTGAAAATTGTCTCAGTTTCCAAATTATAAACCTACCAGAGTATGTTGATGTGAGGGCAATTTATACCTCACTTGGGGACAGAGTTGCACTATCATGCTCCTCTGAACACAAGAGCCAGAAATGGAAGACACCGCTGGGAAAGATCAATACAACTACAATGTCTCCTGCATCAAGTGAGGGCAGCTCGCAGGGCGGTCACATGTACATCTCGAGGGATAATGAATCGAAAAGCCGTTCCCTGATCATTCCAGCTGTCTCTGACGAACACATGGGGCACTATTCCTGCTTCTCCCCCTCTCTGGTGATTGAGTACCTCATCGCTCTCTGCCCTAGGGTGGAACCGAGGGAAAAAAGTGTTGTGGAAGGAGGAGATATCTTGTTAGAATGCAATTTACATCAAAAAGCGCCTGGTGATGGCACCAGCGTAGAGTGGCATCGTGACAGAGCGGCTGGGGAAGCCAGCCTTATTCAGAACACCACGGACGAGGCTGCGGCCCACCCAGGCAACCAGAGGCGTGGAGTGATTATGTCCGAGGACGGCTTCTCCCTCAAACTCTCGGGCCTGACAGCGGAGGATGCGGGGGTATACTGGTGTATTGTATTAGCGGGGAAGGAATCCCTTCAAAGTGATAATGACACCCATGACGGTGAAGATGAAGAAGAAGATTACCCCTACTATGGCAGCTTTGGCGATGGCTACAACGGCTATGACGACTCTGAGGACTACGGCGAGAACGGTCCAAGCTGGCTTGATACGTACACATGCATTTCCAAGCAGGAGATTGTTTTGACTGTCACGTTGACCCCGAGTAAAGTTGCGGGCAGGGGCCTTGACTCTGCACCCAAAGACCTGGCTAACGACCCCCTGAACGACGCAACACTGGCTCCAGCTTCTGGAGTTCCTGGGTACGCTTTGGGAGCCGCGGTGGCGACAGGATTGCTGCTGGTCGGGGTGATTGCAACAGTGGCTGTAATGTAGATGAGGTCAAAGGGCTGTTTCAAGCAGGGAGGCGCAGCCACTGACTAGGGGCCCAATTTCCATCAGAACACAGACAGGGCTCGTGATCCCGGTTGTCCTGAAATGTTAGCACCCAATGATGCATCTAATGCATGTTAAGTAGGAGGCCTTTATGACATTTTTAAAGAGAGATAAAATGAAATTAGTCGTGTAATTGGCTCTCTATTTTCAGCTGTGGGTGGGAAGGAATCAGAGTGTGTTTATTCATGTTTCAATGCAATAATGAATATGATCAGTTTGATTCTAATAAAGACACAGCCTGTGCATTTCCCTATAATGTCTTGCTACCATAACTAACCCTAACCCTTTGTCAAGAGTATATCATATATGGATGCAATGTTTATTTAAACATTTCACATCAATTTGAATATGTAGTGTGGTGATGTCAATATGTTTTGCATGTAGTAGTAGTAGTGTGGGATATGTGTGGGTGTGGTGGGGGCAGGTCGATGCTTGTATGTATTCATGCCAGTCCGTTTCCCTGTGAGAAATCCTGCTGTCACTGAAAAGACGGATACAATTGATCAAATATGCAAGGGTGGGATATTTACTTTAATTCAGTGAATCATTCTGTATTAATGGATGAGAGGAGCCCATAGAAAAATTGTGTTGGCTCTGAAGGGAGATATCTGCAAATGACAAACATAATTCCACGGATGTCAATGATATAATTTAAAGTAAACATTGTGAATATGTCTGCATGAATTCTGCATATTATTACGACAGAAAAAAAGATTTGAACTACTACTTTAAACCTTCAGATCCTAAATATCTCTGACAACAGTTCTATGGATAACGTTTTCCTCCCTTGCAATGGTTTCCTCATGTGGATAAATGCATGCAGGGAAAACAGATTAAATAAAAGGATTGTAGACAAAGCATCTTGCAAAATGTCTAAAGTGCTTGGTGTACACGTCATCAGCGGCTGCAGAGTTGGATGAAGGTGGACTGATGGACACGCAGATGGGAGAGGACCAGCTGCTCCATGTTGTCATGCGTAATTAAGAAGGGGCTTTAATGTAGCACAGCCACAAGTAAGCAAGCAGCGCTATCAGCCCAATAACAAGTGTCTTTGCTTAGAGAGAAAGATAGAAGGGCCAATGCCTCTCTCTCTCTCTCTCCCTCTCTCTCTACCTCACTCCCTGCCGAGTGAGAGAGTGCACAAATGTTTTTTTTAATTGTTTTTTTAAAGCGTCCCTCTGACCATCTGTGTGTGTGTGTGTGTGTGTGTGTGTGTGTGTGTGTGTGTGTGTGTGTGTGTGTGTGTGTGTGTGTGTGTGTGTGTGTGTGTGTGTGTGCATGAGTGGGTGGTGTTGTGAAATATGTACAGACCACGCCATTACAGCACTGAGCAACAAACTTCAAGGTCTTATCAGGCTTTAATGCCAAAACAAATTGTTTACTAAAAGCACTTTTAGCTCACTTGAATTCCCCTTGTACCCTCTGAACACATATATAGTTTTGTTGCAAGATCTGAACACACACAAACATGCACCATTTCTAATACAATAGAACCCAACCATCGAAGGGCATGGAATAACTTGTGCTGTGAAAGTCTGCGTGGCTCCTCACTGCCTCACCATGGTTGCTGGCTGTGAGGAAATTAGATGTAATTTCCCAAACTCATTAGTACTGCAACTGTTACTGCTATATGCATTGTGAGTGTGACAACATTTGGTGAAATAAAGAGCAAGGAGGGCGAGAGGAGGCAGCAAAGTCGCTAATGTTTTGGTTTGCTCTCAATACATTTAATTTCAGGTATACTGAGTAGGTCAGCCCATGATCCCAGATTAAGTTAAACTAAAACAACAAATATACTCAAAGCAAGACATCCTTTTTTTTAAATAATGTTGCCCCAACTTGCAGCAACTCAAAGCACCTTTTTACTCTCTCTGGTAATAAAACCTAGGACCAGTTGGACCGGATTGATTCTTTCTTTACCCGCCTGTTAGAGTAATATTCCATCAAGGTGTGTTATCAGTAGATATCTTTCACATCACAAAAAGTTAATAAATCATCAGTGGTATGTGCCTAACCCTATACAGTAATTCGATAGGTACTTTAAGGCATAGCATATTTTGAAACACCACAGGATCCAACAGCATATCAGCCCTGTTCATTCATGTGATTATTCAATTATTGAAGCTAAAATTAAATAAAAAAGATCTTAGGAGAAAGAGGACGCCAAAATGAGACCATCTATATTCAAGATATTTCACAAGATATTCCATTCAAAAACAATCACGGAAGGACGCACACTACAAACACAAAGAAATCACAGTGCAGGCTTTGATGCAAGGCGTGCACGTGAGTACACTCAGCATCTACCTATAGTATAATCTATTCTGCTCTTTTACCTCATTTCTTTCCTTCATTGTTTTTTTTTTACCAGACTTGTTCATGCTTGTTCAATAATTCTCATTATATCAGCAAAGCTGTACTTCACTCAATTCCAAAAAAAGCCCAAAGTTATTTGTGCGCGATATGGACTCCAAACCCCATATTGGAGCCGAGCTGGATCGCAGCATCTTTGGTTTCCAAATGAGCACTCTCTTCTACTCCTCTTTGCCCATGTGGACGTTCCATGAATACCAGCCCGGTGATGGGATCATTTGAAGGGTTGGACATATTCATCCCATATATTTCTCTAGCTCCATAAATTTGGCCCTTTTAGGAAAACAGAGATAATGGAGAGAAGCTTGGACAGGGGCTCAATGGGCTTTAAGATAACAGACAGTCAAACAGGCTCCCAAACTATTCCTAAATGCTAAAGACTGATTGGGGTCACAAGTATTTAATTCACTGGTGACCTCTCAGTAATACAACTGAGAGATGTGGGATTACACTGAAACATGGATATGAAATGTCAAGGAACATAAGCCTGATTACATGTGATATAATTAAATATCAAATACTTAAAAAAAACTATTGTTCCATGACATATTGGTACATATATTCTGTATGTGTGTGTATTCATTATAACATTTTATTAAGCATTTTCTTTTTCCTATTTTCATAGTCCACAATAACTTGGCAGCAGTTCTAAAAGGTTCATTGTGTAATACCAGAGAGAAATATGAGAAGTTGTCTGTGCTGCCCTGTGCTGGCTGTTTGCTAGATTAAATTTAGCCATCCTTGTTGGCGTACCAGTGGGTGGAATTTGATTTATTTCCTCTTGCTCGAGTTTCAAAGAAAAAGAAAACATTTTGTTCACTCAAATCGTATGCAAAGATTTTGCATGGGAGTTTCAATGTTGACCGAAAAGGAGGAGGTGCAGAAGTTTCTGAGAAGGTCCAGAAAATTAAAAGTATAAACCAATTGTGGTCACACTTTCCAATAACAGTACATTAACTGGCCATAAGTTAATATTGGTTTATGTAATACTGATAATTATAATGCATTAGCATGGGGGGTTAGGGTCAGGTTTTTGTATTGTACTTCAGTTTTTGTTGGTTCAAGTTACTCTGGTTAGGGTAGGGTTAGTTTTAGGGTTATCCCTGAACCTAACCCTATTAAGTAATGTCTATATTAATACATTAGTGAACACCATTATCTCAGTAAACATGAACATCATTTGTAAATGATAGTAGACCATGAGTTTACCATTTATTAACTGTTAGTTAATGCTTATTACGGCATTAACACATTTTATGAATGAATGGTTAATTAATGTACCATTATTGTAAAGTGTTACTGCAATTTTATATGAGGGGACAAATTATCTGAAATAACAGATGGATTTTGAAAATTGCTTCATTGCTCCACAAGATAATCATGTGGATCAAAAATAAATTACAAAGAGACACAGACGGTGGTTCCGTGTTTGTTTGAATCGTTCTGGGAGATAGTTATAGTTAGTAATGGCTTTATGGAGCTGCAGAATTGTCTGTGTCTTTGTGTAAGTACATCCTGTGTATATCATGCCCGGTCGTATACAGTTTGGAGTGGGCAGTGCACAACTTAAAATGAATATTCAGCGAGTATTCAGTTCATCCCAAAAAAATAATAATAATGTCACTGATGAAACCAAGCCTCATAGTGTGTGGGAGTGAGGCTACAGCTCGGAGCGCAGGATAGATGCTGTTCGGGGGGGGGGGGGGGGGGGGGGGGGGTCACATGCAGTTCTCTGCATGTGAATCTGTCTTGTCTCTGTAGCAATGCAACATTAAATACCTTTAATGTCCCGGATCTGCTAGATGCCTTGATGCTGATCTTGTATACCTGTCTGTGTGATTGACTCAGAGAATTACATTAAAACTGCAGATTGTTAAAATAAATTATACCAATGGAATATCCCACGTGCACATGCAGCAGTGGTGTCTTTGGCTTTGGCAAACAATTTTCAAACAGAGCCATAGATGGTGGATGTCCCTGAGTTCTATTCTTGTGCTACCATAGCCATGTTGCTTGGGATCAAAAGGGGACTTTTAAACATCTTCAGGTTTTTTTAGAATACTAAAGCTGGTACTCTCAAGTATTCATTCAATATATTTCTGTATTTCTTTCTCCATCCACTAGTCCTTTGATTTGAACATAATGTCTAGTCCCTGTTGATGTGTTTCCATTGGTCTTATTCACCTAGTGGCCATTTTGTTTCTCAACAAAAACTGGCTGGGGGAGCTGAAAGTGGAATCCTGCATTCAGTTCTCTCACCCAGCTAGTGTTCAGAAACAAGATGGAACCAAAATGGCCACTATAGGAGAAAAGGCCCATAGCGCACTGTCACACTAACCGCACCGAGAAGAAAAGGACAGATGTCAGTTGGGAACAGCAACGTTCTGCCTCACCCTATCACCAGCCACAGACTCACGTCAAGCCACTGGCCATTACAACACGAGTGGCCTGATGCCTTCCAGATATATTGTATCTAGAAGACACTGCAGTTGGGATTTGGAATTGATTTAATATTAAAGTATTATTAATTATTAAGTATTATTATTACTATTATTACTATTATTACTATTAATAGATGCAGCAGAGATATAAAAAATAAAATAAAAGTGCTGGTTTTCTATCGCCTATGTCCCAGCTGTGTCCCCGGGGAGCCACACTACAGCCAATGGGACTTTGTCACACTGGGGTATAAATCTGAAACACTGTTAACAGAATTGACCCTATCCCATAAGTAATGGAGCTGTCACTGGTAAAGTCTGACCCCAGAATAACCCCTTACATAGCCAGCTCTGTAGGGGGAGCACTGTTTGTGGTAGATGATATCTGTCATCCTCACTGGGATGAAAGAAAAAATGGTGGTCATACTGTTAATTCACGAGAGGCTATGTTTGTGTGTGTGTGTGTGTGTGTGTGTGTGTGTGTGTGTGTGTGTGTGTGTGTGTGTGTGTGTGTGTGTGTGTGTGTGTGTGTGTTTGAGTCAGTGTGTGTGTAGGTCTGATGACATGTGGTCCATTGCTGTTGCCCAATTTGAAACGTTGATAATAGGCTACTTCTCGAACCATCACACTGTGGAGGGGATGACAGTAGTAGAGCTGCCAGGATCGACCATTACTGAATATCATGATGGTATTCTGTCATCCCCGTCGAGACATTGAAAGGAAAACAGAACATCCTCCTAACAAGTAGGCTAGTGGGTGATCTTTGAAGAAAATATAATTGTACAACAAAATATACAATATTCAGTAGCATGAACCATTATTTTATTGAAGTGTGTTATGGAAGAGGAGCACAATAAAGATACATTTTGAGGTAACGTTTTGTGCTCCTCAAGTAGGCTAGTATGAAGCTTTGAGGAGCGCATGGGAGGGGGTCGTTGTGGTCACGCGCCCACACATCTCCAGCCTCGCGCTTCCCGCGCTGCGCTGTCTGCTGTGTGTTGTTCATTTCACTCCCGCGTTGGACACAACCAACTGGCGACAGACGGGAGGACCCGTACCGCCTCGGAACGATTCTTTGAAAGCTAAACACATATGACCGGAATCTCCGGAGGAACTTCAACTCTCGTGTGTTAATGGTAAGCCTCTGAACGCCGTGTCTTGGTTGTGCGTTTTCTGCACGCCTATTTTCTATTGTCACACCAAATTCGTGGTCAATTATGTTATACACGTGCAATGGGTATTCAATGTTATAGGGTCGTGCAACTTAAAGTAAAGTAGAAAAGAGCACTTTGCTGGAGTTGGGGGACGCTTACAATGCGCTCAAATCCAAATTAGCATCCTACCTTATTATTTGTTAAGTAGCCATTTGTTATGTTTCTATTTAGTTGATTTTACTATAGGTCACATAAATGCGTGTCTAGTCGCCATATGTGTATAGTTCTACTGAAATGTAACTATGGTTTGCTTCGGATCTTTCTTACTATTTTACAAAAACTCTATCTTATCAGGAACCCATTAAGATTGTATTGCTAATATTAAATATTAAACCCCTTCATCAAACCTCTTGTTCTTGGTAAAGCATTTAGCATGTATTCCTCTCATGTCACGGATGAGTGTGTGTATCCTGGCTCAGATGAATCTCCTGTTTGCTCTCTGCAATGCTGTGGTCGCTCAGCTGTTCTGCAAGTGTGTGTGGGTGTGTGTGTGTGTGTGTGTGTGTGTGTGTGTGTGTGTGTGTGTGTGTGTGTGTGTGTGCGTGCGTGCGTGCGTGCGTGCGTGTATGAGAGAGACAGAGAGAGATAGAAAGATAGAAAGATAGATAGATAGATAGATAGATAGATAGATAGATAGATAGATAGATAGATAGATAGATAGATAGATAGATAGATAGATAGATAGATAGATAGATAGATAGATAGATAGATAGATAGATAGATAGATAGATAGATAGATAGATAGATAGATATAGACAAACAGACACAGACATAGATTGACAGTATTCATCCAACTTAGTTAAGTTCAATCACAGAGAGGCGGTGTAATAGAATCATATCTTGCGCTGTCACGTTCCTCCATCACCTGTATCACCTGCATCCCAGCAGCTCTACCCCCATCCCTTACTTCCCGCGCTAACTCTGTTTGTTGGCTGTATTTGCCACAGAGGCAATTTCCCTCCCGGCACCATTCACAAATACCATTATCTCTATCACTTTAACTTCTAGATATTTCATCCCGGCGGTGGCAAGTGTTCTGTGCACTGCATTCACGAGGTGCCAACCAGAGCGCCTCTGGTATAATGTCTGTTGACGTCGTCTCTGCGGCTTTCACGGCTAGGGTTATGAGATGACGCAAAAAAATGAAAACATGTTTCACTTTGCCGCTCGTACACAGAAAATGGACTACGAGTGGAACAGAGAGAGAGAGAGAGGGTGGGAGGGGGGGGTAAACTATATGAGTGAGTGGGAAAGGGAGACTGGTGAATCATGTTCCTTTAATCCGTACAGTTGTCATCTGTCTCTTGTCTCAAGAGGACAGGGGAAGAAAGCACAGGGGAGCTTAGGCTATATGACCAGTGAGGCTCCTGGAGCGAGGGGCGAGGAGTCAGCCAGTCAGTCATGTAGAGGGGGAGAGGGGGGAAGGAAAGTACATTTGACAATTGAATAGGTTTTGATTCGATTTGTCGACTGTATAAGCTGCTTAGCCAACGGTTCTTTTTATTGGCAATCATCCATGCTTGTGTTTTCTGTCTTGGGTCTTTGTCTCTCTCTCTCTCTCTCTCTCTCTCTCTCTCTCTCTCTCTCTCTCTCTCTCTCTCTCTCTCTCTCTCTCTCCGTCTCTCTCTATCTCTCTCTCGCTCTCTCCTTCCCTCTGTCACCCTCTCTGTATATGCTAGTTTTCACAACAACAGAATTTTCCCAACTTTTGTTCATCCTTCTGTTGTTTTACCTTAACACTCAAAGCAAAAGTGACTTTGGTTTGTTTTGCGCTGTTTATGATAAATGGAACATCAAAACAGGTACTATGAATCAGTCAATAACACATAAACATCAGACAGAGAGAGAGAGAGAGAGAGAGAGAGAAAGAAAGAGAGAGAGAGAGAGAGAGAGAGAGAGAGTGAGTGAGGCAGTGAGGCAGTGAGACAGAGAAAACGAATGGATACTTACCTTTGGCTTTGATGATTATAGCCAGGCTATGGTGCCATTTTGAGGGATGCTGAGATGCCCGGGGATATCATGTGATTACCCACCATCATTTCACTCTGTAGGGATAAATGGACAAGGGCATTTCACCACAACCCATTTGGAAAATCCTATCTCTTGTTCCTCTTTTAAGCCCAATGGCACAGAGGCTGTGAATCCATTAAGGAAACTTCTATTCCTATGAAGATGGAGTCAGCTGTAGTTATTTCAAACAAACTGCTACTGGGCTAAAAGACTTACAGATAATTACCTAGTTCCTGGCCTTTAATGTTGAAGCTACATAATGAGAGGAGAGCTCTTTGCTCTGTATTTGTTTCCAGACTCTATCACGGCATGCCTCTGTGTATAAAGTGATAAAATATTTACACAGTCCCGTTCCCTAAATAAAATAAACGACAGTCACAAAGTGTTTGAATTGACAGGTGCAAGAGCACGTTGTTCGTATCTTAGACTGCCTGGAAAAACACCGGTCGGGGCGAAGAGCAACGGTGAGACACTATTCTAGTATCACTCAGAAGAGATGCACTTAGGCAAAACCACCTGCCTCATGGGAGCTACTCCAAGACATCAGGGCACTCGTGTTGTAATGGCCAGTGGCTTGACGTGAGTCCGGGTGGCTGGTGATAGGGTGAGGCAGAACATTGTTGTTCCTTTCCAACATCTGTCCATTTCTTCTCGCCTGCCCGGTGCGGTTAGTGTGACGGTGTAGCGCCAGAGGAGATGGGAGGATGGAGTGCTCCTGGAAGACAGTGCTGCTGCTGGTGTGTGCGTCCCTGGGGGTCCAGTACACCGCCATACGAACCCTGAGAGACACCCTCCCCGAACCCTGCCAGGGATACTTCAACTGCCACGCCAGACAGCCTAGAGGTAATGACAGATCATGGCATTAACGCTGCCAGGGTTAGGGGTTCAGTTCTCAATGGGGCAACTCATGCTGAGAATGTATGCACTCAGTATTATAAGAAGCATTGAATGAGGGTGTGTAGCACATGCCATCTTTGTATAACATTTTTATATTTAAAAAAAATGGCAGTGTATTTCGGTAGAATTCATGGAACCACTTAGAATGAAGAAACATGTTTTAGCAGTCAGAAACAATCAATTAAAAAGCATTAACTAAACCATATGGTATCTTTGAGGTGAATCACACGTTGTGGCACTGAATAACTGAATGTCTCAAAGAAGATCAAATCACACACCATGAAGCTGGGGAATTCCCATTACATTGGGAAGTAGGAAGGATCTAGATTTGTAATATCTTTGATTTATTTGCCTATTATCTTCCAATTTATCTCCATTAAGCCGCTTCTACAGGGCTACCCTGGATTGCAGGCACTGAGCGTCTGTGGACAAAAATAACATCCCGTTTGCAATCATCTCTTCATCAGTAGTAATTACACGTTGGCAATCAGTGTTATATTTAGAGATTCACCATTTCATATCCCCTAGGTAACAGCCATCAGACAAGCCACTTCCTCACGCAGGCTTACAATCTTAAATATTTAAGCAGTATTGACTCTGTCGGGTTGTTAATGTTTTTTCATCCTTAAGTTATGAGTTAGGTAGGCAATATTTCACTTGTACGATCTTTAAAACTTTTTTTTTTATTTTGTGACACCAATTTAAAAGATTGGAAGAATATTATGTGTATTCTTTATTAAATATTAATTTAATTATAGAATGTGGAAATCATCAAAGATGGCCAAAACAAAAGCTAGCTCTCTTTACTGGAATAATATGGAAAATATACTCTGGTGATGACTCTGCAATATACATAGTTGCATTCAGAGCCGACAAGGAGATCCTCATACTACTCCTTAGAAAAAAACATTTCTTGACGCAAAGGGATTTTGTGATTGGTGCTACAAAGAAAATATCAAAGTTAGCGTTGTATTGCACCATTGAGGAATACGCTGTGTACACAGAATTGCCATGCTGGAAAGGGTGGGATATACTATAGTTTGAATGTTGACCCCTGAAGAAGATACTTCTTTTGTAAATTGTAATATTACATCCTCATACAAATCACCCAACAATATAACCTGCTGATTTATGTATGTTTTAAGTCCATTCGCCAAATTTGCCGCTCGCTGGTTATTGTAAGACACTTAACCTATGATTTTCACATTTTCAGCAACAGAACCTTGGAAAAAATCAGTGAAGGTCTCACGTGATTTCTCATGTTTAATTGAGAATAGCAAAAACAGATCAATGTTCTACCATGCCGAAGTCCCCAGAACCTACCTGTTTTTTTCCTCCCTTTTTATTTGTTTCTGCTTCTTCAGACTCAAGGTGGAAGGCCTTATGTGAAGACGCCTGGTTGCCAATCGACTCGCCCCAGAAACACATCCTCCTGTTTGCGACCACGCGCAGCGGTTCATCCTTCACTGGTCAACTCCTCAACCAGCACCCTGGGGTCTTCTATGTGTTTGAGCCTCTCTACCATGTTCAACAAGCCTTCTCCAACACCAGCAGCAGACAGCGCCGGACGTTGGATCGGCGAGCACTTCTGGGCGCTTACAGGGACCTACTCTTGAACCTCTACACCTGCGACCTTCGCTTCATGGAAAACTACATCCGCCCCGAGCCACAGCAGCACGTCACAGGCTCCTTCTTCCGACGAAGCTCCAGCCACGCCCTCTGCACACCTCCTGTGTGCCCTGCCAAAAGCGAGTCGGTGGCCGACGGGCTGCCGGATGAATCCTGGTGTCCCAAGAACTGCGGGGCGCTGAACCTCACCCTCGCCTCCGTGTCGTGTCTGTCGAAGGGACACGTGGCGATCAAGACAGTGCGCATCCCCGAGATCGGAGACCTGCGCACGTTAATCGAGGACCCTCGTCTGGACCTGAAGGTCATCCACCTGGTGCGAGACCCCAGGGCCATCTTAGCCTCACGGATGATGGCGTTCTCGGATCAGTTCCGTGCCTGGAAAATATGGAACGCCACCAGACGACAGCCGCGATACGTGGACCTGTCTCAGATCACGAGTACCTGCAAGGACATGGCGGCCTCCGTGGAGATGGGACTGCAAAGGCCTCCGTGGCTGCGGGGTCGCTACCTGCTGGTACGCTATGAGGATCTGGCCTTCAACCCAGAGGACAAAGCCTCAGAGATCTACAGGTTCGTGGGGCTGAAGAAGGACAGCAGGGTATGGTCTTGGATCTCACAGAACACAAACAGTGACACGTGTTCACCGTCCGAGTGGAACTTCAGATACTCCACCACCCGAGACTCTAGAGCTACAGCCGAGAGCTGGAGGCTTCGCCTCGACTATGACATTGTAAAGACCTTGCAGAATCTATGTAATGACACCCTGGCTCTGCTGGGTTATAAACAGGCCCACTCGTTAGTGCAGCTCAGAAACATGTCCTATAGTTTAGTGGAAGCCAGAACTTCCCAACCTCCGCTCTGAGATTGACATTATCAAAAAAGTGTTTATTTGTGGATACTTGCTGTTTTGTCGCTCATGAAACATGCACATGGTTAAATATTTTAGGTCATATAGGCGGTAGCCATCAGTATAGTCCTTCAAAACTGGTAGGGCCAGCTAGACCCCACTGCCATTCATAACATCTGGAAATCAGGTTAAATGAGGACACTGTATTTGTTTAATTTGTTAAGTATTTGTTTGTTAACATAACCAACGTAGAGAACCTACGATTATGAAACATACAGAAACACTGCTGCAATTCACCAGCTCCTCCTCTCTTGTTGTTATTTTTCCAACCCTTTTTTTTACTCTTAATGTCAAATCCAACAGGAGATGAAGGCACTGTTTTATTGTATTGCTTGACAAAATGTACCTTGCTGTTTCCTGCAGACATAGGAGAAAATCCACTTTACATATTTTTGGACTACGCTGTCACATTATGTATTGTAGGTTATTGTAGGTCTTGACCATGTCACTATTCTGATTTTGTATTTTCTAGATTTTCAAATAAATTATTTATACGTTAATCTCTATCATAGAAGTGAAAATTGGAGGCCAAAAAGGCCTTCTGCCATTTTTGTCCCATTAGCTTTCTTTGTTTGTTTGCGTGCCATCTCAAGATGCCAGCACATGTTGGAGTTCAGTCGCTCTCTTGAGATAAATACTGGAAGTAGCTTCTGCAGAAAACTAATTTTAGAACCATTGCATTGCTATTGATTAAGGGTGATTTTCTGCACGTACAGCGGCAAGCACTGCAACTCTCCCAGGGGACTCCATGTCCCCTGGGAACCAGGAACATCAATGCCTTGGCTGAAGCATTGCCCACCAAAATGAGGAAACAAATATGTTCTTTGAATGGGCCTGCTAACCTAAAAAGGTTTAATTGCCTGCTCTGATAATGATTTTTCCAGCCTGTTCCACCCCCTAGACTTCCCACAGCTGGGCTATATCTGCTGACACTAGGGACATCGCTATGCGGCATGGGGATTATATCAACAATAGAGCTACAGATCCAGCTGAATAAAAGGAGGATTTAAGATGCGAGGAGAAGAGAGGGGCTGTCTTTCTTTGAACTTAATACCGGCCGCACATAAAGCAAGGCTTCATGACACCCAGGGAGATGTTCTTCCTGCGCTCCTCCATCCCTGCCCTGACACCGAAAGTGGCGAGTGGCCTGAGTCAGCCGTCAGTTGATTACCCATCTCTCCTCCACATTCCATCCCAGCTCCGGCATTCCATCTCCATCCACCCTGCGGACAAGAGCTAGACCAAAGTGCAGTGGTATGAGTGGAATGTGAAAGGAAGCCAGTGTGCATCTGGTGAAGGGTGGGGATGGGTGGGTAGATGATGATGAATGGATAATGGATATGTGCTTGTGTGTGTGTGTGTGTGTGTGTGTGTGTGTGTGTGTGTGTGTGTGGGTGTTTGTGTGTGTGCGCATGTGTGTGTGTGTGTGTGTGTGCGCATGTGGGTCAAATGATACAGGTTCAGAATGATGATGATATGATAATCTTCTTTCTCATTCACAGATATCCTAACAATAACAAGTCAAGCACAGAACAGTAGCAATGTACAATGTCCCTTATTGACCTTCAGGCATCTACGTTGACCCTGTCCAATACCATTGGACCAAATCTCTGACATCCTGTAATCTTGTGCAAATCACAAGCTTACTCATAAATTTCAGTTCGTACAGAGCACAAAAGAGTTAAAAATATTCAAGTTGCAATAATAAAGTTTTCATTCAACCAATTGTATAACTGTCTGCAAAGGAGTATGTATAATATACAGAAGTATGTTATGGTGGTTCGTAAAGAGGACACAGATATAAAGAAAGATGCAACAGCCACCTTTTGGAAAACACCCAAGAGAGCTGATGAAGGAGTGACCACACATTCACATACATACATAAAACATTTTTATACCTTATTATATTACATTTTATTTATCAATGGTTTTCTTTTTTTAAATGTTTGTTGGTGCATTTATTCTTAATCAACTGGCAGTCAATGTAGTGCAAAACAAACGCTCTGCGTACTTATGATACATGATCAAAAAATAACTGAAGAGTGGTGACTGTTCCTTAAGAACTTGATATCCCCTTGTCTCCACACAGCTAACATTTACCATTTTTCAATTGCCACAACAGGAGCAGAGTATGCATTTAGGGAGAGATTAGGCATCGTTTAGGGCAGAATGAAAGCCCTCTGAGCCTCAGCGTCTTTATTACTGGAGCCATATGGGCCCTGGGCAGGCATCAGCCTCTGTCACACTCATCACTCAAACACTGTTATTTTCCTAAATGCACTCAGTACCCCGTACATGCACATGCACTCACACACAAACACACACACACACACACACACACACACACACACACACACACACACACACACACACACATACACACACATAAACACACGCACACACACAATAATCAGAGTGACACACATACACATATATACACACACACACACACACACACACAAATACCCACACAAAGGCCTCCTTGGCACTAGCAGTCCACCGCTCTACATCTACCGAATAGACTAGAATAGTTCATCACTCATCTCTACCCTTTCCCAAATGTCTTTCTCCTTCCTCTACTTCCCAGGAGATCACATATTGACCTTTAAACCTGAGACAAATAAATATGAAACAATAAGATGCATGCCATCTACAATGGGATAAATGATGTGCATAACATTCTGAAGTGGGAGAGTTTAAAGACTACTAGTAGATAAATGTTCTGCACATTACCATTAAAATAAACTAAAAACCTATAGCTTCTCAGAGAAGGCTCATCATGGACAGCAACACACACCAGCATGCGGTATTCAGGGTTGAATAGAGCTCCTCAAAGTAGAAGGAAGTCCGCTATGCTAGACTTCGCCCCATCAGCACGATCACATAATGCCGTTTACACAGACAGCAGTGAATTTTAACAATGCACTCAAGTGTTTTATGTCAAAGTGAATATGCTAAAAGCTTTCCTCTTGTGCAGGTCAACAACAGCCACGCACATAAAAATACCATACGACCCTGTTATTGGATTAAGAGTTTCATATTAACCGTCAGCCTTGTCTAAATCATGAGTATATATTATAGCAATAATTAAATGCATAATTGGCCTAATCCGTGACGGGCCTATTGGGTGGAAAATTCACTCAGTGAAGTTAACCATATTTAATAAATTGCTGTGATCTTGCTCTAGATAATTGGGAATATTTTAGTCCTCGGTAGTGTGAATTATGAAGTTTAATCTTGAATAGTGACTATGTTTAATGAGAGGCTATTTTCAGTCGTGATATGGTAGATATTACAGAAGTTGTAGCAGGTATTTTAAACGTATTTCTCTACCAATGTATTAGAAGCTGTTGAATATACAGATTATGTTTATATATTTCTAATATTCAACTCTTCTGTTACTATTCTATTATCTTGTTGCTGCTGTAACACCTGCATTGGTTTTATGTAGTGTTATCTTATTTTGTCTCCATGTTAATAGTTCTGTACTATAGTTGCTGTTTAAAGTTCCTTATGTAGATTATATTTATTTGGTGATAACAATTAACTACTAACTATAGAGATATTAATTTAGAATATAACTAATATCTTTGACTGAAAGTAAAAGTTCTGGTCATGATGTCATCACGTCATGAAGGGTAAGGATCGGTCTAAACCACATATACCAACTATTTGATCATTACTAGAGACAGAAGCAACAAGACTAAAATAGTCAAATTGTTATCACGTATGAATGACAGACAACACAGGTAGGCTCTGGAAAGCTTACTCTGTGGACCTTAATTCAGTCTGTATTACGCAGCATGTGTCGTTAGGGGCCAGTCAGTGGTCTGCCCTGCTCAAGATCAGTCCTCTCCTGGGGCAAGGCTATGAGCTAGAGCGCACACAGCTGGGTCTCTTGGTCATGTCAACCTAATCGGCTTGTCACAAGGGGAAACTCACAGCGAGGCCTCAGCCATGGTGCCAAGGAAGAGTACCAGCCACTGTCTGTCTGTCTGTCTGTCTGTGGCAAGGACAGGGCTGTATATACTCTCATCATACCCTGTATCATGTATCATACCCTCACCCCAGGGGGAGTAAAAGACATCATGGGGGAGTGTGTTTTTAAAAAAAAGTTAAAAGGGTGGGTGGAGGGGATCTGGTTACGAGGGAGACAAATTTTGTCTATTATATTATAATGATATAAACAATGTTTATATTGTTTGTAAATAGCCGATGACGATTACTAAATCCCCGACAAACACCGTACAGGGTCTTTTAGACCAACTGTATTGTTTTAGAGAGTTCGCATTAGGGAGCAGGTCTACATCAGATGAACCAAACGTACATGTTAGAACACTGACCAATGGTTATCAACCATTGACGCCGTCATTGACGTGACGCCAACCGACGTGAAGGCATCAAGACTTCAAGACTTTTGGTTTTTGACGGGAAAACATCGAAACACCAAGCTGACATCATGCCACTGATCTATGAGTATATCCTAAACGTAGTTATAGCATTAGACTTATCAGGCCAATGACATTGTGTAACTGTCCTATATTCTCTGCTAAAGTTGATCGTTGTTAGGTGCCAGAAATGTTAATTGTATGTTTTACACTGAAATAAAATACAATCTTGTAAATCTAATCCCATCAGCTTGGATGTGTGAAAGGGTTCATTCACAAAGTACGGCTAAAAAGCACAGTGCAGCCTGTACGTTAAAAGTTGAGATGCCTACCACTGAGCGTACGTAAGGAGGTGTCAGCAGAGCTCAACCGCTTACTCCAGGCAGGCATCATAGAACGTGTAGATGCATCTGAATGGGTGAGCCCCCTAGTGGTGGCATGGAAACACGGAGGGCTGTGTGTTGACCTTTTGGAACCGAATAAGAGTGTAATCATGGACTGTTACCATCTCCCTCATATGGAGGACTTGTTTGCAGAACTTGTGGGTGCTACACATTACAGCCAGATCGACTTGAGTTCAGCTTACCACCAACTACCTCTGCACCCTGAGAGCCGTGAACAAACTGCTTTCATAACCCATGATGGAGTCTTCCGATTCACACGAGCCCCTTTGGCCTAGCATCAGCATCATCCGCTTTTCAGAAAATGATGCAGACAATCCTGAAGGATCTGCCTGGAGTACAGAACTACTTAGATGATATAGTAGTATATGGAGACTCAAAGGAAATGCATGACAGGCATCTACAAGCTGTTCTTCAGTGTCTTAGAGACGCCGGCGTTCAGATCAACTGTGACAAAAGCTCTTTCGGTCAAACAAACATTCCATTTCTAGGGCATGTAATTTCTAAAGAGGGTCTGCGCCCGAGCCTGGATCATCTGACTGCCATCGCTGAAGCTCCTGTGCCAAAAGACATGGCAGCACTACGCTGCTTCCTGGGCTTAACTTCATGGTTTAGCAAGTTTCTGCCAAACTATGCTACACTGGTGGAGCCACTGCGACAGCTGCTCTGAACAATCACTCAGGCTGAACTACAGTGGGAAGATGCAGCAGACAAAAGCTTCACTAAACTTAAAACAATGCTTTTGAAAAGTCCTGCTCTTGCCGTCTATGACCCCAAGTTACCTACCTTCATCACTACAGAAGCGTCAGGTTCTGTAGTGATGGTTGGGGGCTGTCCTGACGCAGCTGCACTCAGACCATGCTGAACGCATTGTTGCCTTTGCTTCTCATACGCTGTCAGCCGCCGAGAGGAAGTACTCTACAACATAAATAGAGGCCCTAGCCTGTGTATGGGCAGTGGAAAGATGGTGAACATTCGTGTGGGGACACAGATTCACACTCCGAACTGACCACCAAGCTCTCACCACTCTCCTCAACACCAAAGGCATGAACAGAGCTGTTCAGTTTGTTTTCTATCACCAAGCCACGCGTCGTAACTAAGTTTACTTTAATTCAACGTTCACTTAATTTAAGATGGCATTGGGTTACCTACGGTAGTTGACTGCTTCTTCATGATCTATTGGTGCTTGAGGATGAATGACTGAGCATGTATGTTTTTAGTCTTAAATGATAGGCTAACGCTAATGATAGATAGCAGGTGTCAAATGTTGCCTAGCAAAAAAAGGTTAGGTCGCGACAACCCAAACATAATAAAGCAATTTCTAAAGACTAACTTCACTTTCCTTTCCAAACTAAACAAAACAATTTAACTTTACAGCAACAGCTTGTTGAAAAACGATATCAGCTTAGTGTCCTACAGGTAAGCATGCACCTGTGTTCACCTGGTGAATGCTGATGACATCATCAAGGGGTTCCCTTGCATAGATAGCCTAAATTTGTCATTGCTGAACCCAATGGAGAAAGCACCTGCTGAAGTATCTTTGACTAAATGAATACACTTTCATACTTTGGCTCCTACAATGTCATTCCACCTTAAGTACTCATTTCCTTTTATTTCATCGAATTTGATTCCTGAACACATGGACCACATTCAATACTCGCACAGCCATTCTTTTTTGTTTCTTTGTATTTCACAGTACAACCCACTTTTAGAATTTATTGTAATCCATGAACAGAAAAGAAATGCACCTTGCTTGGCCAAAATGGCATCTTAGTTTGTTTCATAGCCAGTTTTATCAAAACGCCCCACAGCTGACCATCACACACACACAATACCTACAATTTTACTTTAAGCACAGTTTTCAGTCACTGTGCTTACTTTTGGTTACTTCTTATCTCTAGTGGATTGTGGATTGACAAATAGCAAGACAATGAAACCGGATTGATTACAAACACAAAAGTGTAAGCCTCAATGACTCAACTTCAATCAACTGCAACCTGAAGTTTGCCAAAGACTTTGAGAGCTTGAATGAAATTTGTATTTTTGTCTTTAATTTGGTTTTAATGTTTTAATGTTTCATGGGGTGATCACAAATACAGGTTCATCAATGAACTTGCTTACAATGCTTTGCTTTACAATAATGGTATATTAATGAATTAAAATTAGGTAATGCAGTAAGCATTAACTAACAATTAACTCAGTTAAAAATCAGTTAACTAATGTTCTTGTAATTATTTACTAATGGTGTACATGTTTACTACTAGTGTTCATGTTAACTAAGGTAATGGTGTTCATGTTAACTACAGTATTCATTTATACATTATTCCATAAGGTTAGGGTAAAGGTTAACCCTTAACCTAGCCCTAACTCATTAACATTAACCCTTACACGAACCCCAACCTTAGCTCTAACCTTATCCCCTATGCTAATTAAATATACTAATGCTTATTACTGCATTAACTAATGTTTAAAAAAAAAGATTCGCAGATGAGCTTCTTAAAACCATACAGACCAGGAGATAGGTCGTAGATAGGATAAAACACTAAACCAACATGGTTTTATTTCCAAAATGCTCTCCCCCCCCCCCCCCCCCCCCCCCCCCCTCTCTCTATCCATCCTGTTCCTCTCTTTTGTTGTTGGTTTCTAGTCACAGCACTCTGGTCACATCAGTAGCCCCAGGGCAGACATGTCCGCTGATGCTAACAAATGACAGTCCTCCCGCCCTGACAACAGGTCCATCTGTCTGTGTCAGAGTGTTAGCGTAGCGGCATTGAATTTCATAAATGTAATCAGATGGGTTTGTGATGAAAGGGGTCGGTGTCACCGATCGGTGTTATTCCACGCGCAACGTACATGTCTGCTAGCACCAGGTGTGTGTGTGTGTGTGTGTGTGCGTATGTGTGGTGTGCGTGCGTGCACATAGTGACATATGAGACAGTTGGTCATGCATCACACATGGACACCTGTGGCTATTGGGGGCATAACATGATGGCCAGAAGGTTGAGCTTGAGTATTGGTTCTGAAGTTCAAGAGAAAGAAGGGTAATTCCACGGATGCACAAACTCTGTGGATTGGGTGATTACAAAGCAGTTGAGGATCTTCCTCTGGAATACTGGTCAATAATAAATAACAGGTTTGAAAAGTACTGTATATGTTCAATATGTTATCAGTGCACCTATATATGTTACAGGTGTTCTAGAATAATTTGTGTGACAAATAAATACAATTAACTGATCCAGAGGAATAGTTGTATGCAAAACATGCTTGTTTAGGGCCAAGTTATTTGAAGGGTCGAGGATGTGGGAATTTACAAAAAAATCGAATGGCCTCCAAATTATGTTTCTTGCGGGACAGATGGTGTCCAGGAAACATAATGCTCAGTAAGAAAAACAAAAAAGCCTGTAATTAGCAGTTAAATGATTCAAGTCTTGACCTGAGCCTCTCCCTCAGAGGAGCAGCTAATCTCTGCTGATGGAGTGTGAGAACTCATTGATTGGAAGTCCCATTCACCTCTGGTCCATGAGAATCCTATCGACCCGAGGTAGCCAGAGTTTCCATTCAGTCAGACTCCAAAGTCATACTTCAAAGGTTCTTTGTAATTACCTTTTGTTCCTTTAGTGAGTTAGATGTTCACCATCGAGAATAAAAGTGTCATGGCTTCAGGGCTTCTTCCAGATTGCATATTAATTAGCAACAATAAAAGCCTTGGAAAAACCTAGTTGGTGATGGCGCTCGGGCCAGGAATGCTCTGTTTCTTGTGTGGGAACGATCTCAGCGACCTCCAGAGATTCCTGGGAACATTGTTGAAGTTAAAAGTGCTTCTGACATTCACACTATGCAGGATATGCTCATAGGACTTAATCACAGTTGTCCTGAGCATACAGACTACTAACTATTTACTGTAACTCGCCATAACCCTCAAGAACTATCAGTGTGCTTGCACAACAACAACATGATAAGTGCAGACATATTCAAAATATCATAAAAACTGTTGGGGATCAGCTCTGTGTGCAAAATATGATATTTTATGTTTTTTAGTTAAATTTATATATTTAGTACTTAGTATTCTTTAATGAGCTAAATTAAATTGAAATGGGATAAAGTGAGCCGATAGACAAGATCTTAATGACTAACTGTGCTTCACTTACCATCTTATAATACACGCATAATAATAACTTTATTAGGTGAAATACAAAAACGAGTACATACATTTTCCTAAACCTGCAATTTCAACAGAAACATTCTGCATCCTTCAATACCCCTATGACACCAAAGTATTTGAATGAATTAGGCATGAGAGACACTGGGGGAAGGAAACGATCATACAAAAAAAGAGAAGAAAAGGGAAAAGAGGAGTGTTCATGACATAGATAGAGTCTCCAGCCATGGCTCGAGGCCAGGTATTTAAACTAATCAAAGTTAGTTGTCATGGTAAAGAGAAAATTAAGTATTTTAAACAATAAAGGGTATGAGTCAAGGGCCTTGTTTGCAATCTCAAAGAAAATGCTCAATGTTGTCAGTTGAGAAGAGAAAGTGGTTCTACCTAGAGAAAATTGCATGATAGAAAGATTTTTCTTTCTATCATGCACACGCATGCACGCACACACAAAACAATATAGAATAGGCCATTCGCTTATGGTTTTATTATCAACGTTTTCTCAAAAATTGAATACACAAGCCTAATTTTAAGCTAGTGTGTTATAATTCTACTTAGACATGTAACGTAGGCTAGGAGACGTTTAGACACAGACAATATTTTATTCAGGGTTGTCATCCAAGCAAGCTCATGCGAGTGGTTATGTCACTGCTCAAAAAGTTTCATAAATGGCATTGACATTGGTTAAGTTAGGCAAGCCTGGACATTGAATAAGAGTCCCCCAGTCGGCATCGCCACCTGCTGGTCAAGAACCGCATAGCAGGTTTGCTGGAGCCTCACATTAGCCAAGTCAATTGGAGGCAATGCAGCTGTAATTTAGATCAGGAATCTGTGAAACACACGCACTCAGCATGTCCTTGTGTATGACATTATGCAATGTTGTGTTCCTCTCCAGCTGTAAATACATTTTCCCCACATTAATTCCATAAGTCTGACTGACACCCAAGGGTGGTATCATGGCAGGATTCAACCCATCGGAGCCACTAGAGTTGTCTCCTTTACCACTGAATGCTGGTCGAAAAAAATGGATGGACTCGCACTCAGTAAGCCAGCACTGACGTAAGCACTGACGCCTTCCAACATCATGGGATTTCAAATGGTATAGCAACATTATTATTTTGACTCAGCCAAAAGATCAGTCAGAAGCATAGAGGCTGCCTGCCCAGCATTTTTTAGAGTGTGGGTCTCTGGAAACCCCCAGCCCAGGCAAAGGAGTAACTCCTTCCCACATTTTATGAGTTACAACCAGAAAGACCTTTCTATACCTGTTTTTGCTCGAGACTCCCCATGAACAACGAAAGCCTATGGCTACTTTCTGCCACAGTACCCCCTTAGGCGTGGTTAATATACTTAGACTTGACGAAAGTGCCATCTTTGTGGTCAAGTAATTTTTTTTACCTTAATCTTTCAGGAATAAGTGTTTTATCATTTATAATTATAATTAAAAAAGTAAAAAATGTATGGTGTGATAATCAACAGAATTAAATAATAACAAAAATAAAAAGGAAGGGGATCCTGTGAATCAACTTTCTCTTTATAAACAGATCCCACGCTTTTCTTTCTTATCCTGAACATGTCTTGAATAAAACGTGTTTTATGAAAGGCTCATATATATTGTCTGATTTGCATTATAATATGTCATTGTAGCAATGTCCACGCTACACGCCACCTAGGTGGCTCCCATACTCCACCTAGGTGACTTTCCTCGGGCTCCTCCAAACAATTGGAGAGGCCCCACATTGGGCGCCAGTGTAGCAAAGTCCATACTACACGCCACCTAGGTGGCTCCCATACTCCACCTAGGTGACTTTCCTCGGGCTCCTCCAAACCAATTGGACACAGGGTGGTGATGTTGAAAACCGGTTTATTGTTAAGGTTGAATGGAATGAGACATGCAGATGGTGCTCCGTGCTCCACGCTGCCATGCCGGAGAGCTCTCCTTGAGTGTGTGTGGTGGTGGCTGGTTTAACCTGTGCACACTGATAGCTCAATGTGCAACAGGTGTGCAGCCTCACCCAGCCCCAGAGTCCAATCAGTCTGACTCAGGCCAGGTGAGGCTGCTTAAACTAGCCACCATCCACACACACTCCCACAGTCATCATAATGATATTTAATCGAGTAATGTTTATATTCACATTTTGCTTCTAAATTCATCCAATTTATATTCAGCGTGATTGTGATTTGAGTTAAAAGTGTGAAGAATCCACTGAGGTAAGAAAAGTCAGTTGGACATCCTGTGATTTAATTTACATATGCAAAGATGTGTCTGACTCAGATAAGTACCGGAGCTGAACGGTTTGCATTATATTTGCATGTCTCCAGGAGTAGGAACCATTATTCTTATGTCAAAGCTCACTAATGGCCCATCACGTCACAACTTCCTTCCACAGGCATGGACACTACAGACTGGAGGTAATCCCAGGTCTGGACCTTGTCAACGGACATAAACAGCCAAATGGCATTGGATGGGTTGAACCCTTCGGAAAAAAACAGATGTTGAATTCAACTTCAAGCCTTTGGCTTTACTTTTTGCTTTAATGCGCGCAATTTGAACATATGATGTTAGATTCAATATCTAGCATAAATCATTTTACAACTGGTCTAACCAGTGGGCTATTCAAAAAACTGCTGCTGTAGTTTAGCCCATATTTTCAAAACGCCTGGCTTATTCTGGGGAAAGTGTATTACAGTGCTATATAGAATATTGGCCCCAATGATACGCCTAATTTGGAAGTAAGATGGCTATCTTCTTCAATGGGGAAGCAGGCACATGTGGCTAGAGTGAGCTTATAATGGTAGATATAAGTAGTATACAAGCACCCCCTAATTAAGTATTCCAATGTGACTTCCGCTTCCGGTCCTAGCTTCTTGCCCCCCTGTGGTGTTTTGTGTATAATATCCTGATTCTTTTGTTTTCCACCCCCCTGGGGAGGGTGAACTGTCAGCTTTTGTTGGCAAGCGTGAGAAAACACTAGTGAGAGGGATGCTCATACCCTTAACTCTGGGGAGAGTAAATGATAACGTTGGTGTCAGGCCGTCCACTTCTGCCACCTAGCGGTGGTCACTGTCTTTCTTCTACATCATCCATTCATCTCCCTCTGTCTACACACCGGCCGGCAATCTTCATTAGCAATCACTATATCAACTCCGGATCTCCAGGCAGTCATCGCTAGATCGTTGTATACAGTACCTCGTCCATGGCCCTTCCTTGTGTTTTAAATTGCTAAAGTGTTTATCGCTTGTGCTAATAGTCTTCTCCCTTTGTCCAGCCTGCCTGACCATCCGCCCGTTGCCGAACCCTCACCTGTCTGACTACCTGCTCGTTGCCGAACCCCCCGCCTGTCTGACTACCCGCCTGCCATCAAGCCCCTTGCCTCGTCCCCCTGTTACCTGCCTTACTCTTTTGTTGCCCTCAGTAAATCCCTGGTATTATTTACCTCCATGTCAGTGTCTCTGTGTCTTGCATTTGGGTCCACTCGCTCCACTCGCCCCTTAACAGTACGATCTAGCCATAATGGACCCAGCTGACAACGAGAACCTTCAGCAGGTAATTTTACGACCCTCTTGGGGCAGCATGACTAGGCCCTTCAGAAGATCGCGTCCAGTCTCAGGGAATTTCCTCAAGTCATCCGAGAACTCCAGACTCCACTGCCTTCCCCCGCTGTTCCAGAACTACCTATTCCAGTCCAGTACTCCCTCTCGTGAACCGTTCATCCCGGCCCCTGAGCGTTATGAGGGCGACCTTGGGTCCTGTCGAGCCTTTCTGATGCAATGTTCGTTGGTTTTCGAACAACAACCCCTGACTTACCCCACAGACGATCACGGATTGCTTACCTGATTGGCGCGTTACGAGGTGAGGCTCTTGCATGGCCTACGGCCATATGGGAACGCTACTCCGAGATCTTCTCATCCTACCCTGACTTCTCAGAGGAGATGCGTAAGGTGTTCAACCATCCAGTACTTGGTAGGGATGCTTTTAGACGCCGATTGTCCCTACGACAAGGATCCCTCAGCGTAGCCGCCTTTGCCATTGAGTTCCGCACCCTGGAACGATGAACCGTTACAGGGGGCGTTCCTGAGCGCGCTCTGCAACGACGTCAAGGATGACTTGGTTTACCGGGAGGATCCTACGAACCTCGACTAGCTGATCGCACTAGCCGTCCGGGTGGACAACCGGCTCCGCGAGAGTCGCAGGGAGCGAACTTTTCGATCACCGCTGTCCTCCGCCCCCTTCCAGCCAGCTACGTCCGGGTCTCCACCTCCGAGCTCGAATCATTCCTGTTGCGCACCCTCGAGTCCTTCCGGGCCTGAGCCCATGCAATTGGGTCGTACCCGCTTGTCTCCTGAGGAGAGAGAGCGTCGCATGTTGACCAGGTCCTGCCTGTACTGTGGTCAACGTGGCAACTTTTTGTCTGTCTGTCCTACTCGCCCAGGGAACAAGCGCCCTCGTCAGTAGCCCGAGGGGTCCTGACGAGTCGAGCTCTCAACCCCTCGTTTTCTCGTCCTTTGCTCGATGCCGCCCTCCAGTGGTGAAACCAGACACTACCCCTCTCTGTTCTCTTCGATTCTGGCGCGGATGAGAGTTTTATCGACCAGGAGGTGGTGCAACAACTTGGCATCAAGACTGAGCGACTTTAATTCCCAATCGAGGCCAAGGGCTCTCAATGGTAGGCTGCTCGCTCGTGTGGCGCACCGAACCATCCCGGTCAAACTATTGATTTCTGGGAAACACCATGAGTCCCTATCACTTCACGTTATAGACTGTCCTTTTACCTCCGTGGTACTGGGTTACCCGTGGTTCCAGACGCATAATCCTCAGATAGACTGGAGGGTTGGCAGAGTAACGTCTTGGAGCTCTTATTGTCATTCTCATTGTCTGCGGTCCGCCAATCTCCCACCGCCCCAGAGTCCCGAACCGAGTCAGAGCCCCCTGATCTGTCCTCTGTGCCGGAGACTTACCACGACTTGGGTCTATCCCTGCCTCCTCACCGCCCCTGTGACTGCGCCATAGACCTCCTTCCTGGTTTCCCCCTGCCTAGCAGCCGCCTGTATAACCTCTCCCGACCTGAGCGGGAGTCCATGGAGGTGTACATCCGGGAATCCTTCGCTGCTGGAATCATCCGTCCATCATCCTCCCCGGTGGGTGCGGGCTTCTTCTTTGTCTGCAAGAAGGACCGTTCCCTCCGGCCATGCATCGACTTCAGGGGGTTGAACAACATCAGCATCAAGAACAGGTATCCCTTACCTCTCATTAGCTTTGCATTCGTTCATCTCCATGGGGCCACGGTATTCTCTAAATTGGATCTACGCAACGCCCATCCGTGAGGGGGATGAATGGAAGACGGCCTTCAACACCCCCCTGGGTCATTTTCAATATGTGGTTATGCCCTTCGGTCTTCCCCACATCCCTGCTGTGTTCCAAGCCCTTGTGAATGATGTCCTCCGTGACATGCTCAATCATTCTGTATTTGTTTGTTTAGATTACATCTTGATCTTCTCCAAGTCTTTGGCTGAGCATAAACATCACGTGTGGCAGGTTCTCCAACGTCTACTGGAGAATAAACTTTATGTCAAGGCGGAGAAATGTGAGTTCCACATGCAATCCATCTCCTTTCTGGGATACATCATAGGCCAGGGGGAGGTGAGAATGGACCCTGCCAAGGTTTCCGCAGTGGCGGAATGGGGCCCCTCCCTCAACACGTAAGCAGCTTCAGCGGTTCCTTGGTTTCGCCAACTTTTACCGTCGCTTTATTCGTGTGTACAGCCGCATCGCCGCACCACTCACGGCCCTCACCCCCCACAAAGAGGACCTTCGAGTGGACAACAGAGGTCGAGACCGCCTTCCGAGGTCTCAAGGAACGGTGTCTGTGCCCATCCTCTCCCAGCCTGATCCCTCTCTCCAGTTTGTGGTGGAGGTCGACGCCTCGGACACCGGGGTAGGGGCGGTCCTGTCCCAACGCTCTCCCTCGGACCACAAGTTACATCTGTGAGCCTTCTTCTCCCGAAGGCTGGCTCCCCCAGAGCGAAACTACGATGTTGGCAACCGAGAGCTACTGGCGGTGAAATTGGCACTGGAGGAGTGGCACCACTGGCTGGAGGGCACAGAACAGCCTTTTATCATTTGGACAGATCACCGTAACCTGTCCTACATCCAGTCCGCCAAAAGGCTGAACTCCCGACAGGCCAGGTGGGCCTTGTATTTTAGTCGTTTTAATTTCACCCTGACCTTTCGACCAGGCTCCCGGAACATCAAGCCAGATGCCTTATCCTGTTTACGCTCTACCAAGGACCCATGCACGGACCCCAAGCCCATCCTGCTGCCCTCCTGTCTTGTCGCCACGCTCACCTGGGAGATTGAGTCGGCAGTTCTCCAGGCGCAAGGACTACAGCCCGATCCAGGTACCGGTCCTCCCAACCGGTTGTTTGTCCCTGACTCATGCGGTGCTAGGGTGCTTTTGTGGGCACACTCTACCAGACTCACCTGTCACCCTGGCGTAACCCGCACCCTAGACTTCCTGCGTCAATGGTTCTGGTGGCCCACCATGGATGCGGACACCCGCTCATTCATCACGTCATGTTCCACCTGTACACGGAACAAGTCCTCGACCAGATCATGTTCAGGCTTGCTCTGCCCCCTGACCATTCCCAGTCGTCCTTGGTCCCACATCTCTTTGGACTTTGTCACCGGGCTTCCCCTGTCCGAGGGGAACACCACCATCCTCACAGTCATTGACCGGTTCTCCAAGACTGCTCACTTCATGGCCCTACCCAAACTCCCCTCTGCTAGGGAGACAGCTGACCTTCTGGTGCTCCATGTGTTCCGCCTTCATGGCATCCCTTCGGACATCGTCACGGACCGGGGACCCCAGTTCATTTCCCAGGTCTGGCGAGGGTTCTGTGCAGCACTGGGAGCAACTGTCAGTCTCTCTTCTGGGTACCACCCACAGACTAATGGACAGTCGGAGAGGGCTAACCAGGAGATGGAGGCTGCGCTCCGTTGCATTACCAATGCCAACTCATCCTCTTGGAGTTCCCAACTTCCCTGGGTCGAGTACGCCCATAATTCCCTCAACAACGTATCCACTGGTTTGTCTCCCTTCATGTGCTCCTTGGGGTACCAGCCTCCCTTGTTCGCATCCATGGAGGCTGAGATCACGATTCCCTCTGTCCAGGCTCACATGCGCCGGTGTCAGCGTACCTGGAGACGCACACGCGCTGTCCTGCTCCGTGCTTCCACCCGCTCCCAGAACCAAGGGAACAGGCGTCTTACACCAGCCCCACAGTACACACCTGGGAAGAAGGTCTGGCTTCGGTCGAAGGATCTTCCGTTAAGGGTGGCTTCCCAGAAACTTGCTCCCCGCTTTGTCTGTCCATTTGAAATTTAGTCCCTTGTGAACCCCTATGCTGTTCGTCTCAAACTTCCTTCATCCCTTCGTGTCCACCCCACCTTTCACGTCTTCCAGATCAAGCCTGTGTCAACCAGCCTGCTGTCATCCCCTACGCCAGCTCCGCCTCCACCCAGGATCATAGACGATCATCTGGCATTTTCAGTCCGGCGACTACTGGATGAGCTGCGCCATGGCTGGGGGTTCCAGTATCTCATGGACTGGGAGGGCTACGGTCCTGAGGAGCGTTCCTGGATACTAGGTTATTAAAAGGGGAGTTGATCCCACCACAGCCTCACAGGGGGTGGGGAGATGACAACAGTTGGGGGTGGTTACGAAAAGAAACGCAGGCAGCGTCTTTTATTTTTATTTTCTGTTCCAGGTACGGTAAGGGGGTCAATTGTCCCTATAAACAAAGTTGATATGCTTTGTATATTATATTATAATGATATAAACAATATTTATACCGTTTGTATATAGCTTTTGTCTTATAATGACGATTACTATTTCCCCGACAAACACCGCACAGGGTATTTTAAACAAACTGTATTGTTTTAGAGAGTTCGCATTAGGGGGCAGGTCTACATCAGATGAACCAAACGTACATGTTAGAACAATGACCAATGGTTGTCAACGGGGGGTGAAGGCGTCACGTAAGTATATAAAAATGTAGAGGAGAACGGCCTGGTGTTACACCGTATTCTGTGACCCACCGTAAAGTGTGACCCCAGGGGTCGCTGTTGCACATTTTCTGCAACATGCACGAGTTTGAAGGCATGAAGTCATTCACGTGCGGAAACATGCACGAGCTTAAAACTAAACATTGTATCGCCGTCGCTCACTCGGGATGGGTTCGTTCGGTTTGTTTAGCCCGTTGAGTGGATGAAGCAAAACGGTTGATTTGCCTCTGTGGTGGCACGATGATGGGTCTTTCTTTCTTGATACAAACGTGAATATAGAAATGGTGTTGGTCAATTCTAAACAGCATTTTACACAGTAGCCTATAGTAAGAAATACTCAAAGGTAAATCAACGTAATTAAACACTGATTGTTGCTTCTTATGGGGAAAGAAGAAACTGTAGTGGACCGTACTTAACGCCCCATCCATTGTATGTGTCTGTAAAATGCTAATCAAATCAAATCAAATGTATTTAGAAAGCACATTTAATAACAAGGGGGTGGGGGAGAGATCGTTCTTCATAACGAGCCCCTCTCTGATTGCTCAAACTGTGGTTATGTTTTTGTTATAATGCCCACCGTTTTTTTTATTACTGCAGTTTACGAAATAAACTATGAACTAATGCCTGTATAGGTGTGACGTGTGTGTGATTGCAGTGACTTGGGTGGATTTGCAGCGTAAGGGTGATTTTAGTGACTTAAGAGCACAATTTATTAGGGAACCAATTTGGTGCGATCGCAACCACATGCCACAGGTGGTTGCTTCCTCTCTTTGCCTGGTCTATTTAGTCCTTTCCTTTGCGTTTGCTCAGCAAATGCGGGTGTCTCTCTGTTCCGAAGTCCGAGGTCCTTTGGCCTACGTTTGGGGTCGTGCTGGGGCGATCTGAAGCCCTCTGTCCACTGTAGAACGAGAGCGCAACGGCCGCGCAGAACCGACAGCATTGCGCCCTGAGTATGGTTGCAACTGAAGAGGCAGTAGCCTATAATTCCCGTGGAAGCTGTTTAACTGAATAACTCCTGGCTGTTTAGAATACAAGGCTAAGACGAAATGGATATCCGTAGTTGATTTATTTCATATGCTGCAGCATATAAAAGACAGTTTCAAAGGCATCTCCACGCAGAGCAGAGTTCTAAAGAAAAAGCGCGCTGAACAAAGGAGGGAAGCCTTTTTTTTGTAGAGTGGAGCAAACCACCTCTCAGAGATATCTCGAGATTACGCCATTTGCTATCTTAACGGGTTCAATGCACAGTTCAGGCCGGGCACCTGGTCGTAGTTCCCCATTTATGGCGCCACTTATTATTTACAACGGGTACAATGTGCGGTCAAGGCAACATACATGATATAGGGAGAGGATGCGCAGTAAAGAACAGACACATAATAGGTGAGAGGAACTTGCTCTGGAGTTTCTCACATGGAACAAAGCACAATGCAGGAATGCAGGAAAACCGGCAGCTGTGGGGAGTTACAAAGAAAACAGATAGGCCGCTATAGTGTGCACATAACAACTTGAACATTTAAACTAATTAGTTTAAGCGAGCTGACCTCGGAATGGGGCCTTACGTCATTTTCCATCACAAAGCATGGCGGGACGAAGCACCCGACAGCAACCTGTTTTTCATTTGTCCTCCTGTACAATTATTCATGTCTGCGATCATCACAGAGTCCACACGCAACAGGAAACAATCCACGATAGGTCACAATTCATGATAGCTGGCCGTCGTATTCTGTGACCCCACTGTAAATATAAGATACTGTCTACAACACCTATCACAATACTTGGCATGTCTACAGTGTTCTTAACCGTATGCTGGTGACTTTTGCTTGTGCGTGTCATAACAGAACTTTGACCGACAAATACGACCACAATCCTTAGACTTTATCGAACTGCCTGTTTGGCCTTTACATACTGTCAAACAAACACTGCAGTACCATGAACATTTGTACACAAGAATTGAATAGTATGTTTTGTAACAATATTTACACACATGGTTTACACCAAAGAATGCCGCCTGGTTTTCTATGAGGTGGTAGTGATTGTCATGCAGGTACAGCAAGATTGTTTTTGGGTGTTGTTCAGGATGTGTCTGAGACATTACTAACTTCTTGAAAGCAGCGTTGTGATGAAATAGCAATATTTTTGCATCTACAGTATATGCTTCTCAGAATTGTATACATCAGAAAAACCAACCTGATGACTGGGGTCATAACCTAGGGCCTTGTGTCATTCTCAGGCAAATACCACTTTATCCTGTTCAGACGTCGCATCTGATCTATCCGACAGCTCTGCAATAAGAAAATGTGCTAAACATAGTGAGAAACAGATTGTTGTGGGTGTGTAGAGACTTAATTGTTTCTTGCTTATGATTTCATCGTAGGGTACGGATTTGAACTTGACACAGGTGCCCCTCCTTTTATTATGAGCTCCTGTGATAACAAACTCTAATGCATCATCTGTCAAACTTGTGTCATTACTCTGCATGACTTGGGCTATCTGTTCTAAAAACAAATCAGCATTGTAATCGTCCCCAACCCTGAGTACAGCATGTACGTCACTGGCAAGTGACGGCCCCCGCAGGGTGACGTTTAAAACGCTTCCACTATCTGTACTATGAGTGCAATGTGTTAAAATTAGGTACTTCTTCTAAATTTTGAAGAGGGATACTTCTTAGATCTATAGTCTGTCTAACCTCAAAACCATTAAAGTAGGGAAATGACTGTACGTAGCTCATCATCTCTAGCTATACCCCCATTCTCAGAGATAACCCCACCAGTCTGCATAAATGCCTCATAATTTATAACAGCCCTAGCATGTACATCATTAGTCCTACATCCAACCTGCTTTGGATAGTTTTTCTACACCCCTCTCAGCCCCCCGCCACCTCAACACAGTCATCATCACTATCACTGATATTATCACTACTGCCCCCATATAGCACACCATCCAGTCAATCGATCTGTTCTGCTTTGTCTAGCGCCCCACGCATATACTCCTCTAACGTATTTACAACAGACTTATTTAACAACTCAATACCTGCATTCATTCAGCTGTTCTGCTATGGATAGCAAACCATGTCCACAACACATATGATCCATCAATGTATCATCATCAAACCTATTCATCTCAAGACATGCATCCATAATGTTTCCATTCTTAAAACCATCACTAGACTCATTTACAACACGATGACATCTCCTCTCAGCGTTGCCATCTATAGACTTGTATTTTCTTTTTCTGGGACTCGTGTATTTACAGATTACATATATAATAACCACTTAAAATGTAACGTATACCCACACCCCAGATGTAAAAAGTAAAAACAAAAATAATATAAAATAAAAACCGCTAAACCAAAAATCAACAGCTGTTTCAAGTCACATGTGCCATTCACCACAACCCCACTTTTAAGACACACCTACAATGAAGATGTAGCAACCTGCTGCATATTCACTGCAGTCTCTTAAGCAATCTGTTTTTTGTTATGTTTTTTTTGCATACCACTGAGGATTATCATAATTTCCTTAATCATGTTAGTATTCCCACGCACAGCTTTAGCCACAAACACTTCCTTGACATGACGATGTCACATTGTCTTTCCCTGTATATACAGGACATGGGCATTATCATATTGTTCTGAACGGTTTTCTTGAGGACGTGCAGCTTCTTGGGCATAATGTACAGCAGAGGCGTTGGTGTCGTTGATGGTTATCGGTGGTATCTGGTCAGCCTGTACACCCGGGGTATCTGCATTTATGATGCTGGCCTGGGGTCCAGGTGTAGATGTCTGGTCTGCTTCAAAATCATCAATTCATGAACCGGGGGTTCACAAACTCCAACTGGGTTTCTGGCAACTAAACCAATGATTTGCTGGATAGTTTCATCTGTTAGCTGATCATTTCCACGCCTTCTGATGGCTCTTGGTGGAGGGTCAATAACTGGTAAAACGATGGTGTAGCAAAGTCCAGTGCTACACGCCACCTAGGTGGCTGCCACACTCCACCTAGGTGACTTTTCTTGGGCTCCTCTAAACAAAGGACACAGGGTGGTGATGTTAAACCGGTTTATTCCCAAGGTTGCGTATCATTATAAAAACAGATGGTGCTGCCATGTGGGACATCTCTCCCTGAGTGTGCTGTGATGGCTGGTTTAACCTGTGCACACTGATTGCTCAATGTGCAACAGGTGTGCAGCCTCACCCAGCTCCAGATTCCAATCAGTCTGACTCGGGCCAGGTGAGGCTGCTTAAACTAGCCACCATCCACGCACACTCCCACAGATGGCACCAGGTTTTCTACCCCTTACAAACAGGGGTATGGGCTGTGTATCTAAATAAAGAGTCTAAGACAAAAAGAAAAACAAAACCCATTAGAACACCCCTTTAGTTAGAAAGAATAACAGATCATAATCAATAATCATCTTATTAAACATAAAATGTGTTTTTGCTAGTTTACCCCAGCTAGTAGAAGCCCCCTCGTTGACTTTAAAGCTAGTCAACTCCTCAGCAGATCGTTGATTCTTCCTCATAGATCCCGAATCAAACAAACCTACCACATATTGGGGAACCGATTAGTCACATTGTATATGCATGAATAAAAAACTAATAAGTAGCAGAACATTCAGAGATGATAGCTACATACATCAACGGTACTCCTCCTGTTGCTTCTTATTCTGCAACGTGTCGTCTCTGTCACCTAACAATGAACAACTTTGTCAAACAAATATAAGACAGTTACACAAAGTAATTGACCTGATATGTCTAACAATATAACTATGTTTTAGATTATACTCACAATAGATCAGCGGCCTGTTGGCAGCTTGGTGCCTCAATGTTTTGTCAAAAAACAAAAGTCTTGTAGCGCGTTGCCGGGCTGTTCGCCTTCACCCCCGTCGATAACCATTGGTCATTGTTCTAACACATACGTTTGGTTCATCTGATGTAGACCTGCCCCTAATGAGAAATCTCTAAAACAATACCGTTTGTCTAAAAGGCCCTGCACGGTGTTTGCCAGGGATATAGTAATCGTCATTATAAGTTAAAAGCTATATACAAATTATGTAAAACATTGTTTCTATAAATATAATACACTGCTCAAAAAAATAAAGGGAACACTTAAACAACACAATGTAACTCCAAGTCAATCACACTTCTGTGAAATCAAACTGTCCACTGTTAGATCCGTCACTATGTGAAGCTTGTTATCCTGTAACGGTTGTGAACAAGCTGGTGAGGAGATTCGCCCAGCCCCTAACTACTGTATACCAGACACCTACCCCGCTTACTCCGGCGCCCCACCCCTGGGCATAACCCTGGCCAGGACCGTGGCTGCCGGCCGCGTCTGTGTAGTAGCTCTCCTCTGGGACCCGTGCACTTGGAAGTTTGCTGGGATTATTTGAGAGTTTGGAAAAATAACTCTAGGGATATGTTTCTTTCATGACGGCTAGGTAACCTCTTAGAATCACGATGCTCAATCCGAATCCATCCATTTGATGTCCAGAGGAAAAAGATGTCGGGAGATGACAAAAAAGGATTAAAATGATTTATTTGATATCATTGCAGGTTATATGGGGGAACATTGCAAATTGCCAAAAAGTATTTCGATATACAGAATCATAAGAACATATAAGAAAATCAAAAGAGTACTTTCCATAAGTAATTGACAATAAAAGAGAAAACAACGATCACACATTTTGCTTACTTGTGATGAGAAGCCGTATTAGTTCGTAGGGGTGAAAAAGGAGAAAGACTCCCTTCACATCTTGAGCAAAAAATCTATCTAATTTCTTTCCTAAATGTCCATTTGCCTGTATAAGTAAGCCTACATAGCTTTCCCAGCTATGGGAGGAATCCTCTCCGGAGATTAGCTGTTTCAGGCTAGCTTCTAGAAATACATGGCTAATAGAGGTGTTCTGAGAGTATTCGATCTCCTTTCTTTTCCGTTCCAATTCTGATTATTTAATCTAAAGGCTATTCTGTTTCTTCCGAAGGTTCGGGTTGACATCCTTCATGGAGTCCCCGTGGTAAAGATTCCTCCCTGTTCCGTTCATGCTCAGGCTCTTTTATAGGGCCCGTGGTTCCTCCCACCTTCTGGCTAGGGATGCTGAAATGAACTGGACACCTGGGTTGATTTAATTATGTTGTGATTTGCTTCTGCTTCTGCTATCTTTTGGATGCTTTCCACCGACTTCTGGTTTGCGGTTTTAATTACGTTGTGGTTTGCTTCTGTTATCGTTTGGGTACTTTCCACCGGCTTCTAATTAATTACGTTGTGGTTTGCTTCTGTTATCGTTTGGGTACTTTCCACCGGCTTCTAATATATTTTTCCTAGGCTTCCTCATCATTTAATTCACTTAGAGCATGGGCCATCTGGTACCTGCTGATGTGTTTGACTGACAACATGATTGGCTCACAACCCAAGCGCTATGACCTAATTTTGTTGGGAGACATGTTATACGATGAGGTCCTCGTTGATGGACTTCACCGGTGGTTGGACAGCTGCATAAACACCCACGGAACCACAGTCCTTATAGGAGACCCCGGGAGAGCCTCTTTTGAGGACCATGGCATTAAAAGACTCCTACGGCAAATAGCTGAGTTTGAGCTCCCTAAACTGGTGCAAAGAGAGAATTATGGCCTGACATGTAGTACCGTTTGGCGCTATCATCCTAGATTGTAAACAATATGGGATTTGTATATTAAATACATGCAGACATCAGCCTACTGGGTTTATTTATGTACTTTCCACCCGACTCACATGGTGGTTTTCTACCTGATGATCTTTGTTAAAGAATATAAATGGGACATCTGAGATCCCGTTAATGATTCTGAAACTCCGTTGATGATACCACCGTTGGATGGTTCTATAATTACAACAATTACTGGGTGGTCTCTAACTAAAGGACCACCTTAAAGATCTGAAAGTCACATTAGACCTGATGAGTGAGCTCATGTTCTCAAGCACCAATCTGAGCTTGAGGGATGCATTTCTTAATGCTGTTCATTTACTCATAGTATCATAAACCTGTTTCTTCATTTTAAAAAGATCTTCTGAGTGTTTCTAGTATATATAGCCAGTGTTCCGCTTATACCCGTTGAGTCAGATAGTAAAACATGCATTCATAGTATTTGTCATACATAATATAGTACATTTGGATACAGTCATTATATATCAGTGCATAATATAGTAGAGCGCAATCACACATTCTATTAGACCGATCTTTGGTAATACACAGTTACATTGGCAGTTTATTATACTATCCATTATATTCAGTGTATACTCTTTTGAGTGCTCATGTGCTATAATTGAGTTTTACCAGTAAAGTTTGAATACGTGCTCTCATGGTGCATACATAATACAGTAATTTCTTAAAGTATATGACAGAGTGAGACAATTAGTGATAATAGCATATAATATCCCTTCCATCCAGTGTTCAACTGAGTAAGTGCTCTCTTGTGTTTCACAACATTCAAACCAATAAGTACGATTAATATCTTTATCGATAAACCACGATAAAATAGTGCTCTTGAAATCAGTTGCCGTTGTATCAGTGTTTGCTGAATAAAATATTGGATAACAACAGACAATAGTATCATCCCTATATGACTCATGTCTAACTTGTGGTGCTATCTGGGTCACGATGAATCAACCTTACTTGACACCACTTAGGAAGCAACACTGATTGACAATAAAATGCACATGCTGTTGCGCAAATGGAATAGACAACAAGTGGAAATTATAGGCAATTAGCAAGACACCCCCAATAAAGGAGTGGTTCTGCAGGTGGTGACCACAGACCACTTCTCAGTTCCTATGCTTCCTGGTTGATGTTTTGGTCACTTTTGAATGCTGGCGGTGCTTTCACTCTAGTGGTAGCATGTGACGGAGTCTCCAACCCACACAAGTGGCTCAGGTAGTGCAGCTCATCCAGGATGGCACATCAATGCGAGCTGTGGCAAGAAGGTTTGCTGTGTCTGTCAGCGTGGTGTCCAGAGCATGGAGGCGCTACCAGGAGACAGGCCAGTACATCAGGAGACGTGGAGGAGGCTGTAGGAGGGCAACAACCCAGCAGCAGGACCGCTACCTCCGCCTTTGTGCAAGGAGGAGCAGGAGGAGCACTGCCAGAGCCCTGCAAAATGACCTCCAGCAGGCCACAAATGTGCATGTGTCTGCTCAAACGGTCAGAAACAGACTCCATGAGGGTGGTATGAGGGCCCGACGTCCACAGGTGGGGGTTGTGCTTACAGCCCAACACCGTGCAGGACGTTTGGCATTTGCCAGAGAACACCAAGATTGGCAAATTCGCCACTGGCGCCCTGTGCTCTTCATAGATGAAAACAGGTTCACACTGAGCACATGTGACAGACGTGACAGAGTCTGGAGACACCGTGGAGAACGTTCTGCTGCCTGCAACATCCTCCAGCATGACCGGTTTGGCGGTGGGTCAGTCATGGTGTGGGGTGGCATTTCTTTGGGGGGCCGCACAGCCCTCCATGTGCTTGCCAGAGGTAGCCTGACTGCCATTAGGTACCGAGATGAGATCCTCAGACCCCTTGTGAGACTATATGCTGGTGCGGTTGGCTCTGGGTTCCTCCTAATGCAAGACAATGCTAGACCTCATGTGGCTGGAGTGTGTCAGCAGTTCCTGCAAGAGGAAGGCATTGATGCTATGGACTGGCCCGCCCGTTCCCCAGACCTGAATCCAATTGAGCACATCTGGGACATCATGTCTCGCTCCATCCACCAATGCCACGTTGCACTACAGACTGTCCAGGAGTTGGCGGATGCTTTAGTCCAGGTCTGGGAGGAGATCCCTCAGGAGACCATCCGCCACCTCATCAGGAGCATGCCCAGGCGTTGTAGGGAGGTCATACAGGCACACACACTACTGAGCCTCATTTTGACTTGTTTTAAGGACATTACATCAAAGTTGGATCAGCCTGTAATGTGGTTTTCCACTTTAATTTTGAGTGTGACTCCAAATCCAGACCTCCATGGGTTGATAAATTTGATTTCCATTGATAATTTCTGTGTGATTTTGTTGTCAGCACATTCAACTATGTAAAGAAAAAAGTTTTTAATAAGATTATTTCATTCATTCAGATCTAGGATGTGTTATTTTAGTGTTCCCTTTATTTTTTAGAGCAGTGTATAATATTCAAATCATATAAACTTTTGTTTATAGGGAATATACGTTTCTCCTTGCATCTAGAGATGTGTCCCTTCGTCCTACTAATTGATTGGGGATAGTAAGCACATACATTACAGGTCGAAGCCTGCGTTTTCTTATCTCTTATCTCCTTTCATCAGTCCCTCCGTTTTGTCTCCTGCGTAACCAGACCCCCCCTCCACCAACCCTTTTAAACTTTTTTTAAAACACACTCCCCCAATGATGTCATTTACTACCCCATTGGTGAGGGTCTGAGCATCCCTCCCACCATAAATTTAAATAGAGGAGACACCTGGAAGTAAGACACCAGGAACCGGAGGGTAGAATTGAAATAGGCGTGGACTACTTTAATTATACGTTGGGTTATTACAAATAGACTAGACAATAGGCATAACACGGAGGTATTCTAAACTATCAGCACTGGTCTTGGTTCTCTGAAGCATGCTCCATCGAAAGGGAGGTCGCGAAGAAGCCCCGATCTCCGTGGGTTGGTGCCTTTTATTCTCTCTTCGGGTGCGTGCAGGAGAGAGGAGGCCTCGGAGGGCGTATTCCCCTCCCGATTGGTTCCTTGGTTGTTGGGCCGACTTTGCCCATGTATCTCGGGCTCTCGGGTCCTCCAGGCATGAGACAACAATGGACTCATCTTGTGACAGCAGCTGAGTAGTCTTGTGACAGTAGTTGATTACATCTTATGACAGTAGCTGATTACATCTTGTGACAGTAGCTGACTACATCTGGTGACATCAGCTGACTAGTCTTTTATTCCAACTGTCACTTTATCTATTGGGGCTCGGGCCCTGACCATACTTTTCTACTGACCACACCATGAGGTGTTAAATTTTTTCTAGCACCACAAAGGATTAATTTGACGTTTAATCATCCTTCAGAATCTTGACAAAGCTCTTTGTATATTTGCTCATCAATTTTAGGCCAGGTGCCGGAGAAGGGCATTATTGGGATAGCATAATTTGTTTAATAATAACAATTTGCATACAGATTTGCCTTTCACAATTAAAGCATATGCCTATACTAAACAATGCAGACGTGTTACACTTAAAGTTTAAGAATATTTCTTAGAATATATAACATATTGTCTGAAACAAGGATTAACAGTGTATTAAAATGTCGTAAATAACATTGAAAGCTATTATGTCCAAATCTCGTCCATGGAAAAGTGGACGACATTTTTCATCTCGGAACTTTTCATCTCGGAACCTTTAGCATGCTTCCAGAACGGGGCGATGAATGGCTGTTGGACTAAATTGACCGATTGTATTTAACATCCTTATTTCGCCAGCTTTGGTTTCATGTGTAACAAATGGGCGTCTTTCAACATAGTGTTTGCTGCGCTATATTTTCTACTGTGTGAACTAAACATTTGGCCGTCGAGGTTTAGTACGTTTATATCAAATGAATCTATATAATATCAGAAAACTTTGCGGAATGTTGCACACCACAAAAATAGCAGAAAAAGTGTCCTGCAGTAATAAACAACGATTTTCAAGTAGCTTGGTCTCATGTGACATCAGGAGATTTATCGTTGAGAATACAGAGATTGTTGGAGAGGACACATTGACACCAGAGATCAAGTTGAGATTGTTAACGCCTAACTGCAGATTTTGGCATGCAAAACCAGAACTGTGGCCTCTCCCTGAGCCCTACTGGGCGATATATTGGCCCGGGGGGGCAAGCTCTTACTAGGTATGAATTTGACTACATCAAAGTATCATTGCATTTACATTAGGAGAATATACGACCAGTAACATACATGTATATATAGTCTATGGTCGGTCTCTATGTCTCTCGACATATGTTGGATTGTTGCCTTACAGATATTTGCTGAATAACCCTGGAGTTGCTGAAGGCAAGCAGGTACTGGATCTGGGAAGCGGTTGTGGAGCTTCAGCCATTGCTGCAAGCCTTTGTGGAGCTTCTCACGTAGTGGCTAACGACATTGACAATGGTAAGGCATTCAAACAGTGAGCTTAAAAATAACTCAATAATGGCCAATGCTGACTTGAACTTTCTTTTTCTTTTTCAAGTTTCTGCCATTGCCACCATCATAAACTGTGAACTGAATGGTATTGGGCCAGTTGAATGTTTGACTGACAACATGATTGGCTCACAACCCAAGCGCTATGACCTAATTTTGTTGGGAGACATGTTCTACGATGAGGTCCTCGCTGATGGACTTCACCGGTGGTTGGACAGCTGCATAAACACCCACGGAACCACAGTCCTTATAGGAGACCCCGGGAGAGCCTCTTTTGAGGAGCATGGCATTAAAAGACTCCTACGGCAAATAGCTGAGTTTGAGCTCCCTAAACAGGTGCAAAGAGAGAATTATGGCCTGACATGTAGTACCGTTTGGCGCTATCATCCTAGATTGTAAACAATATGGGATTTGTATATTAAATACATGCAGACATCAGAATGTCAGTGGTTTTTAATTTGTGAAATGTGTTTTCATTCTCATAATTCCCATAATATTAATTATTACATATAGTTTTTATATATTTATTAAGTTAAACAAATCACACTGCAGTTAAAAAAAAGCAGCAGGAGGTAGCCACACTCTTGAACTGTATCCACAGCCTCTTTCATCGCTTACAATATTTTACTTATTACTATGAACAAGTTTACATCAGTTGCAAAGAATGCATATAAATTGAAGAAAATAAACTGTCCATATCAGCGCAATGTTACAATATAAAGTGTAACATCTCCAATAAAAAACAAACTTTCAACACCACTATACTTTCTGTAGTAGGGCAATACTAATGTTTCTAATACACAGTCCAAGTCAGATTTTGAATGTTGCGTTGACCAAAGTCTTCCAGTGGTAGCCAAATCTGATCTGTATAAGGAATAGGGAAGAGCCAATAAATAATGGTTATTGTATTGTATATCTGACGTAATACATTCAGTATATATTTTTTATTTATTTATTTTTTACATACAATACATTTCTTAACAAGCATTTAAGGATAGTCAAAGAAAAGCCCATTTTGTGTTCTAAACGAAAAACACTACAGCCTTTCTGTCTGGGGAAAACATAAATCCTCCCCCTAGGTTATCCCCTCAATATTGAAGTGTTGAATGGGCTGTTGAAGGCTAGATAACACATACAACATTTCTAGATGCATAAACTAGCAACAATCCACTTTTGTTTGTTTGGCCTTTGTAATGTAAATTTGCATTGAGTCGTGGAATTTGGATTTGCAGATAGTCAAAGAGGTGGATGAACTCTTACCTGTGATGTGAGGACAATCGTTAAAGACAAATCTTTTGAGCTTGGGGCAGTTTTTGAAAACAGCCCTCACTGTCTCATCCGTCAGGCTTGGACATCGCGCCACCTGTAGTTCCTACAACACATGTAATTTATTCGTACAATGGCGTGACAAAAAACAAAAATGTACTAACAAGCAAATTTTTACTTAAAGTTTACTTACACACAAGTTATTGGAACACAGTCCTTTTACAAGTCCAGTGATCCCTACATCTGTAATCTACAAGTAAATAAAAAAAGATTAACATAAAACCTAAAACAAAGAAAATGTATTAAAATAACACTCAGACGTCTTTATCCTTTTTCCTTATCCATTTAGTTTGCCAGGGAAGTTGCCTCAGCCCTGGCAAATGTAATGAAAACCACAGGTCAGCCAAAAAAGTTAAAAGCTGTTAACACTTCTTATTTTAAAAGTGCTGTGAGTTGGGAATTATCCAGACCTGGGCTGTTTCCTACCGCCCAGAGATTCTGTGAATTCTGTGAAGGAATGGCTTTTGAAAATCCTCCAGGAGTGGTACACACCAACCTGGTAAAAAGGTTAAATGCACATGTACCTGAGGTACCTTAGCTAATGGTAATTCAAAGGTTGGATAGATGAAGAATCTTCGTTGATAGAGGCCCTATTTTAAGGGCCCTATTGGCAGAATAGCTTACAAGGACCATAGTCTTATGTTCCTTGAGGAGCTGTGGAGGGGAGTACCCGTGTTCCTGAGAGAAGGAGCGTGTGCAGCAGGCTGCAGTTCTCCGCCAGTGCCTGCAGACCAATGTCTCCTACAGCAGGACATCCACTCAAAGAAAGGACCTGCAGGTGTCTACAGCGCTGGGCCAGGGCCTGCACAGCCTCGTCTGCCATGCCCACACAGTCACCAAGGTCCACATTCTGGAGGTTAGGGCAGGAGGAGGTCAGAGATAGAATGCCTACAATAGGAAGAAGAAATGCAGATAGACTAGGTGTGAACATGTGATAAGGAAAACAGGAAATGTTCTTCTGGGGCCGCTTGGTGTTTACAGCAATTTTTTAATGGACCGTAGCTTTTGAGTGTGGAGACTGTTGCTCACAACACATACCTTGGCATTACACTTGACAACAAGCTACATGTTCAGGCCAGCATGGATGCTGTTTGTTGGAAGGGTAATCAGTGTTGAGTGCTTCCTGCAGTGCTCAGCAGTTTCATGGTGGATAAGACTGATGACCATTGTTGTACAATTCTTTTATCAAATTGTTAGATCCGTCACTATGTGAAGCTTGTTGTCCTGTAATGGTTGTGAACAAGCTGGTGAGGAGATTCGCCCAGCCCCTAACTACTGTATACCAGACACCCATCCCGCTTACTCCGGCGCCCCACCCCTGGGCATAACCCTGGCCAGGACCGTGGCTGCCGGTCGCGTCTGTGTAGTAGCTCTCCTCTGGGACCTGTGCACTTGGAGGTTTGCTGGGATTTGTTTAAGAGTTTGGACGGTAGTAACTCTAGGGATATATTTCTTGAATGAGGACTAGGCAACCTCTTAGAATCACGATGCTTGATCCAACTCCATCCATTGTTGTCCGGAAGAAGAAGACGTTGGCCGATGACAAAAGATTAAAAAAGATTTTACATTGACATTGCAACATGCCAAAAAATCCTTCAATAAAAAGTAACATAATAAAATATAGCAGGAATAAGAGGATACTTTCCATAAGTAGTTGAAAATAAAAAATAAAACAACGATCACACATATTGCTTACTTGAGATGTGGAGCCGTATTGTTTGTAGGGGAGAAAAGGGAGAAAAACTCCTTTCCAATCATGAGCGAAAAAGTTATATCTAATTTCTTTCCTTAATTGTCTATATGCCTGCATAAGTAAGCCCACATAGCTTTCCAAGCTATGGGAGGAATGTTCTCCGGAGATTAGGCTGTTTCAGGCTAGCTTCTATAAATGTGAGGCTAATAGAAGTGTTCAGAGAATATTCTCTCTTCTTTTTGTCCGGATCCGATCTACATTATTTAAGGTCTATTCTGGTTCTTCCGAAGGTTCGGGTGGACATCCTACATGGAGCCCCCGTGGCAAAGATTCCTCCCCGTTTACTCCCAGGTCAGGCTGTTTTATAGAGCCTAAGGTTCTGCCCACTTTATGCCCTTGTAGGGATATTGTTCACACTATCCATCATGCAGTTTACGTCACCTATTCCACTCCCCGCTCAGTCCTTGTGTAAACTGCGGTTGCTGCTAATGGTGTTATCTCTGTACATAAACCGGACACCTAAGCTGGGGTAATTACTCCATTGTCTACCATTTTCCAATTAGTGGGTTCGTCTTGGTACTTTCCACCTTCCTCTAATGCACTTTAAATGGCTTCCTCAAACAACAAGGTCACTTTACTAATGGACAACACGGTATCTGCTTTTGTACCTAACACAGTTAGGTGGTTTCCAACCACTACCAACACATAGCAACTCCCTTTAGGTTATTCTCAGAGATCTGAAAGTCACATTAGACCTGATGATGAGCTCATGTCCCCAGGCAACAGTGTTATTTCTTCGCTAGCAATAGGCTAGTTCACGCATGACTACCAGGTTTACAACATTTTAATGTAGTACATGTACTCTTCGTATCATAAAACTGTTTCTTCATGTTTTAGCATTATAGCCAGTGCGTCACTTATACCCATTAATTAACACATGTACTTAATACATTCATTTCGTAATCATTTAAGCATACATTCATTTCATAGATTATATGGTAACACACATTACATCGCCGTCCATCCTAACCAGTGTATATACTCGTAAGGGTTCTTGTGATTTTCAGTGTTTAACCAATAAGTATAGGTAAGTGCTCTTGTGATCTTCAGTGTTTAACCAATGAGTATAGTTTAGCGATTTTCCTTTAAAGTAATTCAACACAATGTTAAAAACGGTGCTCATTTATAATTGTTTGCTGTTGTATCAGTGCTTGCTGTTGTATCAGTGCTTAGATTAATAATAATATAGATAACAGTGAATAATAATAATATGGATAACAACAGACAATAGTAACATCCCTTTATGTCTCATGTCTCCTATCTGGGTCACGATGATTCAACCTTACTTGACAAAATCCATTTAAACGTTTTAACATATTAGTAGTCTCAACCCTATGAGTAAAAACAGGCTGAGTAACATTTTTAAACAGGCTAGCAAGATCATGGGTATAAACATATCTGACCTCTCCCAGTGTTGGGAATAAAACATTTAAACTGTAACAAGAAGAGAGATCAGGAAACCGCAGAATAAAGTTTAAGACCTTTATTCAGAACCTTAGGAAAGTATTACAAAAGCCAAGCTGGTCTGCAGAGGAACTGCTTTTCCAGGCTTCAGGACACACTTCTTACTTTTCTCGCTCTGTGATTCATCCCATGAGCTCCAAGCCAGGGTTGTTATCAAACAATGCCCATACATGGCTTCACCATCAACCAACCTCCGCTGTTTTCTTCATTGTTGGGATTAATGCCATGTATCATCATCCAACTTATCTATGTCCCTGTCTGAACACTCTCCACTCCTGAGTCAGACACTGTTTTGTCATTACAGCCCTGAAGATACCTGTACAGACTCTTCACGCCAGGGGCATAATCTGCCCTTGAACAAACTATATATGCTTTGTCTATCTGAATAACCTTAGAATCTTCCGGGTGATACTGCCTTGTATCACATTGGTTCCCAGGCATGCTTTTGCTTACAGAAATTACCCAGAACCTGAGAGAACTCAGCCACATCGGACGACAGATAGAGAATGAGTGCATAAAAGTTATGTTTATGGTCTTCAAGCACAACTTGGTTTGTCACGTATTGGTGGATAACCTTTTTACCTAGTTTCTCTCATCCTTTAACACCCAGTATCCCTCATCCTTTAACCTCGCCTGCTTTATTAATTCCTTTCACAACATTGTCTAACCCTTAGGTTGTCTCGACCTTTATCAGAAGAATTATATTGTTTAAGAAACACCCAGTTTCCCTCATCATTTAACCTCGCCTCCCTTATCCATTCCTTTTGTCGTAGATAAAACGCAATACTTTAACACTAACAAAATAAGAGAGGTAGAGAAAGCTGAAGTTAGAACGATAAAGACTTTATTATCACTAGTATTACACTACTTGCACAGAAGTAATAACAAAACCTGAGTTGGTTTGCCAAAAAAATGTGTGAATTACTCCTACCTGCACTGACCAATGCCAACTTGGAACCGGCTATCTAAGAAATGTTGTGAACAGTTTTTTTTATCTACTGTCCTCTGTGTGTATTGTCTGTCATGTCTCATGCTGTAATTTGCTGTTTTAAAGAGCACTTTGATCTGATGTTTTCTTTTAATTTGCTTTATACATAATAGTGACTTTACTTGCCTATTAAGTGGAATGGGGAACATTATATTACACATATTTAATTAATTACATCCAACAGACACAGAAAAAAATATTAAGCAATAACATGAGCAAAATTAATACATTAAAACATGCAAATTCCTTCTAAATGCTGACAAGGATAACAACACAAACATGAATATTTCACACCACGACATCAACAAAATGCTAATTAAAAAAACTGAATTGAAGGATAATACATTGTCACCATACAATCCAAATGTATTACAAACACCATCACAATTTACTTCAATTATATATGATATCATCTAGTAAAGCCTACCTTCTGAGGTGATCCCTGGACAGTTGTTTAGTAATATGGTTTTCAGACGAGGGCAAGAGATCCTCCCCAGAGCTAGGTCTGACACTTGACAGCATTGAAGATCCAGTTTCTGTAGGCCCGGATGCAATAACTGAAGATGGGATGAGAATTCCCATCAGAAGACGGTGACACACAGGAACAACGAATAGGATAGAATACAAACATGCTGCGCAATGCTTATTGTGTAACATTCTAGAATAGGATGGTCCCTAGCTTTGCTTGCCATCTCATGTAAAGTTAAGATATAAAGAAATACGTGTTGGACCAATTTATTTGACATCCACGCTCCTTCTACAAATATTATTCCTGTGCAATGCCTAATAAAAAATGACAATAAATCGCAGTCTGGCATGTTTTCATTCTTTGGATGGATAGAGTAGCTATTGAAATTCAACTGCAGACACACCACGTGTGTTTGTTGTGGAATTTAAACACCAATACAGTCTAATTAGTGGGATGAACTCGACCACTCAGAAAAACACCACTCTGAATCCTAGTCTTATACAAGTTTTAACTGCCATAAATGTTAGTATTTGCTGGAAGGAGTGATACAAGTATCAAAAGAGTTACTCTGCAGAACAGGAGAACAAGAACATTCGTAAGACATGCAAAATAATTCCTATTTACTCTCTGGGGCATAATTATATAGGGGGTGTTAGGAGTCATCTCCACCATCCTGCGAGTAATCATTAGAGAGCTACCCGCCAGTACGATGCCAGCTCAGCCCACAATTCATGACATTGTGTAAAGTTCAAGGTGATAAGAGCGAAAGGCGAGGTGAACTCGGCCTCAGGAGCAGATAGCACGGGTATCTCAGTAACGCCCGGAGAGTCCCGTACTATCCCAGACAGTGATGTGGTGTTGACTAGCGAAGGACAGAAAACCACAGAGCACACATTCTCAGGATGCTAAAGATTGACAACGGAGTACACATATCATTTTCCATTCCACTAATGATGTGGGTTATTTTGGGATACACCCATATTCCAGCTAGCCTATTTTCGTTTGACTGCCTCCATGCCCAGCAGAAGGACCAACCTCACTGATGTTGCCGTCGCTGATGGTCCCTCTTGAAGACATTATCTGTACCAGCTTATCCTTGATGCCCGAGGGCAAGGAGCGGATCTCCCTCAGGTAGAGGATGGCTGAGTTTGCCACGCAATCTGCACAGCTACACAACGAGATGAGAACAAGAGATTCACATAAACTAAAACCTTTGCAGCATATTGTTTACACACACTTTGGTTGCGTTGCTCACGTTAAATTGAGGTCAGATATTGTGGAATATTAAAATATAGGCTAAAATATAGTGTTGAGTTAAATGGTAGCACTCAATAGAATGCTGTTTAATACATGGCCATTGGAAGAAAGCAGAGTTACACACACAGTGACAAACACCATCTAAGCACAATAAACAAACGTAAACAAGATATAAACAACAAATGTTAAAGCCATAAAGCAAACAGTGAAAGCCACAGGGAGTTCAAATGAGTAGTTCTGACCGAAATGGGCAGCATCTGATTTTGGTAACAGAGTAGGCTACAAGTCAGTGGCTTGACAGTTTCTGATTAATATATAACTTTATAAATTACACAACAAAAAAAGTATACCTATCAATGGATCAATGGTTTAATTGTAATCGACTCAAATTCAGACGGATCTATGGATGTTGAAAGATAACACTGAACAATTCACACTTCTACATTCTGCTTTGCTATTGTTATTTCGGTTGTTCCTGTGATTGTTGATTTAGACTATTCAAAACCATCGCCCAACTAGAAGTTATTAGATTAACGTTATACATTAAGAAAAGGCTGCATCGTTGAACCAGGTATGCATTGCATTGTTGCGGATGAGGGATGGGCAAATGACCAGAGGTTTCTTGCTTAAGTTAATGCACGCATTATGACATTTCCATACAATATATTGCAATAGTTTACCAACTAGCCAACTAGTAGCCAACTTACATGTTTACGAGCGAATTCACTGTCATTTCGCCTATCTTGGCGTTTTCATTTCAGAGTAAAGAAACGCTTCAGTGTTTGTTTATCTTCTTCTTCTTTTTTCTGTCTCGGAATTTTATTAAATGATTGTGCTTTGTCGCCCACCACTGGGTGTAAGAAGGATTTATTTTCAACAGAGAAAGACAATGATTTTCAACAGAGAAAGACAATGATTTTCAACAGAGAAAGACAATTATTTTCAACATAGAAAACCAAAATTTGGATGTATTGTCATCCAAGTATTTGTTGTCATTAATTTAGTGTGCATTATTCAGACTGAAAGCACTTGTTTCTCTGTGTGTAATAGTTTAGGATATCAGCATGTGAGTAAAGTCAAAAGCGTTCTTGTTATGGTTAAGTACTTTCACCATATGGTATACAATACAGAGGGTATATCATTCATTGATAGGTGGTTTTATATGAGCTGGCTGTATTCAATATGCTTGAACTGAAAAATTGACTTGTTGCTTCAACATGTTGGGCTGAGTCTTAAACTTCGACCAAACTGAGCAGTATTTACCCACATATCAATTTCAATATAATGACATTGTACTTATTAGACCTAGCAGTAATATGGAACCATTGTATAACGTTCATATGTTTTGTTGTAGCAAATTATTTAACTGGTGACTGGTGTTGTAGCAAAATAAATGACTGGTGACTGGCTCGAATAAAAGGCTAAGACAAATGGATATCCGTAGTTGATTTATTTCATATGCTGCAGCATATAAAATACACAGTTTCAAAGGCAACTCCACGCAGAGCAGAGTTCTCGAGAAACTTGTTGTTTACTCCACTCTACAAAAAGGGCTTCCCTCCTCTATTCAGTGCGCTTTGTCTCGAGATGTACTCTCTGTTACAGGTACAATTGGCAGTCAAGGCCGGACTAGGAATTGGGGAGAGGAGCTTTGCCCACATGAGGACAGAGCACGATGCATGATAAGGGAAACAAGCAGCTTCAGAGAGTTGGGCAGTTGCAAAGGCAGATAACCCATTACAGAGTGGACAGAAGTAGACAGAAAACTGATGACAAAAGGAAATGTACTGTGTAGTAGACAAGGTCATCTCGAGTGCAGATTTCGAAAACAAAGACAATAAGACAAATGACTCATAATGACAGTTCCTCAGTCTAACACCTGAAAGTGGAGACTCGCTCTCAAATTAAAAACCACAAGCGAAGCATGAACAGAAAACCGACAACTGACAAGAAGGGACGCCCCACCTGAAAGTGGAGACTCACTCTCAAATTGGGCGTGAAGAACCGGTACACCAGATGTTCTGCCCAGCAACTGACAAGAAAACCGTCCCACCTGGGGGGGGTGGGAACTCAACACTTAAAAAACCCAACTGGACACTGATATGTGTGTGTTAGCCCAGCGAGGCTCGAGCGAGCTTCGTTGTCTTTCCCTGAGTGGAGAGAACTCTGTACCGAGTAGCTGATAGACATGTAATATCGTTCTTGTACCATTCTATTGATAGACCTTGTTTTATACTGATTAAAATCATGGGAATCGTCAACTCAATTTTTTACTTAGGAGGGTTTCTGGTGGAAAAATGACTTCAGGCCCTATTCCAAAGTTAGCTTGCTTAAACTAGTTGGTTTAGGCACTCAACTAGTTTTGTGCCTATTTGTTTTCTTTAAATTACCTACCTCCCCCCCAGCTGCATGTTATCCTCCCTTGTGTTATCAGGTGAGAACGTCTTGAGCAAGCCCCTCTTTTGAACACTGGGTCTGTTCTTGACTACATATCTTATCTTGACCGTACGATGTACCCGCCATAAATAATAGGTGGCGCTGTAACTGTCGAGCTACGACCGAGTGGCCGTAGGTTGCACCCGACATAGTGGCGCCATAAATGTCGAGCTGCGACCAGGGGTCTGGCTTTGTAGCTCCTCCAGTGACAGGCATGAGGCAAGAGATCTTGATTTATATGCAAGGTTTATTGCTGGTCAACCCGTGAGAACTGGGTTAAAGAAAAGAAAAAATACATTAACAAAAATAACGCCGTGTGCATGTGTCACACATTCGGCGCTACAATCAACTCACACAACTAGACACTCCATGCACATTTCACACCAAAAATTACGCATGTAAACAAACACTCAGCAAAATAACTAGTTAACAAACCTCATTGCTGCTTATCACACAGAGGTGCTAAACGTCCTTTTAAATGGCCTTTATCTTCTTCGGTAAGTATGCACTTGAACACGGTAACAGTGGAAAATAATTCGCTCATGCGGTCAAGTTTCCCTTGGGGTCGCTAAAAGGAGCTCGGGTGACAACACTCGGGCGGAACCAATAGTTAGTTCCGTCTTGTTGTAACGTACAATTCAAAAGAAATTAAATAATAAAAAAGTGCAAATACCTAAAATAAACTAAAGTGACAGAGGCAGTTACATGCTTTATCTTTGCATTTAACCAGTTATCGATGGTAAAAGGCGCCATCTAGTGTTACTTTTAAATGTTGCTTGTTTTACCCTACAAAAGGCCTTCCCTCCTTTGCTCAGCGTGCCTTTTCTCAAGAACTCTGTCCTGTACGGAGTTGCCTTTGAAACTATGTCTTTTGTATGCTGCAGCATATGAAATAAACCAACTACGGATATCCATTTGTCTTAGCCTTTTAAATCGAGCCAGCCACCAGTTGTATAATTTGCCACGACAGGTTCCATATAATTATAAGCCAACCCGATCAATTTACTAGACAACAATTGGGGGCTCGTCCGGGATTCGATCCCGAGGGACGTACCGAGTTGGACCACAGAACCTCCATCCACCTCCTAGACGATCGGAAGGACCACAACACCGACGTGTCTCTTCAGTGGGCCCCATCTGAATAGGTAAGCAGTAACCTTGTCTTTAGGAAAATTGACTAAAACTGCATAGGACAATCCCTTATTATATGCAGGATTTAAATTAGATCTATAGGACATAGTCTTGTAGGAAGAGACGCGGGTGAGTGGCGGCCTGTCGACTTTTGTGGGGTATTCATACTGTATCAAAAGAACGATATTGCAATGCTATGAATTGTGTTGTATGTCCTAAGTAGTTCATGTCGTAAACCCGCGTCAACGACGGTCAGGGGCTAACATGTAATTATTAAAGACAAGAATACCAGGCGAGAGTATTAGAATAAAAAACAATTTAAAAGCCTGACGGGAGGCAGCCCCGCGAATTCGACGTTTACGGAACGTATAATCCAGCATAATTTAAAAGCCTGACGGGAGGCAGCCCCGTGAATTCGACGTTTACGGAACGTAAAATCCAGCTGTAGCAATGTCCACGCTACACGCCACCTAGGTGGCTCCCATACTCCACCTAGGTGACTTTCCTCGGGCTCCTCCAAACCAATTGGACACAGGGTGGTGATGTTGAAAACCGGTTTATTGTAAAGGTTGAATGGAATGAGACATGCAGATGGTGCTCCACGCTGCCATGCCGGAGAGCTCTCTCAAGTGTGTGTGGTGGTGGCTGGTTTAACCTGTGCACACTGATTGCTCAGTGTGCAACAGGTGTGCAGCCTCACCCAGCCCCAGAGTCCAATCAGTCTGACTCGGGCCAGGTGAGGCTGCTTAAACCAGCCACCCTCCACACACACTCCCACATACCCCCAACACCCAATTGAAGCCGGGGAGTATCCCCAGCTGAAACCTACTCCCCCCCCCCCCCCCCTCCTCCTCCACCCCCCATCCAAAAAAAATAAATCCTAAACCAAACTCTGACCCAGGGTTACCATACCTCACGGACTCTGACCAGGGTTACCATACCTAAAAAATAAATAAAAACAACCCCATAGTCCCCACACCTCCCCAGGGTGACACCCCAACCCACCCTCCATCCTGGAGACTCAGAGGCCTGGGCTGCTGCCTTGACTGGCGGAGGTGTCGGCGGACTTGGCGGTCCACCCCAGCCCACCCTCCCCCTCCATCCTGGAGACTCGGAGGCCTGGGCTGCTGACCAAGGGCTGTCTGGACGGGCTGGCAGAAGAGTTGGTTGGGCTGCGGCGCTGGCTGGATGCCGGGGTGGCTAGCTGCAGACGGTTGCCTGTGGCGGTTGCTTCGCTGCCTCCCCCGTCCTCCGCTGGAATCCACAGCGCCGTTGGGGAGAGGGATGGTGTTGGGAGAAGGCTGTCCGTTGTCGCAGCTGGGCCCAGTGCGCCCCTGGACAGCCTTCCTGTGTCCAAACGCGGTTTGGAGAGGTCCCTGTTCAGGCGCCAATGTAGCAATGTCCACGCTACACGCCACCTAGGTGGCTCCCATACTCCACCTAGGTGACTTTCCTCGGGCTCCTCCAAACCAATTGGACACAGGGTGGTGATGTTCAAAACCGGTTTATTGTTAAGGTTGAATGGAATGAGACATGCAGATGGTGCTCCACGCTGCCATGCCGGAGAGCTCTCTCGAGTATGTGTGGTGGTGGCTGGTTTAACCTGTGCACACTGATTGCTCAATGTGCAACAGGTGTGCAGCCTCACCCAGCCCCAGAGTCCAATCAGTCTGACTCGGGCCAGGTGAGGCTGCTTAAACCAGCCACCCTCCACACACACTCCCACACCAGCATAATGTAAAAAGCCGATCGGGAGGCAGCCCCGAGAGTTCGCGGCATAAAGAATTTAAAGCCATGACAACCTTAAAAGACACTGCGGACGCGCAGTTAATTCAGGTCAAAGAATACATCCATAATAGACTGATGCGATCAGTATATCCAAGAAAGAACAAGAAAAATGGGTGCAGCGCATCCCCAAGTATTGTAAAATATGGTACCAGAAGGGTTTGTTCCCCGTTAAAGGCCCTTATGACAGAGATGACTTACAAAAAGTAGGAGAATGAGTGAAAGTAAAGACAGCCCGTCTGCGAGCGATAAAAGCAGCCGCCGGTCACCGCCGGCCTGACAAAAAGAATGATGAAATGCTCAAAAGATTCGATAGATGGGAAGTCATTCGCGCCGCCCTGACTCAGACACTACCCCCCGAAGGGACGACTTCCCCAGGGCCAGAGACACCGGTACAACCGACATATAAAACGGAACAGCGACTGACCGCTCCGACTAAAGCGACTGAGGAACCCCGACCACCCCCATACGCGCCACCGACAGAACCAATATATCCCACTTTAGAAGAGACCCCGGCGGAACGACAACAACAACAAAAAACGGTAAAAAAGACTCGAGTTAAACCTCAAAAACAAAAGAGCAGGGCCGCCCGGGCCGATGCCCTCATACTGCGACGTATTCGATTGCGGGTTAGAAAACCTGTCCGTAGTACAGGCGCCTATGTTGGTCATATCACACGCCTCGGTCGTCGACCCCATCCCATTCGAATGGGGACCAACACACCCTGGTGAGGTATACAAAGATGAGAGTGAAAGAGAAGGAGCAGTAGACGAAGGTCAGCGTTCAGAGCAGGATGATGAAGACAAGGTAGCAGACCCGCAACCTCGTTCCGAGAATGAGAATGAGGAAGTAGAAGAACAGGTGTTAAAGCCAACCAAACCAAAAGATAGAAGGCATCACGTAGCCGTGATCGCCGGCAGGTCCGGCCCTGCCACCTGCATTGTGAGAAAGACTAAACAACAGAGCTCAGGAATTAAAAAGGTGACAAGAAATCCAGGCCCCAACGATGCCCCTAGGGACTGGGTGGCCGAACATACCCGAGGCAGAGAGAAAGAGAGAGCCAGTCAGCACCACCCCCAAAGCAACCATCAGTCCTCTCCCTCCCCTTGTAATTCCGGGGCCGAGAGTAAGCACAGTGTAGGGAGAGCAGAATCAAGGAAAAGGGACTCACAGGAAGATCTAAATGAGCCCCCTACTCCCCCGGTGCACCAACACCCGTTAGTTGAAGTCCCGGGGCAAGAAGACATGTTAACTTACCAACCATGGTCCCACCGAGATATGCAGGCTCTAGTGAATAAATCATCCCCCGATGGGGTTTCCCGAAGCGTATCAGTACAGACAATGGTACGCATTTTGCTAACAAGCTGGTCAAAGATGTTGAGCAAATCTTGGGAATTCAACACCGCTTTGGGTCCGTTTACCACCCCCAGAGTCAAGGGTTGGTAGAGAGAGCCAATAGAACTCTGAAGGAAACCATGAGCAAGATAATGTCCCACACGACCACCTCCCAAGCCAGAGATTTCTTACTGAGGGCTCTCGACACCCATAAATGGATGTCGTGGCTCTCAGCCTTACCTCTGGCACTAATGGCGGCTCGCGGAAGCCCCCATTCAAGCACGGGACTGTCGCCGTACGAACTGATCACTGGGCGACCCATGCCGTTTATTTATACACCCCAGCGGAACCTCTCACTGACCAATTAGAGGAACAATTGTCTCGTTACCGCACTAACTCTAGCCTCTCGAGCCCTACACTCACAGGTCACCGCCGTTACAACCCCAGCAGAACCGGACACCCCACTGCAGCCAGGAGACTGGGTGTGGGAAAAGCAACATCGTCGAAAGTTTCCCGAGCCATGGTGGGGAGGACCTTTCCGGGTACTCCTGGCCACCCCGTACTCAGTGGCCATCCAAGGGACTAAGGGGCGTAAGTGGCTACACCTCTCACTCACCAGGAGGGCAACACCCCTAGCTGCCCAGAACCCAGCTGCGAGACCCCACAACCCAACAGACTAAGGCTCCATGACACCCACTGATCCCAACCCAGGCGGCCGGATGCGGTGCCTAGTGATCACCGAACTCTCATTCTGTACAGTAATGTGTTGTTGACTTTAATGTTTATTTTCCTTCCCCTGAATTCTCCAACATCTTTGGAGGTGGAGAAAAGAGAGATGTGCCGCCTCCGTATACCATGCCACTCTTAGGCACTGAATATGAACTTCAAGGCGTAGGCGAGATCTAGGGGTCATTTGATGTGCTGTTTTTAATACACTTTACTACAACACAATGTAACCCCGTCAAAGCTTTATCAACGTGGGAAGGGAGGCGCAGAATAAAACGGGAACCAGGCCCTGCCATTTGTCGGGCCCCATGAGCTCTCCCTTCCTACTCTCCTTTGCTTTTATTACCAACCTTGTTCTTATCATGTGAAATCCAAGATTCATGAAATATGGTTACGCTCTGGCTTAATTGTAACTGCTTGCGCCATACAGGTGGACGAATGTGCTCGGCTATTCGAGTGGGTAGAGGTTTCCCCTCTCCTTAAGAGAGGTTTCCCTCACCCCCGCCTCAGGCAATTAATTTGGTTGGGATTCCCTTCAACTTGTAGTTTCCCGTCCTTTTTTTTAGAGCTCTTGTGAGCTCTAGAGAGGGATTGTAGACGGAAAACTGATGACAAAAGGAAATGTACTGTGTAGTAGACAAGGTCATCTTGAGTGCAGACTTCGAAAACAAAGACAATAAGACAAATGACTCATAATGACAGTTCCTCAGTCTAACACCTGAAAGTGGAGACTCGCTCTCAAATTAAAAACCACAAGCGAAGCATGAACAGAAAACCGGCAACTGACAAGAAGGGACGCCCCACCTGAAAGTGGAGACTCACTCTCAAATTGGGCATGAAGAACCGGTACACCAGATGTTCTGCCCAGCAACTGACAAGAAAACCGTCCCACCTGGGGGGGGTGGGAACTCAACACTTAAAAAACCCAACTGGACACTGATATGTGTGTGTTAGCCCAGCGAGGCTCGAGCGAGCTTCGTTGTCTTTCCCTGAGTGGAGAGAACTCGGTTTCGAGTAGCTGATAGACCTGTAATATCGTTCTTGTACCATTCTATTGATAGACCTTGTTTTATACTGATTAAAATCATGGGAATCGTCAACTCAATTGCAGTGTTGAACTCAATTTTTTACTTAGGAGAGTTCCATATAATTATAAGCCAACTCGATCAATTTACTAGACAACACACATAACAACTTGATCATATCAACTAGTTAGTTAACTAGTTGACCTCTGTTGTAGCAAATTGAATAACTCGTGGCTGGCTCGACTAAAAGGCTAAGACAAACGAATATCCGTAGTTGATTTATTTCATGCGCTGCAACATTTAAAAGACCCAGTTTCAAAGGCAACTCCACGCAGAGCAGAGTTCTCGAGAAAAAGCGCACTGAATAGAGGAGGGAATCCCTTTTTGTAGAGTGGAGCAAACAACCTCTCAGAGATATCTCGAGATGTCGCCATTTACTGTCTTAACGGGTTCAATGCACAGTTAAGGCCGGATACCCGGTCGTAATTCACCGTTTATGGCGCCACTTATTCTTTACAACAGGTACAATGTGCGGTCAAGGCAACATACATGATAAAGGGAGAGGATGCGCCGTAAAGAACAGACACATAATAGGTGAGAGGAGCTTGCTCAGGAGTTTCTCACATGAGAACAAAGCACAATGCAGGAATGCAGGAATGCAGGAAAACATGCAGCTGTGGGGAGTTAGATAGTTAAAAAGACAGATAGGCCACTATCTGTCACATAACTGCACATAACAACTTGTACATTTAAACTCTCACGTCTTGGCCTGGCCTGGCTGTACCCGAATCCACATTAAACCCCTTGAAATGTGATGTAAACTAATTTCCTCTATTAACTCATTAGACCACATTTACATTTAGGGCATTTAGCAGATGCTTTTATCCAAAGCGAATTACAACCATTCACAGCGCACAGTATTCATGCTAACAATATTACCTCATTGCACCTGGCACAGTATTAGAGCTAGCACCAGTACTCAGGGCCGCAACATATTTCCTGCATAGCAAAAATAATTGTAGCAAATGAATGTTTGAAACGATACGACGAATAGACGATAGTAAAGATAGTTAATAGATATACCACTGGCCAACTGAAAAGCGCGTGGGGAAATCGGCAAGACTTTCTATCTGCGCGTTATTGAGGTGACTCTAGGGATAATGACGTTAGGTCCACACAAATAATAGAGGCCTTCTCGTGCCCATGGGCCAAGCGTGCGAGATCCATTAGTGTCGATGGTCGAACACCAGCTGTTATTGATCTGGCCAACGTCAATTTGACGTTTGAGAGAGGAGGTTAAATCAAAACACGTGTAATTCCCTATTTGCGTAGTAACTGCCCCGATTCGGGTGTGATTTGAGGCTGGGGGAAAGAGGCCTGCTAGCATAGAGCAGTTAGGGGGGGATTTCATTTTGGTTAGTGAAAGCATGCATTTATATCCCCAAGAATCACTGGGGTACAAAGGAGCTGGCTCCGTGTTCAAAATGGGTCGGGCGGCAGCGCACGCAACACAACCTTTCATGTTTAACTCTGACGACGTGGCTTCCAGGCAGTTCATCCATAAATTGGAGTCTTTGTATCCTGTCTCCATGGCTATTACGTCGTGGGGGGTTAGGGTGGCGTAATCAGTGCTCTGTATCGGTGCACCGGTGCGGCTTTTAATATTGACTACGTTTACCGTTGGGGTAGTCGGGGAGGCGACTGTCTGGATTTTGATGAGATCCAGGGGATCTTTCCCGGAGATATCTACTCCTATTGTAAAGAAGACGTCGGAATTAGAGCGAAAGTCGGTCAAGGTAAAGATGAACTTATTGACTCTCTTTCCCGCCCACACTGAGTCATGTCCCCGATACATCTTAAGTTTATGAATCATATCTGCTGGGTTCCGGGCCCAGCTAACCCCATTGCCCTTGGTCCACCCTGGCCTGGTGTTCCATTGTACATCATGCCAGGAGTGACACCAGGGACCGGTGGGGTTGCTGTTGGTCGTGGGCCAGAGGCATCCATACACGTCGTACCCCCGCCAGGTAATGGGAGTAGTATATAAGAGGTCCCCTTTTGAGTAAAAGCCACACCCAGGTCAGAGGTCAGATAAAGCGGAAACCACACATACAACATCCGGTCTGACCCTTGTTAACCATGTTGAGCAAACGGAAGTTGTATTCCTGCTAAACATCCGTTTTGTTAAACATCCGTTTTGTTAAAAAAAAAAGGCAGGATGATCCGGAAGTGGCTGTGAAGCCTGCGATGCCTGTGATGCCTGCGATGCCTGTGATGCCTGAGGATCCGGTGGGTCTGAGGCACCGGAAGTGAGTGTGAGGCTCCGGTGAGTCTGAGGGGAAAGGGTGAAACAGTGGCTATCTTCAAAGGGGCATGGGGAAAGGGTGAAACAGGGGCTATCTTCAAAGGGGCATGGGGAAAGGATGGGGGTCAAGCGTGGAGAGGTGGTTAGGGTTGGTGTGTGTGTGTGTGTGTGTGTGTGTGTGTGTGTGTGTGTGAAGCGGGGTTTTCAAACATATGGTCTTGGTTGTCGACATACATTGAAATCAAACGAAAGGGTGAAACAGGGGCTATCTTCAAAGGGGCATGGGGAAAGGGTGAAACAGTGGCTATCTTCAAAGGGGCAGGGGGAACGGGTGGGGATCAAGCGTGGAGAGGTGGTTAGGGTTGGTGTGTGTGTGTGTGTGTGTGTGTGTGTGTGTGTGTGTGTGTGTGTGTGAAGCGGGGTTTTCAAACATATGGTCTTGGTTGTCGACATACATTGAAATCAAACGTTTTGTTTTAGAACCAATGAACAAGGGTTATAGTTAGGGAGGCGTTACGCAAGGATATGCTGTGTAGACGAGAGCAGGCCGACAGCTCTTTATAAAACACATGTTTTTGAACGGAACAGAGATCTAAACTGCCAACATGCCGTTAATCTACTGTGAGTATATCCTAAAACATAGTCATATCATTATACATATCAGGTCAATGCCACTGTGTAACTGTCTTATATTTGTTTGATAAAGTTGTACATTGTTAGGTGACAAAGAGGATACGGTTGGCGCTAAGAGGTATCCTGAGGATCACCGCGCATGTATGTAGCAATCATCTACCCATATTATGCTAATCATTATCGTTTATACATGCATATACTATGTGACTGATTGGTTACCTGTTATGTGGTAGGTTTGTTTGATACGCCGTATGTGAGGAAGAATCAACGAGCTGATACCAAGGTGGCTAACTTTAAAACCAACGAGGGGGCGTCTACTAGCTGTGGTAAGCTAACAAAACATGTTTTATGTTTAATAAATGATAACGGCTGTTATACGATGCTATAACTATATGTGTTTTGTTCTAATGTGTTTTTCTTTCGGTCTTATGCTCTTTTTTCATGTAGCTAAACAGTCCAGACCCCGGTATGTAAGAGGTATAAAAACAGGGACAGCTGTTTTAACAAATACATCACCTCCACCGATAGCCATCAGAAGCCGGGGATACGGACAGCTAACCGATGACACGATCCAACAGATCCTAACACTAGTAGCTAGCAAACCTGTTGGAGATGGCGAACCCTCGGTTCATGAAGTGGTACATGAGAAGACGGTAGACCATCAAGACGTGTCTCCTTGTCTGACTGCAGCTCATGGTAAGCCATTTTACTGTAAAACTATTCACTATTCCGCTAGATAACACACTAATATATATATATATATATATATATATATATATATATATATATATATATATATATATATATATATATATATATTCATCCCTTGTTTCGAACAGATAACGATTACACAGGCCATGGTGGAGCTCATCTGAACTCCCAGCCCGAACTGTGGTCTAAGTCTAACTAAGTCTCCACACACCCAACAACACACACAACAATCTGTGTTTCTCACTATGTTTAGCACATTTTGAGCTGACGGCTAAAGTGGGGTCAGCGTCTGAACAGGCTAAAATGGCATATGCCCTAGAATTACACACAGCCCTAGGTTATGACCCCCGTCATCAGGTTGGTTTTTCTGATGTATCCAATTTTGAGAAGCATATAGATGCAAAAATATTGATATTTCATCACAATGCTACTTTCAAGAAGCTAGACTTGTTTCAGACCCGTCCTGAACAGCACCCAAAAACAATCTGGCTGTACCTACATGACAACCACTACCATCTCATAGAAAACAAGACTGCTTTCTTCGGTGCACAACATGTGTGTGAAATAATCCAACATGATGTATCTGTTAAATCCAGATGCATTGTGTGCTATGAACGTATGATATTTGTATCGTTTTGTTCTATAGCGCTTGACAAACTTTGCAACACAATCTACACCACTAGCATACCACTTCTGGCCCTCAAACGACATAGCTGACACAAAGTGTGCTTCGTGTCTATCCTCATGATAGCATGTCTCAAAATCATAAAAAATGTAATTACTTTTTGGGGCTTCAGAAGTAAGAGGCTGAATGTAGCACTCATGATCTGTATCACTGATTAGATCTTCACCACAATGCTTGCACTTTTCTGTACAACACCGATGGGCAGGGCCATCATCAGTAGTCTTACTACGGGCTACAAGATACTGTCTACAACACTTGTCGCAATACTTGGCCTGGTTACAGGGTACTATGCCGTATGCTGCTGACTTTTGTTTGTGAGTGTCATAACAGTGCTTTGAACGACAAATACGACAACAATCCTTACACTTTATCGTACTGCCTCCTCGCCCGTTACATACTGTCAAGCAAACATTGCAGTACAATGAACATTTGTGCATTTGAACTGACTGACATGTTTTGTAACAATATTCACACACATGTTGTGCACCGAAGAAAGCAGTCTTGTTTTCTATGAGATGGTAGTGGTTGTCATGTAGGTACAGCCAGATTGTTTTTGGGTGCTGTTCAGGACGGGTCTGAAACAAGTCTAGCTTCTTGAAAGTAGCATTGTGATGAAATATCAATATTTTTGCATCTATATGCTTCTCAAAATTGGATACATCAGAAAAACCAACCTGATGACGGGGGTCATAACCTAGGGCTGTGTGTAATTCTAGGGCATATGCCATTTTAGCCTGTTCAGACGCTGACCCCACTTTAGCCGTCAGCTCATCAGTATGAAAATGTGCTAAACATAGTGAGAAACACAGATTGTTGTGTGTGTTGTTGGGTGTGTGGAGACTTAGTTTTTTCTTGCGTATGATTTCGTCATAGGGTATGGATTTTAGCTTGAGACGGGTGCCCCCCCTTTTATTATGAGCACACGTGATAACAAACTCTAAGGCATCGTCTGTCAAACTTGCGTCATTACTCTGTATGACCTGGGCTATCTGTTCTAAAAACAAATCAGCATCGTAATCGTCCCCAACCGTGAGTACAGCCTGTACATCACTGGCCAGTGACGGTCCCCGCAGGGTGACGTTTAAAACGCTTCCACTATCAGTACTCTGAGTGCACTGTGTTATTACATCTGTCAGCCGCTCTCTGATAAAATTAGGCACTTCTTCTAAATTTTCCAGAGGGATGCTTCTTAGATCTACAGACTGTCTAACCTCAAAACCATTAAAGTAGGGGAATGATCGTGTACGTGTCTCATCTCTAGACCCCTCATCGGAGAGAACACCGCCAGTCTGTATAAATACATCCTCATTTACATCAGACATAGCATGCACATCATCATCATCATCATCAGACCTACATCCAACCTGTTTTGGATCTTGCTCTACACCCCTCGTGGCCACCACCACCTCAGTACCATCGTCGACACTATCACCATTAGCACAGCTTTCGGCATACGTTGGACCATCCATACGCTCTATATGACGGCTTCTCTGGTCAGTTTTGGCTATAGACTCTTGAGCCCTACGCATATACCCCTCCATCCTTTTAAAAACAGACGCATATAGCTGATCGGATGGGAGTACCGAATCATGGTCGCAAAGCCTATGATCCTGTTGGGGATCACAATCAAAACTACGCAGCATCTCCTCAAGACACGCATCCATAATGTTTCCATTCTCAAAAACATCACTAGACTCAGGTACACTGTGTTTACATCTCTTCTCGGGGTTGCCGTCTACAGATTTGAATTTTCTTTTTCTGGGCCTCATTGTGTATTTATAGTTATTTATAATATATATATATATATATATATATATATAATTATATAATAAACCGTCTATATGTAACGCATGCCGGCACAACCAACCCCCCAAAATAAAAAAATTAAACAACACCAATAATATTATTTTAAAAACTATTTAATAAAAAGAAAACGCCATAGAAAAAAGAAAAAAGCTGTACCAAAAGTTAAAAAACTGATATTTTTAATCCACAGCAATGTATTTCAAAATGCATCTGTATCAGACCTGATGCCTATTCACATGAGTCTCTTAAGCAGTATGTTTTTTGCAATGTTTTTCTGCATGCCTTGGATGATTACCATCAGACCCTCAATAGTGGCGTTATGGTCACGCACAGTTTTAGCCACATGCACACCCTTGCTATAACGATGATGCATCATCCGTGCCTGTATATCAGCACGATCACTTAAAACATTCACCTTCTTTATCAGGGCGTCAACAGTAGCAAGTAAACCATTCACCGTCTTTCCCTGTATGTCATATAAAGACTTCAGCCTAGCATGGTCCAAGTTGCATTGCTCTGACCTGTTTTCTTGAGGCCGTGTAGCTTCTTGGACAGAATGCACAACAGAGTTGTTGTTGTGGGTAATCGCTGGCCGCTAGTGAGCCTGTCCCTCCGAGGTAACTGCAGTTATGACGCTAGGGGGCGCTGTAGGTGCAGATGTCCAGTCTGCTCCAAATTCGTCACCCCAGAATCTGCTATCGTCGTCCGTCCTCGGGGGTTGGTCCTCTCCAAAGTCGTTGGCATCCCAGAATTTGATTTCTTCGTCCGTCCACAGTTCGGGCTGGGAGTTCAGATGAGCTCCACCATGGCCTGTGTAATCGTTATCTGTTCGAAACAAGGGATGAATATATATATATTAGTGTGTTATCTAGCGGAATAGTGAATAGTTTTACAGTAAAATGGCTTACCATGAGCTGCAGTCAGACAATGAGACACGTCTTGATGGTCTACCGTCTTCTCATGTACCACTTCATGAACCGAGGGTTCGCCAGCTCCAACGGGTTTGCTAGCGACTAGTGTTAGGATCTGTTGGATCGTGTCATCGGTTAGCTGTCCGTATCCCCGGCTTCTGATGGCTATCGGTGGAGGTAATGTATTTGTTAAAACAGCTGTCCCTGTTTTTATACCTCTTACATACCGGGGTTTGGACTGTTTAGCTGCATGAAAAAAGAGCATAAGACCGATAGAAAAACACATTAGAACAAAACACATATAGTTATGGCATCGTATAACAGCATTTATCATTTATTAAACATAAAACATGTTTTGTTAGCTTACCACAGCTAGTAGACGCCCCCTCGTTGGTTTTAAAGTTAGCCACCTTGGTATCAGCTCGTTGATTCTTCCTCACATACGGCGTATCAAACAAACCTACCACATAACAGGTAACCAATCAGTCACATAGTATATGCATGTATAAACGATAATGAATAGCATAATATGGGTAGATGATTACTACATACATGTGCGGTGATCCTCAGGATACCTCTTAGCGCCAACCGTATCCTCTTTGTCACTTAACAATGTACAACTTTATCAAACAAATATAAGACAGTTACACAGTGGCATTGACCTGATATGTATAATGATATGACTATGTTTTAGGATATACTCACAGTAGATTAACGGCATGTTGGCAGTTTAGATCTCTGTTCCGTTCAAAAACATGTGTCTTATAAAGAGCTGTCGGCCTGCTATCGTCTACACAGCATATCCTTGCGTAACGCCTCCCTAGCTATAACCCTTGTTCATTGGTTCTAAAACAAAACGTTTGATTTCATTGTATGTCGACAACCATGACTATATGTTTGAAAACCCCGCTTCACACACACACACACACACACACACACACACACACACACACACACACACACCCACCAACCCTAACCACCTCTCCACGCTTGACCCCTACCCTTTCCCCCTGCCCCTTTGAAGATAGCCACTGTTTCACCCTTTTGTTTGATTTCAATGTATGTCGACAACCAAGACTATATGTTTGAAAACCCCGCTTCACACACACACACACACACACACACACACACACACACACACACACACACACACACCAACCATAAACACCTCTCCATGCTTGACCCCCATCCTTTCCCCATGCCCCTTTGAAGATAGCCACTGTTTCACCCTTTTGTTTGATTTCAATGTATGTCGACAACCAAGACCATATGTTTGAAAACCCCGCTTCACACACACACACACACACACACACACACACACACACACACTCACACACACACACACACCATCCCTAACCACCTCTCCACGCTTGACCCCCACCCTTTCCCCATGCCCCTTTGAAGATAGCCCCTGTTTCATCCTTTCCCCTCAGACTCACCGGAGCCACACACTCACTTCCGGCGCCTCAGACCCACCGGATCCTCACACAGGCAACGCAGGCATCGCAGGCATCGCAGGCATCACAGCCACTTCCGGATCATCCTGCCTATTCTTTTTTAACTAAACGGATGTTTAACAAAACGGATGTTTAGCAGGAATACAACTTCCGTTTGCTCAACATGGTTAACATTGGGCAGCAGTGGTCAACACCGGTCAACACTGGGACAGACCGGATGTTGTATGTGTGGTTTCCGCTTTTATCTGACCTATGACCTGGGTGTGGCTTTTACTCAAAAGGGGACCTCTTATTAACTACTATGGTGTAAGAGTCGCAGAGAATCACTGAGACACTGGTCCTTAGTTGGGGAACAAACCAACAGATCATCAACATACTGTAACAATGCAGAGCCCTGCTGTAACTGAAGTGATTCTAGGCTTAACTACAACAGGCTGTGCATTTTTAACTAAGCCAACATCATTGCCTGGTCGCCCACAGTTGTGTGGGTACGTCTCATAAGTCAGGGTGGATGGTTGAGGTCATGGTCATGGTCACGTCTCTAGCCATGGTAGTGGTGGTCTCAAGCTGTGGGAGAACATGCAGTTGGGGACGTGTGGGCATCATGCATGAATGGCAACTGTAGGAAGACAAAAATGTAAAAGACAAATTTAGCCATAATATATCTGACTGACTTTGAACAAGTTAGTAATTGTTAGACACAAATGTAATCGTAATCTAAAGCAATTTGTTACGGAGTACTGGACGAGGGACCCAAACGCGCGACACAAAGGCGGGAAGGGTGCTTATTAGAGCCTAACAAAGCAAGTAGGGGCTGAGCAAATCGTGGTCAGTCAGGCAAGGGTTCGGCGGCACGCAGGCGGTCAGGCAGACAAGGGTTCGGCAATAGGCGGGTAGTCAGGCAGGCAGGGGTCGGTGGCAGGCAGGTAATCCGAAGGTGAAGCTGGACACAAGGAGAGTACAGGTTAGGGGCAGGAAAGGAGAACAGAGCATTAAACCAGAACGAGAACGTGGATACTGACTGGGAGTAGTCAACAACAAACTAGCGCCGGCTGCTAGGAAACCCAGGGGAGAAAAAGGGTGCGTTGATAGGTGATTGATGGCAGGTGTGTAAACGGTAAGGCACGTGGGGAAGTAGCAGCCGGCGCCCGCTAGGTGGTGGAAGTGGACGGCGTGACAGTACCCCCCCCCCCCCCCCCCCTACGGACGCCTCCAGGCGGACACCCCGCACCGGACGGGTGTTGGCGGTGGAAGTCTCTGATCAGCGTTGGGTCCAGTAAGTGACTCCGAGGGACCCAGGAACGCTCTTCAGGACCATAGCCCTCCCAGTCCACAAGGTACTGGTGACCCCGGCCGCGGCGACGCACGTCTAGAAGGCGGCGGACCGTCCACGCCGGGTGGTTGTCGATCGGCCTGGGAGGAGGCGGAGCCGGAGTAGGAGGCGACAGCGGGCTGGAGGAAACGGGCTTGAGCTGGGACACGTGGAAGGTGGGGTGAACACGAAGGGACGAGGGAAGTTTCAGGCGGACGGCGGACGGCGGACGGCGGACGGCGCAGGGGTTAACAAGGGACTCCACTTCAAAGGGGCCAACAAAACGGGGGGGAGTGTTTTTGTGAAACTCCCTTTAATGGGAGATCCTTTGACCGGAGCCAGACCTTCTGCCCGGGTGTGTACTGTGGGGCCGGCCGACGACGCTTGTTGGCTTGAGAGCACAAAACAGGAATACAGGAAAACAGGCAGCTGTGGGGAGTTGGACAGTTAAATAGACAGATAGGCCACATAATCACTTGAACATCAAACCTAATTAATTTAAGCGAGCTGGAGCGAGCTGACCTCGGAATGGGTTCTTGGGACATTTTCCATCATAGGTCCACACCTCACCCCATACCGTAACAACTCCAAGGCCATATTGGAAAACATACAGTGAGGCTAGATAATACAACATAACATTCTTAAATAAAAATAGTGAAAAACCTGCAACATATCGATTTTCCATAACAGTATGCAAGAGGAAGAAGGATCATGATGAATATATGGGGCAGGAATATTAACAGGCATTCAGGCAGGAGTTGTGGATGCTGCATGATCCTTCCAGTTCTGGTTATTACACTTTTAGCATAAGATGCTTGATCATGTCCCTTTTGATGAAGATGTTGTGCAGACCAGTTCCTCAGTGGTAAAATGGATTTAGATGGTGGTGTTACTGATGATGTTAAGTTACTGAACCATCACACATTGTGACCATCAGCATGGTTTGCCCAGGAATAGTCTCCTGCTAGAACATGAATCTTACGCAGCAGAAAACACTGGGTCATGTATGCTGGTAGTGAAACATAAGCAATGATACAATGACACACAACTGAAACTGGCAACTGATGTTATCTTCTTCAATAGAGCAGATTTTTACTAGTCAGACCTCTATAATTTTCTCACCAACAAACCACCTCCACATTGACTTAAATGGTTAAAGATTTCTGATTTAGTTTACCAGTTTTATTATGGTGCATGTAATATGTGTATGTTGTTTCATTTGACTGGAAATTTGGGTGGGGACACAGGGGCGGTGCCTAATGCATAGGATGTTGTGATTGGTCAGTGCATGTAGGAGGAATCCACACATTTTGGCAATATAACCTGAAGCCTGATCCAAAACGGGAGTTCTTTGTAAACCAACTCAGGTTTTGTTGTTACTTGTTGCAAGTGATAATAAAGTCTTTATCTTTCAAACTTCGGCTTTCTTGACCTCTCTTAGTTTGTTAAAGTGCTGTTTTATCCACGACATGACTCTTTAATTCATTTAGCATATAGGCAAGATAATGGTTACACTTTCTTCATATGTAATGATTATATTTCCTTTAAAAGTATAGCAAAATTCTCCCTTACCGTCCCTTGTTATTACCTACTCCTCCTGACCATATACAATTGACGTAGACCTGTTTACGACTTAAGACACTGACCTACAGCGGTGTATGTTTGGAATTCCAAAAGACTTCCATGGCGATCCACTGATCAAATATATGGACCCTACAAACAAAGGTGAAATAGTTCCTTGTGTAAAGTGGTTCCTCCAGATTGCAGATATGCTATACTCTGAGCTGGTTTGGTTAATAAGATAATATAAATTTTAGAAAGATGATAGGACAATAGAAAATACAATGATTTATTAAAATTTATGCTCAACATGCAAAACAATATTGCATACTTGTATTAAAATGCAAAAAATGAGTGATTAGAAAAATACAAATAGAAAAATACAAATTTTAACTGTCCATAATGTCAGTAGAAATAATTTGTGTCCTTCAAAGCAAACATGGCAATAAACGCCCAACATTTCCATGGGAAACAAAAACAAAACAATTAAAACGACTTTTTATTCACGCCAAATCAGTCACAGGATCCCACGACCAGCCGTCTCCTTTTCATATTTTTCTTTTGAAACTCTTGGAAGGTGGCCATGATCTGCGGGGAGACATTAGAGGACGTGAGAATACCGTCTAAGCAGTCTAAGCAATATATACTAAAAAAATAAAGGGAACACTTAAACAACACAATGTAACTCCAAGTGTTCCCTTTATTTTTTGGAGCAGTATAGTATAACCAATAGCCAGGCAGATAGAAAGACACTGATATTTTGTTTGTTGTTCTCAATCTCCCATCTGGGATCGATAAAGTAGTATCTTAAACAACAGATACACACACAATCTAAATGATAGTCTTATGACCCCTCTGGTACTTGTTTTGTAGTGCCAATGTGCTTTGGCACTACAGAGGCACTTGCCATTTACAATATTAGACAATAAGTCAGATAATTGCAGCATTTGATCGTTTCACTGGCGACAGACAATAAGACAATGAGGGTTCAGCAGATTTACAACTGCCATATGTTTTGAATTGAGCAAACGGACACAAAAACTGAAGTAATGATAGGAATTACTATACCTCTTGATTTTTTGACAGCAGTCTTCAAACCATTGTCCTTCTTAGCAGCACTGTCGGAGGTCTCTAAAATAAGACGTTGGTTGTTTAGAGGAAAGTGTATTTGGATGGTTGATTATTTTTTGCAACATAGATTTGTATTTACAAGAAAAAGATGGCAACGAAACAAGTAGGATCAGATGTGGACAAAGAAAGGCTGGCATTGAAACAAGGCTGGCCTGGCTGCCCCATAAACATTAATGTACCAAAGCTTAAGCATGTTAAAACAGTAGCCATTTATTATAAGAGGTAGAATAACCAAGTGGTGACTTACCCAATACAGAATCTTTCTTGTCATTTCGGCTTCTGGGTCCATCTTTGAAGTCCAAGGGGTGGGGAAGCACACCAAAGCTCAATACTCTGTTCTCCTTCCGACGCATGTCAGGACCTTTATGTTTTTTAGATTTACTTTTAACTAACCATTTCTTTGTCACACTCTTGTTTGGCTTTTTTGTTGTTGCAAGTGTGAGGTCATTTGCAATGGACTTCCTCCTTCCACGTTTCTTCACAGATCCTATGGGAAATGTTTGCTCAAGGGAAGCGGGAAGCCCCTCTATGTCTATGCGTTTAGCCTCCACAGGAGCAACGGTGGCTGAGGTAGAGTTCAGATTAATATCCTTAATGGTCTTGTGTTTTCTATTTTTTCTTGTTATAGGTAGATAACTGTTTCTCCATTCCTCACAAATCCGGTGTCTGACTGAACAACTCGTCAGCGTAAGGACAGATGGAGGTGGATGCGGTCGTCCTGAATAATACTGACTCAAAGCTTGACTCTCACCGTGGGGTCCTGAAACATCGTTCCTATGTGCTAAGGAGCCAAATAACGCAAGTTTCACTGTCTTTTTTGCAGAAGTGGTTGAGTCATCAGCAACCACTTTTTCCTTGATTAAATCGTTTGAGGCATCTTTAAGAGCAGGCTGATGGACAGATGTGACCGGATCTTCAAATGGTTGCATTTTCTTTCCTTTTGTGCTTTTGCGTTTTCTGCTGAGCCTGAGTCTCTTTTTAAGGTTGGAAGAGTAGTCATCCTTTGGCTCCACTGTAGGAGAGGGCCTGGTTGGACCAGTTGTGAGACTTGAACTAATAGACTTCAAATCATGTATGTTGCTGTTTGATTGTTTCTGTTCAATAGTCAGTACAGCCTCTGGTGTAGACATGTTGTCGTCACTTGGCTCTGTGATGTGATGCTCATCACACACAGTTGCATGATCATCATCATGATCTTTTGGTTGTCTTGGTTCAATATTCAGTGTCTCTACTGGGCATGCAGGTTTCAACTCTTCTTTATTGCAACTTTCTTCAAGAGCTGTTGTTGAGATTGATCCATTAATGCTACTCAGGATAGCATTAACAATTTCTCCTTCTTCATTTAAGTCCATACTGGTCAAAGGATGAGTAATAGGCGTATTGTCATGCCCTTTTTGTGGCACCTCAAATTGTTCGGCAAGGTCAATGATTTTGCTGATCTTAACCGGATCTTCAAATGGTTGCATTTTCTTTCCTTTCGTGCTTTTGCGTTTTCTGCTGAGCCTGAGTCTCTTTTTAAGGTTGGAAGAGTAGTCATCCTTTGGCTCCACTGTAGGAGAGGGCCTGGTTGGACCAGTTGTGAGACTTGAACTAATAGACTTCAAATCATGTATGTTGCTGTTTGATTGTTTCTGTTCAATAGTCAGTACAGCCTCTGGTGTAGACATGTTGTCGTCACTTGGCTCTGTGATGTGATGCTCATCACACACAGTTGCATGATCATCATCATGATCTTTTGGTTGTTTTGGTTCAATATTCAGTGTCTCTACTGGGCATGCAGGTTTCAACTCTTCTTTATTGCAACTTTCTTCAAGAGCTGTTGTTGAGATGGATCCATTAATGCTACTCAGGATAGCATTAACAATTTCTCCTTCTTCATTAAAGTCCATACTGGTCAAAGGATGAGTAATAGGCGTATTGTCATGCCCTTTTTGTGGCACCTCAAATTGTTCGGCAAGGTCAATGATTTTGCTGATCTTAGATGGATTTGACTGCATAGGATTCAAAGACACTTCAATAATATTCTCCTCCTCACTGGGATCCAAGGCATCTGTCGAAATTACACAGGGCTTGTTGGATTCTAACCTTGACTTGCAGCAGCACTCGAGTGAATGTTCTGTCCCTAAAATCACCTCTATCCACCTATTGATGCAGCAAAACTCATCCATACTGATTGTCTCCTCAGTTGTTGAAACCTCATTGGATTTGAACTCAATCAAATTAGATTCATTTTTCAGTTGCTCAAAGACAATCCTGGCCTGATCAGGGTGCATCATTTCTATTTCCAAGAGATCCAATGGATCTTTCAGGTCCGCTGTTAATGCTTCATCAGGAACTATGGATAGGGAACTTTTGGTTTGAATAATTGACTCTACTTCATCTTCAACATCAAGAACAGGTGCCATTTGAGGCACATTTTCGATTGCCATTTCCTTAACAATGTCAACAGAGATGCCACATTTTGTCTCCATTGATTCCATCTCAGTGTTACATTTGCGTTCATACTTCTTCAACGACGAGGGGAAGCCAAACTCTTTATCAATGTCATCCAGCTGTCTGTTAACATTCAACCATGGTGACACATAAGGTGACTCAAAATGGACACAATCGTGTTCAAGTACAGTGAACCTTTCTTTAAGTCTATGCCAGTTTTTGTGCACTACTTGTGACAGTATAGGGGAGTTGTGTGTGTCCTTGCAAAACTTGATAATGCCAGCCATTAGGTCTTTGTAATAGTCTGTATTGATCAGACTCAATAACTTTTTAAGGTCATTATTCCATAAGTGTTTTATTAACTGTATTACAACCTCTTCTGAACAGTCAGGTTGAATTTGAACTTTGGTAGACATTGCAATTAAAGCAGTCAATTCTTCATGTGTCCATGTAGTTACAGGAACTACGCTCAACAGCCCAACATTATCCATTTCCAACTCTTGAACCTCATCTTTTTGGATTCCTTTACCTTGGCTTGCATCCAGGGTTACTGATTGAGGAGCTTCAGACTCCTTTCCATTTCCTTTTGATAGCAGTGACGTGGTCACTGTCCCATCATCGGTAGGCTCTACATTGGCATTTGACTGATGTTTTTGGTCAGAGCCTGAAATATTGCATGTTTTTTCTGAATTGTCACATTCAGGCAAAAGTTGAAATAGATTTGGTAATGTGTTGCCGTGTATTTTGACATTGTCAACACAACCATCTATTAAGGTATCTTTCTGTTGACCAATCCTCTCAAGGCAGCTCTTTTTGGCGGTTACTTGGGTGTTTTTTTGCGACAGTGGTTGTACAACAGCCACAGCCTTTTCGCAGGCACAGCTAGGGGGTGGGTTTCTGCCCAGGTTGCTTGGATTCACCAAACGGGAGGTTTGAGGTAGCTGACCATTGTTTGCACTAGAAAGATGGCTGCTATTTGGAGGTGGGGCCACGTTTACAGGAGAGTTACTGAAAGCAGGGGCCTTCCCTGCACCAGTTTGAAGTTGCAGATGTGTTTGCGACCCAGGACGTTGTCCACTTGAGTTGAATGTTGCATCATGTTCCTCTCTCCTGAAATGTTCAGAGGGAGGCTTTTGTTTTTTTGCCAGAATATAACGTGGTGGAGCCATTTGTGTTGATGCTGTATAGGGGGTTGGAGTTTGGTTCTTTCTTGCATCTTCTTTCTTTCTTGTTTCTTCCATTTTCTTGCTATGTGTGGCAGTGCGTCTCCATTGACATGTAGATGTTTTAAATAATGCAATATTTGACTCCTTGTATGCATTTTGTGGCAGGGTTGTCTTAACACTTTCTTGAAGGTAATTTAATTTCATTGGCATTAATTGGAATGGATTAGAAACACTATTTTGCATGTTTTGGACTGGGAATGTTGCTGTTTGTGCTGTTATGTTTGGTGGTCTCTGGTTTGACCAGTTCTCAGCAGACGTAGGATCTTGCTGAGGGGTAATTTGACATGCACTTCCTGGCCATTGATAGGGAACGTTTCTTGTCTGTGCATAATTACATGTGGTCTGTAGGTTTGCGTTTCCATTTACAAAATGATTCTGAAGGGGACTATACCCTGGGTTTGTTGGCAACTGCTGAGAAGTTGTTGAGGTTTGATGGTTTGATGTTTGGCCACTACAAAAAGCACCATAGCCAGGATTGAACTGAGCACTTTGTGAGTCATTGACCTTTGAATATTGTGGGCAAGTATTTGAATAGCCTGCTTGACTCCAGAATTGTTGAGGCTGTTGTGAATTTCGCCGGACTTGATAATTTTGCTTTCCATTTATCCAAAGAGTGGTATCCATTTTGGCTTACAGCTTCTTGTCTTGATCCTGTGTCAAGGAAATGTTGAAATCTTCCTGAAAGAAAGAGAATGCAAGGACATTTAATTAGTGCGGTAACATTTATACTTGGAGATCAGTTGTCTGTGGCATGGTTTCATGTAGGATAGGTTGGTGTAAAATCAGGAAAATTAACTGAAAATAGGCTCAGAGAGCTTGAGACCGGCCCACTGACATTGCTATCCCGTGGTATTATAAAAACACAATTATTAATTACCGCAAATGCTACAAAAATGTAATGGAGGTATCAAAAATAACAAGGGAGCGATACTTAAATTCTTGAACACATAATTGTGATCCGCAGATAACTAGATTAGAGGTTACCTACATTTCCCGTCCACCCTGCCCCATCTAACCATAATTCTGTCTGTTTTGGTGTGTTGTGTTGACCGTGACTGGATGCCCGGACTCCCCTGACGGCTACCAGCCTGCTCACCGGAAAGCACCCCATTACCAGACAATACATAGGGCCTGTTAAGCCCTTTGAGTCCGTTATTGTGATTAAGGGCTATACAAATAAAATTGGATTGAATTTAATTAACTAACTATCCTGCTGTGGAATATGGTATGTTAAAGTCTGGAACTATATATACAACCATGATTTGACTTGCAAAATATATGATAAAAAAAAACATTGACATTGTTGATGCGTAGCACCCAATAGATCCAGTCTGATAACGTCTGCTGGCAGCCTTCCTGCCTTAATAGGTAAGGAGGTCCTCACCCTCCAGTTGACCTCCATCTCCCACACTAGAGCTCTGTCCGGTGAACTTGATGCATGTCCATTCACTCACATTTGAATGCATCCAAATGTTTTCAGGCCCCTATAAATGTGAGGATCAATATATAAACTTGGCATGAACAGAGTGATCCACTCATATATGAACTAGGGAAGTCCAGGGGGACACAAAAAAACAAAATACTGATACAAGAGGACAGTAAAACTTTTAACGATGGACTTCTTTCTGCGGGGACAAAGACTGCAATGAAATATACTTTTTTTAAAGTATACATTTGTGTATGGTTTGTGTATTTGTTTTTGTACTCCTTCCAACAATAATGTGCATTTTTTAATTAATTGTTGCTTGTGTTCAATTAAGACATCTGTTCCTTTATTGGCATTAAAGCCAATAAAGCTGCTGATCTGTCTCCACCAAAAGATTGAAACTCAAACACTGGGGTGAATAAATAGTAATACTTCAATTGGGTCCCAGAGGAAAGAGTTCACCCCCGATCGTAATAGAGTGATCAAATCCTTTATTTGACATATCAATACAGGGCTTGCCAAGGTCTAGCCTCTAATGGGAAATGGTATCCAGTAACTGAAACCTGAAAGGGTGGGATAAATGAACTGCTCACTACATCGTGCCCAACGTTGGGCATTATTTCACGGGCAAACTCTTCACTAATAAGACTAATAAGGAATGCACCAATCAGGTTTTTTTAATGGGTGATCGGCCGATCCAATACTGATCACATCAATTTTTTTGTAGTGTGTTGAAAAAGGAAGGACAATGTTAAACTTGGAAACCCGGTAAAAGAAGCAAAAATGCAAGTCAAACTATTAATACGGTATATGAGTTTTATTCTAATTCTAATACAGGGTACAAAAATGTCAAATCCCGATACAAGGTACTATCTCTACAGCGCGCTGTATTCTTGTCGATGGGTCCACACCTTCAGGATGTGCACCCGCGAGAGAACACCGGAGAAGCACCCGGTGATGTCTGCGACCGTTGGATATATCTCCAGGGCAGCGCCCTGCTGAGGATGGTGTCCATCCCGTCAGCTGGGGGTATTCGTCGGGAGGGGGAATGTCTATGGGTTAGAAGGGCCCTTCGCCATTGGGGGAGTCCAACAGCATACTTGGCCGCATACCATAGAATGTTTAGATAAGGCTGTGTTTTATAGGGTGCCGTTCGTTTCGGCTGAGCTATCAGGTTACATTTTGGGAGAACTATCAAGTTTACATGTTTTTTCTACAACAAGTGAAATATACACTAATAGGATGTTTCTTATGAAAATCATAGTGTGCCGATTATATAAGGGTTCTTAGTTGGTTAGTATTATATAAGAGTTATTGTTGAGCCGATGGAAATGCGTTGTGTGTTCCTTTAAGAAATGACGCGATGGCAGGTAAAGAAAGAGCACTACAGAGTTTAGTTTGGTCTAATTAAAAGTGGAACCACACGGTTTTCTGACCGTTTCTATACGTTTAGACGTCATGGAAAGTCGAATAATTTTAACGTCGCTAACTAAGATGAAGGAATCAGTTGGATTACTGTTTACTGGAATGAGTCGGGCCAACACAATCTCAATCAGACACTAAAGGAAAGGAGCTAAAACGGAGAATACTGTATGGATCAGACCTGGGCAGCTAGGTGGCCCACGAGTTCAAAATATTAGTAGTTAGTAAAAATATAATTTAAAAAATAAATAAATAGCTGTTAGTAAACCAATACACTGGGCTCTCGTCTGGTCCACAATATTATTTTTAATATTATTTTTTTTAAACTGCTTGTAAGCAGTTAAATGTCCGAAAATGTGCGAGAAGAGCTTTTATTGTGAAAACTGCTTGTGCGTGCGTGATCGCTACTAGGAGCTTGTGGTTGTTTAGCAAGTGTCATTCAGCTTGAATGAACGCATCATCAAAGCATAATACATTGGAGCAGGTAGCTAGCTAAAATGAGCTGTGGAAAGAGAAAGATGAACACAGAGTGTCGGGTGTTCAATACAATATGAACTTTGTGGTGGAAAATTACGCAAGGCCCAGTCCGCGGTCAGCTCGCTTATACTAAGGAATTTTGATGTGCACACCATAGTAGCCTATATATCTTTTTTTAACTATCTAACTCCCCACAGCTGCATGTTTTCCTCTCCCTAGACCTTGTTTATGTTCTCGTGTGAGAACGTCCTGCGCAAGCTCCTCTCCCTAAACATTGTGTCTCCTTAAATCATGTGTTACCTTGACCGTACGTTGTACCCGCTATAAATAATAGGTGGTGCCATATATGTTGAGCTACGACACAGTGACCGTAGGTTACACCCGATATAGTGGCGCCATAGATGTTGAGTTACGACCGGGTGTCTGGCTTTAACTATGCATTGAACCAGTTATAGAGGGTAAATGGTGCCAGCTGGTGTTACTTCTTAGACTCTACAAAAGGGTTTCCCTCCTTTACTCTGCACGCTTTTTCTCGAGAACTCTGCCCTGCGTGGAGTTGCCTTTGAAACTGCGTCTTTTATTTGCTGCAGCATATTAAATTAACCAACTACGGTTATCCATTTGTCTTAGCCTTTAATCGAGCCAGCCACCAGTCATCTAATTTGCTACAACAACTTCAAAGTATTTTTTCACAGAAATCGCTGGTAAAGCTGTGTTTAGTTCGCAATGAACGTATGTGCGTGAACGTATGTAAGGATTTCAACCTCAACCGAACCAGCTGAAAAGCTGCGTGGAAAAATGTACCCACTTCGCTTTGGCCCCCGACGTGAGCTGTGATGTCCGCGACACAGCCCAGCTACTGATCTTCATGAGAGGGATAACGAATTTGTTATTACTGAAGAACTGGCCTCAATGCAGTCAATGAAAGGGACTGCGACAGGCGGCGATTTATTTGGAGAGGTAACTGATTGCATGGAAAGGTTGGGGCTGAACTGGGAAAACTTGGTGGGTGTTACAACCGATGGTTGTCCTAATTTGACGGGGGACAATGTAGGTCTGTTGAAGAGGATGCAGGATAAAGTGACTGAAATCAACCCAGAGCAGAAACTGGTATTTTTACATTGCATTATTCATCAAGAGTTGCTATGTAAGTCAGTCCTGAAAATTAACAATGTGGTTGATTTGTCACTAAAATAGTTAACTTTATTGTCAGAAGAAAGGAACGGATGTCCCTGAACTAACTAATGCGGACTGGCTTGCTGATTTGGCCTTTGCTGTTGATGTGACTGCTCTCATGAATCAACTGAATACAAAATTGCAAGGCAAGGGCCTCTTTGTACATGAGATGTACAGCCTAGTAAAGGCCTTCATGCAGAAGCTGCTGCTTCTATCTCACCAAATGGTGAGCAACACACTCACCCATCTTCCCACACTGAAAGAGAGGACTCTATCAGCTGATCACTGCAAGATGTATAAATCCCTGTTGCAAGCCTTGCATGGTGAGTTTGCAAGGCGTTTTGAAGATTTCAAAGCAGTGGAAAGTGACATGCTCCTGATCTCTTCTCCTTTCACTTGTGATGTGGACAAAAGCTCCCAGTCATGTCCAACTGGAACTCACATACCTGCTGTCTGATGTCCTGCTTGCAAACCACTTCAAATCAGTGCCTTAACCAGCATTCTACTCGTCTTTCAAAGAGAATAACTTTCCACATATAAGGAATCAACCTCAGAGAATGCTGGTTCTCTTTGGATAAACATACATTTGTAAACATACATTTGTGAACAGACTTTCTCATTGATGAAATATAACAAGTCCAGATACAGATCCTCTCTCAGTGATGAACACCTGTCAGCTGTGCTGCCCATAGCCACATCAGGAATTACACCTGACTTCAGTGTGCTTGTTGAAGCCCATCAGAGACTTAGCTCCTTCCACTGAGTATGTTTTTTATGGGTGGGTTGTAATGGTTACATTATCAAATGTGGATGTTTGAATGCAGTTCAATACACCTGTTCATGTTCAGTGCACTTGGTACAGATACAGATAGGTTTAAAAAAAGATCTATACTTATTTGTATACCAACTGTACAATCTGTATTTCTGTTGTGTACATGGTGAATTAAATCTAATGAATTTATTCACATACATTTGTAGTGACTTTTAATTACAAATGCTTAACAAGAGTTACAGCAATATCTTTTCTATAATCCAATCTAATGGTTATGACATGACAGAATTTCCTGTCAAGAATTTCCCTCAAAGGCATTCCGATTTTCTTATGTGGCCCCCAATGAAAGATGATTGCCTACCCCTGGTATGGATAATGCTTTGCATAATAAATAATGACTTGGACAGTTCATTGGTCATACTGTATTGTATGTATATATAGAATAAATAGTCAAACTGATTTGGCCACGTTAGCGTGTAGGCTAACATTACATGGGAGATGCTTATATTTGTAGCCTACTTTTTGGTTCCTGTGATGCAAGAATATCATACAGATACTGTATACAACCACGTGGCACATAGGCTATTACTTTAAAGCAGCGGTTCCAAACCGCCGAGCCGTGGGGCAGTTGCGGGCCGTGAGTAGGCGGGTGGGGGTGCCGTGTTAAGCCTGCACTTATTTTTTTGCAAAGCCCAATTATCATTTATGATCTACCCTTAAAAATATACTGTAGCCATTGTAATCAAATAAAAAATAAATGGTTATTTTGTCATTTCATAGAAGCCTAGAATTTAGAAGCCATCAAAATTACTTCGGCACCTGGAATCAAAACACTGAAAGAGAAACCAGTGGATTATTTTGAGAGGAAGAAACGTGAACAAGAGAGCCAGAAGGAGATACTGAAATCCACAACTTCCGTCAATGTTGCTGTTTTGAGAGCGTCCTATCTTGTGGCAGATCGAATTGCCAAAGCAAATAAACCTTTAGACATTGGAGAGAAATTGATTCTTCCTGCAGCAAAGGACATATGTTGGGAATTGCTAGTAGAATCAGCTGCTAACAAAGTTGGGCATGTTCCTCTCTCTGATAACCTATGTTGACATGCAAGTGCTATGGCTGCAATCGTTTGGCTATACGTAACGCTTTGGTTGCGCCGTTTAGAGACATTGAAAATCGCTCTCGCTCATCTTCCATTAAAGCGGCGGGGAAGGAAGTTAAAGTCATGAAGCAGAAGGAATTAGCGGGGAGCATCCTTGTCCTATCAGGTTATAGATACTTAAGTCGTTTCAACTAACATGGGGATGTCTGAATAACAACAAGTCTAGGTTTACTACTTTCAGCGCAAACCTACAAAAATAATAATAAAGAAACTGACGAATGAAATGAAATGAATGAAAGAATGAAGCCTGGTGAGATGCAGGATGGTTATTGCATCCTATAGCCGAGATCAATGAAAAACTATTTTTATGGTTAACTGAAGCCTACCTTTATTGTGAGTCAAGATTAATCATGTTACAGCAGGATAACATTACTGTCTCTGTAACTGAACCTAATGACGGCGTGTCTTGTGCACAATCGTTTTTGAGTCACGTAATCAGCCCCTGCAATTGGCAAATTTCAAGTTGTTCGGCCGATCACGTGTTTACAGCATGTATCGGCCGAAAATGAGCGGTGGCCGATCAATCGGTGCATCACTAGTGAGAAGTATCCAAGAATAAGGGCAATCAATGAATGGCCAGCAGACACCACTTGGTTGTTTATATGCAAATCTGCTCGTCCACCTCAAAATGGGAGGATTTAGACACAATGCGTGTACACCTTTCTAAGCTCCAGTCAGATCACATACTTGAAAATGCAATATGCTTGCTAAGGCATGTGTGAATGAACCCATAAAAGCCTAGTTGCAACGGGAACCCATCCCCCTTCAGGCAGCTACAGTGAGGCTTTAAACCAGGGGTCACCAACACGGTGCCCGCGGGCACCAGGTCGCCCCCAAGGACCACATGAGTCGCCCGCAGGCCTGTTCTAAAAATAGCACTTGTGAGCTGCGTCTGAAATTAAAATGTATTCTGTTGCTATTATTTTTTAATCACACTTGCATTTATATATATTTAAAAATGACAATGTCTTAAAAATATGTTAATTATACATGAGTTCTCACCTGAGTTTAGATAAGTTTAGGTGAACTCTGACCTACTCAAGTTCAAAAGTATTTAGCGCGAGACAAAACCTTTGCTCGTGGAGAGTAAGCTAGCGGGCGCACACAACGAAGATCGTAGCTGAATGCAGTTTCTTGCCCTAAAAACATGGCAGAAAAAAGGAAGAAAACGTATCACTTTCACAACGATTGGGAGGAGGAATTCTTTTTTACGACTGTGAAAGAAACCTGCGTGTGTCTCATTTGCCTGTGACTCCTGTGACTGTGGCGACGGCAAAGCGGCACAATGTGGAGAGACACTTCACTACGTGTCACAAAAGCTACCATGCTAACTACCCACCGGGAAGTGCACTACGGACAGAAAAAGCCCGTGAGCTAAAGGCAGCTTTGGGTAAGCAACAGTCTTTTTTCACGAGGCCGGCGAAAAAGTCACAAAAAGCAAGTGTGTGTGTGTGTGTGTGTGTGTGTGTGTGTGTGTGTGTGTGTGTGTGTGTGTGTGTGTGTGTGTGTGTGTGTGTGTGTGTGTGTGTGTGTGAAGCGGGGTTTTCAAACATATGGTCTTGGTTGTCGACATACAATGAAATCAAACGTTTTGTTTTAGAACCAATGAACAAGGGTTATAGTTAGGGAGGCGTTACGCAAGGATATGCTGTGTAGACGAGAGCAGGCCGACAGCTCTTTATAAGACACCTGTTTTTGAACGGAACAGAGATCTGAACTGCCAACATGCCGTTAATCTACTGTGAGTATTTCCTAAAACATAGTCATATCATTATATATATCAGATGCAGCTGGTTTAGCATCCAGTGCGACGAGTCCGTGGACAGCAGCAGTACAGCACAGCTGTTAGTTTTTATCCGGATGGTGTTTGAAAATTTCTCCACAAGAGAAGAACTGCTGACACTACTGCCATTAAAGACAACTACGAGGGGAGTTGACATTTATAACACGGTGAAGGAGTTTTTCGTGCAGAAAAAGGTACCATTGGAAAAGCTGGTAGCGGTGACTACAGACGGGGCTCCTGCTATGATCGGCCGACATACAGGTTTCATCGCTCACTGTAAAAGTGACCCAGACTTCTCAAAATTTCTGCATTATCACTGCATCATTCACCAGCAGGCGTTATGTGCAAAAGTGATCGGCTTTGGACACGTGATGACTCCCACTGTAAAAATCATAAACGACATCCGCTCCAAAGCAAAACAACACAGGATTTTCAAGGTGCTATTGGAAGAGATGTCAGCTGAATATGGTGACCTGCTGCTACACACAGAAATCCGATGGCTCAGCAGAGGACGAGTTTTACTTCGTTTTTTGTCACTTTTGGGTGAAATAAAAGAGTTCAAGGAGTCCAAAGGCGAAGACGTCTCACTACTAGAGGACACAGAGTGGACACTTGACCTTGCATTTTTGACGGACATTACTGGGAAACTAAACGACTTGATCTGCCAGCTGCAAGGCAAAGGTAAGACTGTTGTTGATATGATAAGTGCTTTAAATGCATTTAAAGCCAAGATGAACATTTTCTCTGTGGATTTACAGAAGAAAAAGGTGCTGCACTTTCCCTCAGTGCAGTCGGTGCTGAAAGACAATGCTTCTGCATCTGAGACATTTGACAAAGTTGCAGAAAAGTACTGTGAAGTCATAAACAGACTTGGGCAAGAGTTTGAGAATAGGTTTTGTGACCTTCATCAGCTTGAGCCATGTGTGTCGTTCGTTTCCAATCCTTTCATGAATGTGGACACAACATGGTTTGCTGAGCAACTAAGTGCAACGTTCAACTTGGATGATGGACAGGTGGAGATTGAAATCATAACATTGCAAAATGACCTCCACCTCAAAGCCTACCAGGCTTCACCAAACCTTTGGTCCCTTGTTGACACAGAGCTAGCCTGTTTGGTTCAACCTATCTCTGTGAATCAGCGTTTTCTGACATGAACTTCATCAAGAACAAACACAGAACACGCCTCACTGATGCACATCTGAAAGACTTACTCACAGTTGCAGTGTCAAGTTACACACCAGATTACAATACACTGGTGAACAGCATGCAATGCCAGTCTTCCTACTAAAAACAGATAGCAGATGTTATCAGTGGCAACAAGGCAGTGCCATGGCGAAGTTGAATTAAAATAATGAAGAATTGTGTTCAATTTAAAAAGTGTTTTAAAAAATGCCACAGATTTGGTCATTAGTTCAAAATGTGACAAGATTTATTAAAAAATATGTAAGTTGATTTTTTCTAACATTACATAATTGATAACTTTTTGAAACAACATAGTTCATGATTTGTTAAAAGGGTTTGTCAGTGGCTAGTGAAAATGGGACATTTTTCCTATGAAATGTAGTGATGTAAGTGATCATCTAAAAATTTAGCAATTACTGAGATTAAAGTGCTGAATATTGATATCGGTCTCCCTCCTTATTGTCATTGTTGCTATTTATTGTGAGAAATCATTTACGTAATTAGTGTCTTCACATAGATGAGTATTATTAATAATGTATAACTAAAGGCAAACTGAGCAAATTTGCTATTTCATAAGAGCGTATCAAACTGGTAGCCCTTCGTATGACTCAGTACCCATGAAGTAGCTCTCAGTTTCAAAAAGGTTGGTGACCCCTGCTTTAAACTAATCAATGGAATGTCAAAACGGTGCACCACAGGATATGTTACGCCTCCTTCTGCCACCACCTAGTGGCGTCGGCTGCCATCCCACCACGTGCACTCCGGTCTACACTCCTGTCACCCATCAGTAATCATCGCACCCTACTTAGTTCCTGTCTTCCTAGCATCCGGCGCCAGTTCGTTGACTATCTCACTCAGTTAGTACTCCGTCCCAGCATTACTTATTCCCGTTTACCTGTTTCCTGCCTGTCCCTAATCTGCCTTCTCCTTCTGCCCAGTTTCCCCAGATCCCTCCCAGCTTCCTGACCTCACCGACCGTCTGACTGCCTACCTGTGTTCGAACCCCCCTGCCTGACTACCCACCTGCCTTCGCCCCTCTGTCTTTCCATTGCCTGCCTACCGCCGAACCTCCGCCTGCCCGACTACGATCTGCTTTACCCTTGCCTGTTGTGAAATAAATCCCTTTAAACCCGTTCCATCTCTGTCGTGTGTGTCCAGCGTTTGGGTCTCTAGTTCCGTATGTAACAGGATACCCCTTCAGCTACCTACCACACACACACACACACACACACACACACACACACACACACACACACACACACACACACACACACACACACACACACACACACACACACACACTTACTTGGATAACTATACTCACATATATTCTACTTACTCACAACCATATACACATACACATCGTTGTGTACTGTCTTTCAATATAATCTTAGAATAATAGGCTGACAATTAAAGGGTTGTTTTCTGTTCTGGTTTGATAAAGTAGAAGACTCAGATCAAGAAGTTGTCTGAGTCTTATAGATGTTTTTATTTGACCTACTTAGGATAACAATATATTTGTATATACGTATTGCCATTGTAATAATCATATCTGGTTATACTGTATTCCTTAGTCTGAAAGTGTTCGTTTTCTGTGTATTATGTATCTAAGACTTGTGCGATGTCAATAATGTCCTTGATCTGAGTGAGGTTTACCATATATACATTAAGTGAATCATGGATCAGTACATTTTGCCATGTTGATAAATTAAGACAATGCGAAGGACTAGCGGAAATCATGTATGGTTCAGTATAATTACATTTCGCCATCAGGATACATTAAGAGAATGCGAACGACAAGCGGAAATCTCGTATTATGGTTCGCTACCTTCTGCCCTAAAGGATGTGCCGTGTTTTTACAAACGTGGCTATGATGTCTATATTTAAAGAATCGCCCTTGGCTTCACGTTATGGGAGAAGTGTACTGTATGTTTAACACACACACACACACACACACACACACACACACACACACACACACACACACACACACACACACACACACACACACACACACACACACACACACACACACACCGTGGATGTTTTATGCCACCAATATAGTTAGATACTCAGGGACCATTCTGAGAAAAGCCGGTTCCAAAATGCTATCCAAGCTCAAACGACAATCACGAGAAAGCCCGTCCGTAGTAATAATAACAATAAACCTACACATAAACGATGTTGAGTCTAGGGATAACGGGAACTGTGTACTAATGCATGACCCTGGCATGATACAACAGCGTGGACCCTACGGCCGGAGGGGTATGGACGTATATGCTTGAAAATGCAAGATGCTTGATTATGCATGTGTGAATTAACCCATCAAAGCCTAGACGCAACGCGAACCCATTTTTATTATTCTTAGTTTATATTAAATAAATCGCCTTTTACGAAGGGCCTGACGGAACTAAATCCGCGACGGACTTATTTTGCTGAGACACGATGACATGTTTTAGAAAAAATGTATTCACTGTGTTGAAACGAAGAATCAGTTGCTTCTTGAACCAACTCCGGCCAGATTGCATGATTCGCTTGCCTTCTGTAATAAATAGTTTTACCATTATACTTCATTCATCCTCTAATCGTGAGTGCACAATATGTCCAATCACACATTTCGGCCAGGTTATATACGGTTAGATATGTCTTGACCAAAAAAATATATGCCAACAGACAAAAAAAGATGGTACACTTACATGCCGTGGTAGACTGTCCCGTCGGTTTGGAACTAAAAGGAAAACCGTGTAATCTTGTTAATTCCCAGACGTTCTGTCCGTTACTCCTCGACTTCTTCAACTGTGTCCTCAGCGCGCTATAACAGCGAGGTTAAACACTCTATTCTAAGCTCGTGGGACACTCGCGGTCTCAAGCAAACACTGAACATGGCTACACTTCTTTTTTGTTTGTTGCAAACTAAAGAAAAAGTATTGCCCCTCCTCCTGCCCCACCTTAACTCCTCCTATAATGTTGGAAGATGAGTTGCACCTCGACCATGGCTGGATCAACACTGGCATCTACGGAGGTTGTCTGAATCCTTCTCGCGCACACACTGTGCAACAATGTTGCAAACTGTTTTTAACATTGCTGTGCGGTGTGGAGGACGACTACTGCAACGGAAAGAATGAATGCATGTTTAACACTTGATCCATTTTTATATTAAACAGATGAGGGTAAAAAGTATTAAATAGACACTTGAAAGTATGTACGACTAATTGTGCCACGGAAACAATTAATTCATGTTGAATAATTAACCTATTTAAAGAATGTATTAATAAAGAAAGTATTAACAAATTACACTTAAACAATATGTTTTTTTAAGGAGCAATCAATTGAAACAGATGAGGGGAAAAGGTATTAAACAGACACCTAAAAGAGTGCATTAATAGTTGGATTTACAAAACTGTTTTTAAAGGGGCCATTTTAGACGCCGTTTATAAAACATTGCATGGTTGAATGAGTCAAAACTGGCTTTTTTAAAACTGTTGTATAATCCCTTTCCTTGGTTGTTTTCCGTATTAATTTCCTTTTTGCTTTAACTTTACGCAAATCATTTACCACGCTACTTAAAGCAAGACGAGTCTTTCATGTAACGCTCACGCAACAATTGTGCCACTGCAAAAGTAAAAGGACAGAAGCTACAGAGATGTTAACAGTGGCTATCTTCAAAGGGGCATGGGGAAAGGGTGAAACAGTGGCTATCTTCAAAGGGGCATGGGGAAAGGGTGGGGGTCAAGCGTGGAGAGTTGGTTAGGGTTGGTGTGTGTGTGTGTGTGTGTGTGTGTGTGTGTGTGTGTGTGTGTGTGTGTGTGTGTGTGTGTGTGTGTGTGAAGCGGGGTTTTCAAACTATGGTCTTGGTTGTCGACATACATTGAAATCAAACGAAAGGGTGAAACAGGGGCTATCTTCAAAGGGGCATGGGGAAAGGGTGGGGGTCAAGCGTGGAGAGTTGGTTAGGGTTGGTGTGTGTGTGTGTGTGTGTGTGTGTGTGTGTGTGTGTGTGTGTGTGTGTGTGTGAAGCGGGGTTTTCAAACATATGGTCTTGGTTGTCGACATACATTGAAATCAAACGAAAGGGTGAAACAGGGGCTATCTTCAAAGGGGCATGGGGAAAGGGTGGGGGTCAAGCGTGGAGAGTTGGTTAGGGTTGGTGTGTGTGTGTGTGTGTGTGTGTGTGTGTGTGTGTGTGTGTGTGTGTGTGTGTGTGAAGCGGGGTTTTCAAACATATGGTCTTGGTTGTCGACATACATTGAAATCAAACAAAAGGGTGAAACAGTGGCTATCTTCAAAGGGGCAGGGGGAAAGGGTGGGGGTCAAGCGTGGAGAGGTGGTTAGGGTTGGTGGGGGTGGGGTGTGTGTGTGTGTGTGTGTGTGTGTGTGTGTGTGTGTGTGTGTGTGTGTGTGTGAAGCGGGGTTTTCAAACATATGGTCTTGGTTGTCGACATACATTGAAATCAAACGTTTTGTTTTAGAACCAATGAACAAGGGTTATAGCTAGGGAGGCGTTACGCAAGGATATGCTGTGTAGACGAGAGCAGGCCGACAGCTCTTTATAAGACACATGTTTTTGAACGGAACAGAGATCTAAACTGCCAACATGCCGTTAATCTACTGTGAGTATATCCTAAAACATAGTCATATCATTATACATATCAGGTCAATGCCACTGTGTAACTGTCTTATATTTGTTTGATAAAGTTGTACATTGTTAGGTGACAAAGAGGATACAGTTGGCGCTAAGAGGTATCCTGAGGATCACCGCACATGTATGTAGTAATCATCTACCCATATTATGCTATTCATTATCGTTTATACATGCATATACTATGTGACTGATTGGTTACCTGTTATGTGGTAGGTTTGTTTGATACGCCGTATGTGAGGAAGAATCAACGAGCTGATACCAAGGTGGCTAACTTTAAAACCAACGAGGGGGCGTCTACTAGCTGTGGTAAGCTAACAAAACATGTTTTATGTTTAATAAATGATAACTGCTGTTATACGATGCTATAACTATATGTGTTTTGTTCTAATGTGTTTTTCTTTCGGTCTTATGCTCTTTTTTCATGTAGCTAAACAGTCCAGACCCCGGTATGTAAGAGGTATAAAAACAGGGACAGCTGTTTTAACAAATACATCACCTCCACCGATAGTGTGGTGGGAAAATGACTCAAGGCCCATCCTGAGGTCAGCTTGCTAAAACTAACTAATTCCGATATGCACACTACAATGGCCTATCTGTCTTTTTAACTTTCTACCTCAACCACAGATGTCCATTTATCCTGTTTCCCATATGAGAAAACTCATTTTTCTATAACAATGTATCTGCGCCTGGCCTTGACTGTATGCTCTCTTCCTAAACCAGGTGTCCAGCTTTAATTGGGCATCGAACCTACTATAGACAGTCCAATGGCGCCATCTAGTGTCATATCTGAGATACTGTTTGCCCGACTTTATAAAAAGGCGTCCCTCCTGTCTTCGGGGCGCCCTTTCTCGAGAACTCTGCTCTGTGCGGAGTTGCCTTTGAAACTGTGCCTTTTGCGTGCTGCAGCGTGTGAAATAAAATCATTTACGGATATCCATTTGTCTTAGCCTTAAACGAGCCAGCCACCAGTCTCTAATTTTTTCCACAACAATTTGGCGTCACGAACAGGATCCCGAGGCTGATCGTCGGAAGGAAGGACGGGACGGAGGGGAGAGTTGCACTCCACGGAAAAACGTGTCTCTACCACCGAGCATTAAGTCGAGTGACGAGAGGACCACGTCCCTGATCCCCGTACGACTTTCGCCACCGGGATCCAACGAACTCAAAACACAAATCACGGTGGGCCGTTTAAGAGACTAACACAAAAAATAAATGAAGTATTGTTGAAGATCCTGAAAAAGGTTGACATATTATCCTGAAAAGGTTTAATAGTGTCGTAATAAGGTTATTGTTGAAGATCCTGAAAAAGGTTGACACATTATCCTGAAAAGGTTTAATAGTGTCGTAATAAGGTTATTGTTGAAGATCCTGAAAAAGGTTGACATATTATCCTGAAAAGGTTTAATAGTGTCGTAATAAGGTTATTGTTGAAGTTCCTGAAAAAGGTTGACATATTATCCTGAAAATGTTTAATATTGTCGTAATAAGATTCATTAACATCCTGAAAAGGCTTAATATTGTCATAATAAGGTTATTATTTAACCAGTGGAAAAAAAATAACGAAGTATTGAAACATTATCCGGATTAATATTATCTCATTAGCGACTATTGCAACTGTTTTCTTTTACTATTTTTCTTTTCTTGTATAAACATATTATTATTTTGGTTATTGAAAGATATAAATAAAATATGGGTAACAACAAGGGTAAGCCACGAGTGGCTCCAAGTGACATCGAGGTGTTTATGGAAAAAAAAGTACGGACCACATGCGATTGCGCATGTGGAACATTGGTATAAACATTGTGGGTTTCCCCAAGAGGGAAGTTTGTCAGTGAATCAAATAATTAAATTAGATAATAAATTCGGGGCGGATAAGACAAAATTACTGAAAAATACATTATTGACTTCGGGGAGCGTGACTATTTTTGACAGTCAAGCAAACGCTCTAAAATTGTGGAAAACTGAAGCAGAACCTAGAGAGAGAAAAAGGGCAGGGAAAGAAATGGCAAAGCATAGTGACCCACCCATTGCTACTGCTCCTATGTTTCTGAAGGTACGCCCGGACCTCGACGCGTGTCCACCACCCGCTGCCCAGAACCAGGCCCGACCACCTCGACCACCACTGGCCCCCACCCCAGCCGGAGAAACATCTCGGCCCATCTACCCTTCCCTGGCATCCCTCCAACTGGCTGAAGACCTTCCCAGGCAGGGAGGAGCCCCCTCAACCCATCCGATGGTTCTCAGAGACAGAGCCCCTGCCGTCGCTTGTGCGCCTCCGGACTACTCTCCCCAACCGACATCCAGCTCAACAAACACGAACAGTGGCCCCGACATCAACAGAGGGGGCCACCGAGAGACTCATATGGTCCACGACGTGGGGGCACACGGCCACACGGCAGGAAAACCAAAGGCTATCAAGGGACCGGTATGAGAAACCAAAGGTGCTTTAACTGTGGAGCCAGTGACCATTGGATGAGAGACTGCCCACGGCCAAGAAGGGAGAACTAGGGAGACGGCTGGGGGAGACGAGGACCACAAGAACCGGATAGTTGTACTGGCGGACAGGTGGACATGCGGAGAGGCGACGGAGCAATCGGACGACAACGAACCGAAAGGCGGTAACAAACACCCACACGCACACCGCAATGAAGAACTGCTTGCTAAAACCACACACACCCTAACCCACTGACAACACCCACTGACATGCATACACAGATTGTTAGAACGATAGAAAGGATTGAGGAAAGTAGCCAAGAGAGAAAGGGACATAGAGCAGGATATTAGATGAACATCCAGGAGAGAGTTAAAATACAAAGTTCTTCTGCCTCCGTCATAAAAGATTGGGGCAGATATCACCACTGCCGCTTGACCACAAAAGTCCAGGGGTCAACCAGCGCTGGGGACTCTTCGGAGTTCAGGGAAACTCCCACCTCACCAAAGCGAGGTAGTGGGACCCGCCCTAAAGGACCCTGAGGGAGCGCGGTAGTGGATATACTGTCCAATAAACCTGATGAAGTCTTAGTTAATCCAACAGGTTCTGAGTAATGGTCTATAACTATTGTCTATGTGTTTAGAGCTAGCTTGTTGGGCCCAAATGTCTGTCTGTGTGTTTTATGTGGTCTGTGTATCTTGCCACGAATGGCCTAGATACTGGTTGAGTTGTAAGCACCAGTGTTAGAAAATTGGGATGGTTGAATTAGCCATGGAGGTTAAGTACTAAAATGACAACATAGGGAAAAAGAAAAAAGAAACCTTCCTGAGGTGCTGCGAATATAAATTATATTAAAGGTTATAAAATAATATTGAGATAACAATTGAGAGACAAGTACTAAATTAACAAGGATCCAAATGTTAAAATCATGTTGTCTACAGTGGAATACTGGGGGTTTGGAAAAGAAAGGAAGAACATGGAGGGAGGAAAAAGCCATGTGAGAGTGTGTGTGTGTGAGCCTGAGCCTGTCTTCTTGTGTGTGTGTGCTAGGGCCCCTGAGATAAGGGAGGCTACTCCCACACTCAGAGTGGTAGACTACACAAGAGAGGTCTGAAATCTGACTTCAGATTAAACAATAGGGATAATAAGGATATGGCTTTTACTATAATTGCTTTCGATTACAATTACGTTTGTGTCTAACATTTACTAACTTGTTACAAGTCAGTCAGATGTTCATATTACGACTAAATTCGTCTTTTACATTTTTGTCTTCCTATGTTAATAGTTGCCATTCATGCATGATGCCTGCACGTCCCAATTGCATGCTCTCCCACAGCTCGAGACCACCACTACCATGGCTAGAGACGTGACCACAACCATGACCTCGACCATCCACCCTGACTTACGAGACGAACCCACACGACTGTGGGCGACCAGCAAATATGATGTCGGCTTAATTAAAAATGCACAGCCTGTTGTGGTTAAGCCTAGCATCACTTCAGTTACAGCAGGGCTCTGCATTGTTACAGTATGTTGTTGATCTGTTGGTTTGTTTCCCAACTAAGGACCGGTGTCGCAGTAATTCTCTGCGATTCTTACACCATCTGGCGTCTGAGGGGCACAAAGCCAGCCTCTCGAAGCTTCAGTGGGTCTGCCAGGATGTTGTCCTCCTAGGCCACAACCTCACACCAGAGGGCAAAACCCTCTCATCTAAGCGTGTGGAGGCCATTGCTAATATCCCACGGCCAGTAACTAAAAAAAAACAGGTCATGTCTTTTCTTGATATGTGTTCTTATTGCAGAACGTTCATTCCAAACTACTCACTCCTGGAGGGTCCCCTATCGACTATCGTCCATGGCAAGGGACTCCAGGCTTCGGACCACGTGATCTGGTCTGCGGAAGCAGCACAAACATTTAGAGGCCTCAAACTGGAGCTCCAACGCGCCCCAACACTTGGCCTTCCAGACCCAACGCGACCCTTTACCCAGACCGTAGATGAGAGAGGGGGATGCATGACGTCAGTCCTCCTCCAACAACATGGGAACAGGTTACGCCCGGTTGTCTATTTCTCCTCAAAATTAGACCCAGTAGCATCGGGGCTGCCCCATTGCTTATGAGCAGTGGCGGTGGCGGAAAAAGCTGTTATGGCATCGAGAGACTTGGTGGGGTACGGCGACCTCACACTGCTCGTTCCACACGCTATGATCCTATTGGAACAGAAAACTTCCCATTTATCTGCAGCACGATGGTTGAAATATTATACCACCCTCCTTGACCTGCTCCACATACATGTCAGACACTGCAATGTTCTCAATCCAGCTACCCTGCTCCATATTGAGGGAGAGGGCGAGCCACATCACTGTTTGGCAGAATTGCAGTTGGTATGTAAGCCACGTCCTGATCTAGGGGAGGTTCCCCTTCCCGACTACGTCTTCTACGTAGACGGCTCCACATCCAGAGACCCGGGAACAGGTTTGACGCGCGCTGGTTATCATTTTTATAATTTTTTTATTTATTTATTTGTTTTCTGTGGTATCTGATTATGAAACAATTTGTTCTGACTCTCTCCCCTCTCACTATTCTGCGCAGGCTGCTGAACTCGTCGCCCTCACCGAAGCCTGCCGAGCAGCAGCGGGCGCAACTGTTACCATCTACACTGACGCCCAGTACACGTTCGGCGTTGTCCGTGACTTCGGGGACTTTTATTGTTCCCTGTGAGCCAATTACCTTTTGCACCTCCGATGAGTCACACATTTGCCCAGCTTGAGTCCCATTATCTGTTGCCCACTACCCCGCCCCGTCCTGATCGTCCCCCTCATTAAGCCTCAGAATCTGCCTCTTTGTCTGATGACGACCTCGTTTAGATTGTACGGTCCACTGGCTGTGCAACCATATCGCGCCTTTTTCCCCATCGAAAAAAGGCGGGTTTAAAGTCCTGACCTTATGGGGTTTTTTCAAGGAGCCATATGCGCGGCGGCCAGCACTGAGTTTATTTTGACATTATACCTTATATGATTTTGATTAATTTTCTATTATTACTTGATATACTTTGTTTGATTTAATTTGACAAAATGCATTTTATGATTTTAATTGATTTTCTATTATTACATGATATATTTTGTTTGATTTAGTTTGACATTATGCATTTTATGATTTTAATTGATTTTCATTATTACATTATACGCTTGTTTGATTATCTAATTGATTTTCTACATTATACGATTTTGCTTAATTTTACCTTATTTCATTATTGTACGATTTTACTTGATTCTGTATTGCTTTTATATTTTTTGTCATTTTCCTTTAAGTCAATCATATATGATCGAAAGGGGGGAATTGTGGTGGGAAAATGACTCAAGGCCCATCCTGAGGTCAGCTTGCTAAAACTAACTAATTCCGATATGCACACTACAATGGCCTATCTGTCTTTTTAACTTTCTACCTCCCCACAGATGTCCATTTATCTTGTTTCCCATATGAGAAAACTCATTTTTCTATAACAATGTATCTGCGCCTGGCCTTGACTGTATGCTCTCTTCCTAAACCAGGTGTCCAGCTTTAATTGGGCATCGAACCTACTATAGACAGTCCAATGGCGCCAACTAGTGTCATATCTGAGATACTGTTTGCCCGACTTTATAAAAAGGCGTCCCACCTGTCTTCGGGGCGCCCTGTCTCGAGAACTCTGCTCTGTGCGGAGTTGCCTTTGAAACTGTGGCTTTTGCGTGCTGCAGCGTGTGAAATAAAATCATTTACGGATATCCATTTGTCTTAGCCTTAAACGAGCCAGCCACCAGTCTCTAATTTTTTCCACAACAATAGCCATCAGAAGCCGGGGATACGGACAGCTAGCCGATGTCCGTATACATTTTGGGGGGGGTTGTTTGTGTCGGTATGCGTTACATATAGACGTTTTATTATTTAATTATATATATATATATTATAAATAACTATAAATACACAATGAGCCCCAGAAAAAGAAAATTCAAATCTGTAGACGGCAACCCCGAGAAGAGATGTAAACGCAGTGTACCTGAGTCTAGTGATGTTTTTGAGAATGGAAACATTATGGATGCGTGTCTTGAGGAGATCCTGCGTAGTTTTGATTGTGATCCCCAACAGGATCATAGGCTTTGCGACCATGATTCGGTACTCCCATCCGAACAGCTATATGTGTCTGTTTTTAAAAGGATAGAGGTGTATATGCGTAGGGCTCAAGAGTCTATAGCCAAAACTGACCAGAGAAGCCGTCATATAGAGCGTATGGATGGTCCAACGTATGCCGACAGCTGTGCTAATGGTGATAGTGTCGACGATGGTACTGAGGTGGTGGTGGCCACGAGGTGTGTAGAGCAAGATCCAAAACAGGTTGGATGTAGGTCTGATGATGATGATGATGATGTGCATGCTATGTCTGATGTAAATGAGGAGGTATTTATACAGACTGGCGGTGTTCTCTCCGATGAGGGGTCTAGAGATGAGACACGTACACGATCATTCCCCTACTTTAATGGTTTTGAGGTTAGACAGTCTGTAGATCTAAGAAGCATCCCTCTGGAAAATTTAGAAGAAGTGCCTAATTTTATCAGAGAGCGGCTGACAGATGTAATAGCACAGTGCACTCAGAGTACTGATAGTGGAAGCGTTTTAAACGTCACCCTGCGGGGTCCGTCACTGGCCAGTGATGTACAGGCTGTACTCACGGTTGGGGACGATTACGATGCTGATTTGTTTTTAGAACAGATAGCCCAGGTCATACAGAGTAATGACGCAAGATTGACAGACGATGCCTTAGAGTTTGTTATCACGTGTGCTCATAATAAAAGGGGGGGCACCCGTCTCAAGCTAAAATCCATACCCTATGACGAAATCATACGCAAGAAAAAACGAAGTCTCCACACACCCAACAACACACACAACAATCTGTGTTTCTCACTATGTTTAGCACATTTTCATGCTGATGAGCTGACGGCTAAAGTGGGGTCAGCGTCTGAACAGGCTAAAATGGCATATGCCCTAGAATTACACACAGCCCTAGGTTATGACCCCCGTCATCAGGTTGGTTTTTCTGATGTATCCAATTTTGAGAAGCATATAGATGCAAAAATATTGATATTTCATCACAATGCTACTTTCAAGAAGCTAGACTTGTTTCAGACCCGTCCTGAACAGCACCCAAAAACAATCTGGCTGTACCTACATGACAACCACTACCATCTCATAGAAAACAAGACTGCTTTCTTCGGTGCACAACATGTGTGTGGATATTGTTACAAAACATGTCAGTCAGTTCAAATGCACAAATGTTCATTGTACTGCAATGTCTGCTTGACAGTATGTAACGGGCGAGGAGGCAGTACGATAAAGTGTAAGGATTGTTGTCGTATTTGTCGTTCAAAGCACTGTTATGACACTCACAAACAAAAGTCAGCAGCATACGGCATAGTACCCTGTAACCAGGCCAAGTATTGCGACAAGTGTTGTGGACAGTATCTTGTAGCCCGTAGTAAGACTACTGATGATGGCCCTGCCCATCGGTGTTGTACAGAAAAGTGCAAGCATTGTGGTGAAGATCTAATCAGTGATACAGATCATGAGTGCTACATTCAGCCTCTTACTTCTGAAGCCACAAAAAGTAATTACATTTGTTATGATTTTGAGACGCGCTATCATGAGGATAGACACGAAGCACACTTTGTGTCAGCTATGTCGTTTGGGGGCCAGAAGTGGTATGCTAGTGGTGTAGATTGTGTTGCAAAGTTTGTCAAGCGCTATAGAACAAAACGATACAAATATCATACGTTCATAGCACACAATGCATCTGGATTTGACAGCTACATCATGTTGGATTATTTCACCAAACAGGGTATTACGCCCTTACTGACCATGCGAGGCAGTAGAGTTATCCTAATGATTGATAAGACATACCAGCAGAGATGGATCGACTCGTTTAGCTTTCTCCCTATGAGTCTGGCTAAAACGCCGTCTGCTCTTGGTTTTGATGACGTGGTAAAAGGCTATTTTCCACATAAATTCAACACCAGGGAGCATGAGTTCTACATAGGTTCTTACCCCGATGCCTCGTATTATGGTTTTGACACAATGACTTCTGATGATAAGGTTAAATTCATCACATGGTACAGAACAGTGTGTCACCGTACCTTCAACTTCCAGAAGGAGTTGCGTCGTTACGGGGTCAACGACGTGGTGATTCTGCGCAAAGCATGTAGAATCTATCGAGAGAGTTTCATGGCATGTGCAGAAGTTGATCCTTTTGCATACACCACTCTGGCATCAGCGTGTATGGCCGTATACAAAACATCGTTTTTACCAGAGAACACATTGGCATTGACATACGATGGCGTCTATGTGAAACAGCACAAGACGTACTCTAATGTATCCATACAGTGGCTAGAATATCTGTCCCATATCCATAAACTGGAGATTCATCATGCTCTCAATCAGGGTGAAGTTCAATATGGCCCCTTCTTCCTAGATGGATATGCCCCGAGCACACACACGGCCTATGAGTTTGCAGGATGTTTCTATCACGGATGTGAACAATGTTACCAATCGACTCATGTTAACCCTGTCACAAAGATCACCTATGGTGAGATGAGAAGACAATTTACGTTTAAAGTCTCTGCCCTCAAAAGAGATCATGACTTAAGTGTTGTTGTCATCTGGGAATGTGAGTGGCGTTGACAGAAAAAAGATGATGCTGAGCTGCAGACATTTTTGTCGACTCTGAAGCTCCAGAGTAGGATCGATCCACGTGATTCTCTCTATGGGGGGCGCACAAACGCCATCAAGTTGTACCACAAGATTGAGCCTGGTGAGAAAATACGTTACTATGACTTCACATCTCTCTACCCTACTGTGCAGGCCCGCTGTCCTTATCCTGTAGGGCATCCTGAAATCATCTTCAGAGATTTTGAGTCCATTGACAAATATTTTGGTATTGTTAAATGTACTGTGCTGCCCCCTAGAGGCCTATACCACCCGGTTCTCCCTTAGAGATGCAACGGGAAGTTGATGTTCCCCCTCTGTCGCACATGTACAGACAATCTAAACCAGACTAGCGAATGCCATCACAGCTGTGATGAGAGGGCATTGACTGGCACGTGGGTGTCTTTCGAGCTGCAGAAGGCTGTTGAAAAGGGGTATCTGATAACACAGATGCACGAGGTGTGGCATTACCCTAAACAGTCGGATGATTTGTTTAAAGGCTATGTCAAAACGTTTCTAAAGTGTAAGCAGGAGGCTTCAGGATACCCCAGCACAGTGGACACTGAGGCGAAACGTCAGTTGTATGTGGCAAATTACTATGCCAAGGAAGGCATTCGGTTAGATCCGGGCAACATGATCGTAAACAAAGCCATGCGTAGTTGTAACAAGCTAATTCTGAACAGTTTGTGGGGTCGCTTTTCGTTGCGCACAGATCTACCGACATGTGAGTTAATTACTGAGCCTGAGAGGTTTACCCAGCTAATGTTCAGCGACAGCTACCATGTCAGTCACTTTTGCTTCATCTCTGATGACATCGCTATGGTGCAGTGGAAACACAAAGATGCACGACTCTCTAGGGCTCGAGATGTTAACGTGGTTGTGGGGGCTGTGACTACAGCCCACGCTAGGCTTATGCTATACGATCTTCTAGAAAAACTGCAAGAGCGTGTCCTTTACTGTGACACAGACAGTATCATTTTTGTTTCTGGCAGGGGTGAAGCGGTGCCTCCTACAGGCCCATACCTGGCGGACTTGACTGATGAGCTAAACGATGGGGAAGTGTTTGACACTGAGCAGGAAGATTACATCACAGAGTATGTTTCTACAGGTCCTAAATGCTATGCATACCACACACATCAAAACAAGACGGCCATCAAATGCAAGGGTGTTACTTTAAATGCTAAAAATGCTGCAGTTGTCACCCAACAGACACTCACGAGTTTAGTACACGGTTTTGTGACACATCAGCCTATGGACAGAGAGATTATCACCAAAGTAGATACCATTCAGAGGGATAAGAAGAGGCTCCAGCTTAAAAACGCCACAGTGATGAAACGCCTTCGTGTGGTTTACAACAAGCGCAGGGTCTTTGATGATTATACCACACTTCCTTATGGCTACTAGACAGAAGAAGGGAGAGGGTGAAATGTTTGACCACCGGCTTCAGCATCCATTCAGCATGGTGGTATCAGGTCCCTCAAACAGTGGAAAGACCTACTTTGTCAAAACCGTGATCGAAAACGCCGATCGGATATTTTCAGAAAAGATTGACCGTATAGTCTACATTTATTCATGTTGGCAACCTATGTATGACGAATTGTTAAAAATAAGGGTCATTAACTTTGTGGAGGGGATCCCCGCATCTCTATGCGATGATACACTCTTGCCTCCTCATATGAGAAATCTTCTCATTATTGATGACTTGATGAATGATGCTAGCAATAATTTAGAGGTTCAACATGTTTTTACCAAATATGTACACCATCGTAACCTAAGCTGTATGTATCTGGTACAGAATTTATTCATGCAAGGTAAAGCTATTAGAACAATAAGTTTAAACACAAATTACATGGTATTGTTTAAAAACCCACGTGACAAATATCAGATTTTGTTAATAGCTAGGCAGATGTTTCCTTGTAAGACAAAGTATTTTGTGGAGTCCTTTAACGATGCTACTTGTTTACCTTATGGCTATTTGTTAGTTGACTTACCTGACCACATGAGGCTTAGAACAGCTATTTTATCGGACCGACAAGTTGTCTACACCCAGCCGTTAAAGTGATTAGCTATAAACAATGTCGTCACGCATAACCAGAAACAGTGACCGTCTGAAGCTGTTATATAAAGCACCGCCAGCTCTACGGAAAGTTATTCTACGTACAGCCAACGATGATTTTATCAAAGCTCTGTGTGAAATAGCTTTGAACATTTTACAAGGCCGGATACCGTTGTCCCCCCGTATGCACAAAAGACTGCAGAAACAAAAAAAGGACATCAGGCTGCTGGCTAGTAAGAAGGTGTTGATCTCTAAAAAGAAAAGACTTATTAATCAGACCGGGGGGGTTTTGTTGCCATTGTTGGGTGTGGCAATACCCTTGATTACCAGCCTTTTCTCAAGAGGTGGTTAACCTCTCTTATGATTATGGAGCATGCTCAGAAGATGTATCTAGTTCCTCAGCATCAACTAGATGCCTTAAAGCATACCAGCCAGCGCTATTCTGTTAGACAGACTGCTGAAAATGAATTGGATAAAGCTATGGAGACGGTGTTGAACATACCGGATGATGACCTGCATGAAAAAGCCAAAAAGTATGGGGCTGTTCTACAACGTTATTTAGCACTGGTAAAACAAGGGGAACAGGAGAAAGGGGGTTTGACTCTATCACTGTCTGATGAGGGGGGAGGGGGTCATGCCGACCATACAGAGGTCCGTGTTGACGGAGATGGTGCTGATCATATTTTTGATGACGTGTTGAAACATATTCCTCCAAAAAGCAAGAGAAACGCTGTGTATATATTGGAATCCTTGAAGAAGTCTAAAGATGTATCATGGACCAACAGGGGTGAAATTGTAATAAAAGGAGAGACTATAAAGGGGTCTCACTTGTATGATTTGTTAAAGAATGTTACGGCCACCTACACTATTTTAGATTCTGCCAGACCCCATGGATGGAATGCTTTTTTAAAATCTTTAGCCTCTATAAATGTACCAACAGCCTCTATACCTAGTAAACGACTAAGACAGATTATTAGCCTGTATAAGAACAACCCTGTATTGGATAGTGTTGATGCATCAGAATCAGGGGTGTCTATCCTAGGCAGTAGGTATGGCGCTACACCTGAGATAAGGAGTGTTGAACAATCAAAGTCTGTATCAAGAAAAAGAAGAAAGAGGAGCATACTTAAGGAAACGGGGCCCCCTTTTAGCTCCCCTAATCAGCAAATGAGTGAATGGCTGCATTTTTGATTTAAAGTTTTTATTTTTGGTTTTTTATATTGTTATGTGTTTTTTATTATTATTTATTATTATGTCATTGGCTGTATATTAAGGTGTTTTTTATTACTATTATTATGTCATTGGATGTAATGTGTTTCATGCTTGAATAAAATCTAATAACCACAATATTTGCCTGTCTACCTTGTCTTTTTATTTTCAAAATACATGCTACATATTACACACTGCTACACGACTGGACACACTTAAAATGATGTTCATTACAAACGTTAGATTGTATCCGATTAACAAAGTCATATACCATTTTATCATTATGGGGTAGATTATCGTCATACAGGCTCAAATACGTCTGGTAGGATACATCTCTTTGCATATTAAACAAGAAAAATACACAATGTTGTCCACATGCTGTACTTAGATGATCCTGAACCTGTTGTGCAGAATAAATTACATCGCTACAGTTATGTTTAAGAAACAGGTGTATGGCTACAGGAAACTCCGAGTATGTAGGTGGGTTGCCATAGGAGTCAAAAAAGTATCCATGTCTTTGGGCTGTAAGGTATATAGCCAGCCAATGTGCACCATCTAAATATGACGGTTCGGTATTAACCACCACCATGGCAGGTAACTGATGAACGGCTCTAGGCAGGTGGTTGCTCGCCACGACACCCAGAAAAGAAGCCTTGTGGGCAATCTTCAGACCAACAGCTGTTAGCTCGATGGTATTCATTACAACCGTTTTTAGTAATAGTCCAGTAACACCTGCCGTCTGTTCGATATTTCTATAATAGAGTCATAGACTGCGTAACAAATTAAATTGACGGTTATAGGCAGAGCTCTGCTGAATCGTACTTCAAGCCTTACGTTGCCTGTTCTGACAAGCGAGACGTGTTGTCCACATCCTTCATCTGCTTCAAGGTTGAAACAAAACAACGTATAACCATTCCCAAATTCTTTGCGATCAATGGCAATGTCCCTATCCTTCAGCTGACGGCCTGTGGCCTGAATAAGCTGGAAATATTCTCTGGTATACAGATCGTTTCTAAAGTCAGGTTGAAAAGGTTTAGCTGGATATGATTGTCCATCACAGTAAAGAGCTAAGAAATCTGTATCGAAATGCTGAAATCTGAAGGGATTCCTACTATAACTGCCTGTGAATGCTTCGTTTTCTACAAATCCTATAATAATCATCTTCGGAATCTGCCCTAGAAACAGATTGTCCTGATTGCATATTCTAGTGCCAGCAGGGATGGATACATTCTTAAGACATACCCTATCAACAGGGTACTTCCCGTTAGCTTGTGTCAACGCTTTGGCATGAGCCAACTTGACGCCTGGCGCTATAGAAACTTTTTTAATAAAGACACTGGCAGACACTATAGAGACTCTGTATTCCAGATTACCAGCGGCCATAAGACAGAAATTGTTTTTTGCTCTAATGAATCTCATGCGGAGATCAACGCCGTTAATCAATAGTTTCTCCTGGAAAAACATATCTGCGTGTATAGGAGCTATCAGGTCAACTATACGGCTAGCAGTCGTATAGGCAGCCCTATTTGTTAATCCAGCATTATCTCCTGTTGGGGAACGGTCATCCATGTGACCGCTTGTGTCTTTGCTGAATAGTCCACATCCAAATTGGGTCTCCAGTGGACCGTTGCCATAGTTTAGCAAGCATTCTATAATACCCCGATAAGGATAGGTATTTGACGACTGGGTAATAAGCCTATCACCCAGCGTAATATCCACTTGTGAGAATAGTGTGCATCCAGGGTAGTTGATCAGGCCCACCTCGGCCGGCAGGGCCAAGTCTGTTCCATCAGGATTAGTAATCTTGACCCGGAGATGCAAATATGTGTTGTTTAGATCCGTATAGTCTTCGCTGCTGGCTGATACAAAGAACTCTATGGGCCCGCTATCTGTTATCGCTGATAGCGGTGGTATTTCAACATAGGTACATTTATCTATCGACGTCTGTGTTAACGGTAGAGTGAAAAGATCCAGTTCACTCTTGTCGCATTCTTCTGACATTCGGTGGAGTAGAGCCATTGGTATTCAGTACGGATTATTCGGTCTAAAGAAATATATCGTTAGCACCTCCTCTGAAGTGACGATTTGATGCCTTCTTGCTTTTCTTGGTTTTTGCCCCTTTTCTACCAACGACCCCTGTTTTATTCTGTTTTCGGCGTCTTTTAGGTGCACGGGCCCGCCCCCCGTTCGTAGGTGGGTATTTAGTATAGGCCTATCGAAAGAAGCAACCATGCCTGACCCCTGCTGTTGCTGCGCAGTTGATGCATGTGCTATATTTGACATCACGTCTCCTATAATGTTTCTGGCAGCCGCTTTCAAATGTGGTTTGGCTATGCTCACACCCCTTCTGAACAAAGGCATAGCCATTCTGAAGAGGCTGCGGAACATTCCCCCGATTCCGGCTCCATACTGTGTGCTGCTGCCAATATAGCCAGGCAAACCGCTCCCTGCCTGGTTTACGTAATATTGGACGTATTTTTCCTCATCGTAAGGCGGTCTATAGCCCATCTTCCAAAAGTGTGCTAGTATCGCTGTTGTTTTATGGGTCTAAAATGCAGTTTGATGATCACTTTACCGTAAATGAATGGAATATTTAAGTTCTGGTCACACTTTAGATCAATTTCAATGTCTCCAATAGTATCTCGGGACATATGAACGTAATGCGGCCGGTCGTATATCCGAATGCTGTATTTCTTGCTTGTGTCGGTGATATTAATACACCTTAGCAGCGGTACGTAATAGTCTCCTACAAGTTGATGATCCACAATGTCGCTATAGATAAACATATTATAGCAGCCTCTGTGGATGTCGGCAGGATAGGGTGTGTAGGTCACGCGTGGCTTATCAACAGGGTACATAACCACACCGTCTTTGAAACCCAGGATAGTGGCCAGTTTTCCTGTAAAGGCAATACCCATGAACCCATCGCCTTCGATGTATACATGGTTTCTAATACCATTATGTTGGAGTATCAGGGTACCAAAAGAAACCTGTTCTGCAACAGATGTGTTGATTTCCTTTAAAAGCGCTGCAATGGTGTTGTAGAAGCCAACAGTTAGTGACACGTCCATCCTCCCTTTTAATTTGCCGTTCACAACTGTGGCTATAGCGTCTGAATCAAGGAAGCTTTTCCATCTGCTTGGGTACTGAACTTCAATCAGCCCTACCTCGTAGGGTTGTTTGGTCTGTATAGCTTTTGCTAGTTTAGTTTTAAAATTCCATATTCTATTTTGAGGATAGATCGATGCAGAGGCATTACTTGCTAGGGTCACATAAAAAACCCCATCAGCCTCCTTCAGAGAGTGCATTATCCCGTCACAGCTGTGTCGCAGCTGTGTCACAGGCTATACTGACACCTGTTTCTCTTCACGTGGGGACTATAACCTTCTCAGATATCCATGAATTGAAAACCTCCGGCCACCCCAACCATTTGACTAATATCATATTCTTTCGCCCCACCTTTTTTCTATCGATAATCTTTTCTATTTTAAATTCTTTAGTTTTTGTCACAATCACTTTTTGCATCTCCTTTTCATAAAAAGTGCCTTGCACAGTATCACCGCCATAGTCTTTTAACTTATAAACCGGAGGATGTCTTGAAAGTCTCTCTGATATTGTAAAATATTCATCTGTATATGTCTGTTTGTAGCCCTTTCCAAATGTCGCTTTGACTTTTGAAATTCGAACCGTATCACCAACATCATACCTGAACACTATCTTAGTTTCCGGATTTGTTTTGTAGAGATTGTTAAATACACGTGTCTCATTATCTTTAACGACACTGACAGGTGTCATTTTGATCGATCTATGGTATGAGTGGTTATAAGCATGAACCATGTCCTGTAGTTTATCCACATACCGTTTGGAGTTAGCGGCCGTTAAATATCTCCACATGTTTGTTTTTAGAGTCCTATTGAAACGCTCGACTATACAGGCCTTAGTCTCGTTATATGTAGAGAAATGTTTAATGTTATGCCTCTCTAGCAACCGCTGAAACATTTTGTTGTAAAATTCTTTTCCAGCGTCGGTCTGCAGTTTCTCGGGGACACGACCTTCTTTGAGAATCTCTCCAAAAGCTTTGCTGACGTCATTAGCACTCTTGGATGGTAAACAACGCACCCACGCATATTTTGAAAACACGTCGATACATGTCAGCAGAAAACGCACGCCATCGTTTTCGGCTGAATACTCCGTCATATCCACTAGATCAACCTGGAACTGTTTATCTATACCGCTAACCAATACTCTGTTTCTACGGAAATGTATCGCAGATGGGGTATGCAGAGTATAGGCGTCTTGTTTCAATAACCATTTCTTGATATAGTCTAGAGGAGGTATCTGACCCCTGCTAGTTTTAAGGGCTGCTCGTAGTTTATTAACACCCCCATAAGCACCAGCCCCGGCGGGGTCGTAATAAGCTTTAGACAACAGTCTATCCATATCGGGTAAGATTGACAGACTGAACAACAAACATTGTTTACATCTTTTTATTTAAAAAACAAACTCCCACTCTCCACCATGTCGAGATACTGTTTACATGCTGTTTTGTTTTTCTGTACCATTTTACAAGCTATCAATCGAGCCTCAGTAAGACAATTCATATGTGTATCCGTGTTCAACTTGAAGACATCAGATACAAATGCACACACACACATAACATGGCCAACATTAAAACACATATTAGCGGAGAAATAGTTTAGTAATACAGACATTTTTAAATCCATAGGCACCATGTCATGCGAGCATGTTTTGACCATATCAGGCCAATCCTTATACAAATGTTTGATATATATATTATGATTGATAAAAGTAGCATAGCCCCTAGGCTTAACAGCATCACTATTGACAGCCATACTACACATCAGAACAGCAAGCCTATCGGCTACAGAATGAAACAACAGGTCATATCCACTAGAAATTAAATTACCCATTTCTTTAAAATCAAATGCTACACCCTGACAATGTTTTGCACCATATCCGGGCTGCAGCAGCTATTTTACTCAGATGCTCAGGGGTGATATTCTTTTCTCTTATTTCATTTATTTTATCCAAAACATATGTTTCAGATAGTGAATCGCATAGAACAGACTCCGATACACCAATCATTTTGTCAGAGGGAACTGATAGACCGGTTGTATTTTTTAAAACAGTTACTAAAAGTATCTGGAATGGTTTTCTATACAACGCAGCACATATATCATCATAATGGGCTTCGTAATGATACCATGACGGTCCTTGCAGACAGCTATGGTGTCGTTGACTCGGGTTGTTGTACACACAGCCCCAACAGTCGCCCCGGACCTTCCTGTTGATGATGGCTTCCACACATACACACGTCGTAGCTCTCAAAACGCCCAGGGATTCAGGGTTTAGACGAGGGGTCATCAGCTGCCAATCCTCATTCTGTGTCGCCGTATCCACCTCAAACTTGCTGCCCCGTGTGTATGTAAGATTCAACCCCCCCAGATGGGTGGCAAAGTCTTGTAGCCATTTGCTAGTTGTAGCCCCGTCTAAATCATCAGCTTGCATGTTCTCGTCTCCATATTGTGGATCATCATTGTCCTGATCTGTATAACATAACAACTTTTACATTTAGACACCAACAAAAAGAAAAGAAAAAGAAAAATAGAATACATTTGGGGCTTTTTCTATATATTCACCATGTTCTACAGCTGTGTGAACAATGTAGCCTCACTACACGATAGATCATTAATGAGATCCTCTGCATTGTCTTCATCAGAACCAAATAGCTCTTTTTTAATTTCTCTGTAAGAACGCTCGCGCAGGTACTGTTTAACAACTCTGTCAATATCCTGAAAAAGCGCTTGTATCTGGGGCCAGTCACCCCACTGAATGAAAAAGACAGTGTCAAACCAACAATCAGATGCTATAGCACTGTTACGGGTCGGGTGTCTGTCTATGCAAAATGGGTCACGATTGCTCAGAAACAGGATAGGATTAGAGCAACGACGGAAAAATATAAAATCACTCTTCTTCTTCATAAAAAGATTTGTCTCCATGCGGTATATCTCGGATCCCAAATCCCCATGCCACTGGGAGACATAGGGGCCTTGACTCCATCCTTCAATATCCAGCTCAGGACATACATTCTCACGGAAATGTAGCCAATCGTGGGTAGACATGGGTAGATCATCATCACAGTCTTTTGCTTTTAAGACAACATATCCATCCTTGAATGAAATTACGTACGCAAAGCCTTCATCGCCATAATACACAGTTGAAGCTTCTGTGCGTCAATCTCCCCCGTTTTTAGAATTCTTCATTCTCTTGATTGGAGCATTAGGCACTGGCATATCATCCTCCATAGCCCCTTGGTTATATTGTGGTGTATGACCCGTCCACATACCTAGAGAAGGCCGCTTCACGCTGTCCTGGTGCTCTGCTGTTGTGGTGTCCATAATGAGAAAGATGTGTATAACCACAAAGGATGACTGTTTTTAAAGGCAATACTAACCTAACAGACACACACCCACTTTTAAAAATGCCCCCAACCCGGATGTCACACACACACACACACACACACACACACACACACACACACACACACACACACACACACACACACACACACACACACACACACACACACACACACACACACACACACACACACCAACCCTAACCACCTCTCCACTCTTGACCCCCATCCTTTCCCCATGCCCCTTTGAAGATAGCCACTGTTTCACCCTTTCCCCCTGCCCCTTTGAAGATAGCCACTGTTTCACCCTTTCGTTTGATTTCAATGTATGTCGACAAACAAGACCATATGTTTGAAAACACCCGCTTCACACACCCACACACACACACACACACACACACACCAACCCTAACCACCTCTCCACGCTTGACCCCCACTCTTTCCCCATGCCCCTTTGAAGATAGCCACTGTTTCACCCTTTCCCCTCAGACTCACCGGAGCCTCACACTCACTTCCGGCGCCTCAGACCCACCGGAGCCTCAGGCATCACAGGCATCACAGGCATCACGGCCACTTCCGGATCATCCTGCCTTTTTTTTTCAACAAAACGGATGTTTAGCAGGAATACAACTTCCGTTTGCTCAACATGGTTAACAAGGGTCAGACCGGATGTTGTATGTGTGGTACTTCCGCTTTATCTGACCTCTGACCTGGGTGTGGCTTTTACTCAAAAGGGGACCTCTTATATACTACTTCCATCCATTTGATGTCCAGAGGAAGAAGATGTCGGGAGATGACAAAAAAGGATTAAAATGATTTATTTGATATAATTGCAGGTTATATGGGGGAACATTGCAAATTGCCAAAAAGTCCTTCGATATACAGAATCAGAAGAACATATAAGAAAAACAAAAGAGTACTTTCCATAAGTAATTGACAATAAAAGAGAAAACAACGATCACACATGTTGCTTACTTGTGATGAGAAGCCGTTTTAGTTTGTAGGGGTGAAAAGGGAGAAAAACTCCCTTCAAAGCTTGAGCAAAAACCTATTAAATTTCTTTCCTAATTGTCCATTTGCATGTATAAGAAAGCCTACATAGCTTTCCCAGCTATGGGAGGAATCCTCTCCGGAGATTAGATGTTTCAGGCTAGCTTCTAAAAATACATGGCTAATAGAGGTGTTCTGAGAATATTCTATCTTCTTTCCTTTTTCCGTTCCGATTCTATCTATTTAGTCTAAAGGCTATTCTGTCTCTTCCGAAGGTCCGGGTTGACCTGCATGGAGTCCCCGTGGTAAAGATTCCTCCCTGTTCTGTTCATATGCAAGCTCTTTTATAGGGCCCGTGGTTCCTCCCACCTTCTGGCTAGGGATGCTGATATGACATGGACACCTGGGTTGATTTAATTATGTTGTGATTTACTACTGCTTCTGCTATCGTTTGGATGCTACTCACTTCTGGTTTGTGATTTTAATTACATTGCGGTTTGCCTCGGTTATCGTGTGGGTACTTTCCACCGGCTTCTAATATCTTTTTAATTACATTGCAGTTTGCTTCGGTCATCGTTGGGTACTTTCCACCGGCTTCTAATATTTTTCCTAGGCTTTCTCATCATTTAGTTCACTAAGAGCATGGGCCATCTGGTACCCGTAATCGGTGGTAATCAGTCCCCAGGTTTCTTTAGGTACTTTCCACCCGACTCGCATGGTGTTTTTCTACCTGATGATCTTTATTGATGATACCACCGTTTGAATGGTTCTTATAATTACAATAATTACCGGGTGGTCTGGTCTCTAACGCAAGGACCACCTTAAAAGATCTGAAAGTCACATTAGACCTGATGAGTGAGCTCATGTTCTCAAGCACCAATCTGAGCTGGAGGTATGCATTTCTTAATGCTGTTCATTTACTCATAGTATCATAAACCTGTTTCTTCATTGTAAAAGATCTTCTGAGTGTTTCTAGTATTTATGGCCAGTGTTCCGTTTATACCCGTTGAATCCGATAGTAAAACATGCATTCATAGTATTGTTCATACATAACATAGTACATTTGAATACAAACATTATATATCAGTGAATAATATAGTAGATAGAGCGTAATCACACATTATGAGACCGATCTTTGGTAATACAACATTAAATTCAGTGTATACTCTTTTGAGTGCTCATGTGCTATTACCAGTAAAGTATGAATCCGTGCTCTTATGGTGCAAACATAATACAGTTATGTCGTAATGTATATTCGACAGAGTGAGACAATTTGTGATAATAGCATATCATCCAGTGTTCAACTGAGTAAGTGCTCTCTTGTGTTTCACAACCTTTATAGTACGATTAATATCTTTTATCGATAATATATATATATAATATAAATATTGCTCTTGAAAATCAGTTGTCGTTGTATCAGTGCTTGCTGAATAACATATTGGATAACAACAGACAATAGTATCATCCCTATATGACTCATGTCTAACTTGTGGTGCTATCTGGGTTACGATGAATCAACCTTACTTGACAGTGTGTGTGTGTGTGTGTGTGTGTGTGTGTGTGTGTGTGTGTGTGTGGTTTTATCTTATAATGACAATGTATCCACGAAAAACACAGTGCATGGTGTTAGATCCGTCACTATGTGAAGCTTGTTGTCCTGTAACGGTTGTGAACAAGCTGGTGAGGAGATTCGCCCAGCCCCTATACTATATACCAGACACCTATCCCGCTTACCCCGGAGCCCCACCCCTGGGCATAACCCTGGCCAGGACCGTGACTACCGGTCGCGTCTGTGTAGTAGCTCTCCTCTGGGACCTGTGCACTTGGAAGTTTGCTGGGATTATTTAAGAGTTTGGAAAAATAACTCTAGGGATATGTTTCTTTCATGAGGACTAGGTAACCTCTCAGAATCACGATGCTCTATCCGAATCCATCCAGTTGTTGTCCATAGGAAGAAGATATCGGGGGATGACAAAAAAGGAATTAAAAATGTTTTTATTTGATAAGCTTGCTGATTATATGGGGGAACATTGCAAATTGCCAAAAAGTCCTTCAATATACAGTATCACAAGAATGTACAGAAAAATCAAAAGGGTACTTTCCATAAGTAGTTGACAATAAAAAAAGGAAACAACGATCACACATATTGCTTACTTGAGATGAGGTGCCGTATCAGGTTGCAGGGGCGGGCGAAAAGAGGGAAAAACTCTTTCCGAATTGTGAGCAAAATTGTTCTATCTAATTTCTGTCCTAATGGTCTATTTGTCTGTATATGTAACGTGACCCTCTCCGTTTCCGTCCAATTCCGCCATCTAGGGGCACCCAGCCGCCATTACACCTCGTGCTCCTGTCATCAATTAGCCACCACGTGCACTCCCTCTGTTTACCCACACCTGCAGCTCATCAGCCAATCACCCACCACAGTATTTAAGCACTGGCTCCCCACAGAGCCAGTGCTAGTTCGTAATGTTGTATTACCTCCCATGGTAACTTCGTCCTCGCCACCTCTTGTTTTCGTGTCCTACTCCCGTTCTTGTTCCCGTTACGGGTTCCGCTCCCGTTCATGTTCCCGCTCTCGTTCCTGTTCCTGTTCCTCGTTCCTGCCTGCCTACCTTCCTTGTTTCCTGAACCTCGCCTGCCCGACCACCCGCCTGCCTACGTCCTTCTGCCTGCCTGACTCCCCGCCTGCCAACTGCCTACTGGACTACTCGCCTGCCTTGCCCTTGCCTGTACCTTTTGGACAATAAATCCCTTTTTATACCCGCACCCTGTTGGTTTCCTTGTCTTGCGTTTGGGTCCTAATCTCGTAATCGTAACAGTACGAACTAGCCAAGATGGACCCAGCAGACAGGAGACCCTCGACATGGATGCGGGGAATATTGGCTATCCTCGGGGATAATGGGCGCAACCTCCGCTCGTCCTCGGTTTCCCTCTCGGCGCCAGCCCCGGCTGCAACCGCAGCACCATTTACTTCCATTCAGGAGAATGTGAAGTACATCGAGGGGCTTTTGGCGGCTCACGACGAGCGCGACCGCCGCTCGCCCTTGGCTTCCCTCGCTCTCTTCCCCGCTTCTCCGCCGCCTTCTTCACCTCGGTCTTTTTTCCTCCCGGCGCCAACCCCCGCTGCAACTGCAGTCTCGTGGCCACCAGCTCCGCTGCAACTGTGGTTACCTGTTCCCAAGCCCCAGCGAACTCCTGGCCGCAAGCGCCGGCTACCAGTTCAGCTGGACTCCCCCGGGAAAAGGCCCAAGCCCCAGCTGTATCCTGGCCCTGAGCCCCAGCGCCAGCAGCAGCTTCCTCCTGAGCCCCAGCGCCAGCCCCAGTTGCCTCCCAGTCTCAAGCCCCAGCAACAGCTGCCTCCTGGCCCTGAGCCCCAGCGCCAGCAGCAGTTGCCTCCTAGTCCCAAGCCCCAGCTGTATCCTGGCCCTGAGCTCCAGCGCCAGCAGCAGCTTCCTCCTGGCCCTGAGCTCCAGCGCCAGTTGTCTCCTAGTCCCAAGCCCCAGCTGTATCCTGGCCCTGAGCTCCAGCGCCAGCAGCAGCTTCCTCCTGGCCCTGAGCTCCAGCGCCAGTTGTCTCCCAGTCCCAAGCTCCAGCTGTATCCTGGTCCTGAGCTCCAGCGCCAGCAGCAGCTTCCTCCTGGCCCTGAGCTCCAGCGCCAGTTGTCTCTCAGTCCCAAGCTCCAACTGTATCCTGGTCCTGAGCTCCAGCGCCAGCAGCAGCTTCCTCCTGGCCCTGAGCTCCAGCGCCAGTTGTCTCCTGGTCCCGAGTCCAAGCCCCAGTTGTCTCCTGGTCCCGAGTCCAAGCCCCAGTTGTCTCCTGGTCCCGAGTCCAAGCCCCAGTTGTCTCCTGGTCCCCAGTCCAAGCCCCAGTTGTCTCCTGGTCCCCAGTCCAAGCCCCAGTTGTCTCCTGGTCCCCAGTCCAAGCCCCAGTTGTCTCCTGGTCCCCAGTCCAAGCCCCAGTTGTCTCCTGGTCCCCAGTCCAAGCCCCAGTTGTCTCCTGGTCCCCAGTCCAAGCCCCAGTTGTCTCCTGGTCCCCAGTCCAAGCCCCAGTTGTCTCCTGGTCCCCAGTCCAAGCCCCAGTTGTCTCCTGGTCCCCAGTCCAAGCCCCAGTTGTCTCCTGGTCCCCAGTCCAAGCCCCAGTTGTCTCTTGGCCCTGAGCTCCAGCGCCTGCAGCAGCTGCCTTTTAGTCCCAAGCCCCAGTGTCCTCCTAGTCCCAAGCCCCAGCCTCTTCCTGAGTCCCAGCAGCAGTTGCCCCCTGGACCCCTCCCTAACCCGCGTTTCCCACCGCCAGCACCCTCCCCCGTCGTGCGTACGCCTGGAGGCGTCCGTAGAGGGGGGGGTACTGTAACGTGACCCTCTCCGTTTCCGTCCAATTCCGCCATCTAGTGGCACCCAGCCGCCATTACACCTCGTGCTCCCGTCATCAATTAGCCACCACGTGCACTCCCTCTGTTTACCCACACCTGCAGCTCATCAGCCAATCACCCACCACAGTATTTAAGCACTGGCTCCCCACAGAGCCAGTGCTAGTTCGTAATGTTGTATTACCTCCCATGGTAACTTCGTCCTCGCCACCTCTTGTTTTCGTGTCCTACTCCCGTTCTTGTTCCCGTTACGGGTTCCGCTCCCGTTCATGTTCCCGCTCTCGTTCCTGTTCCTGTTCCTCGTTCCTGCCTGCCTACCTTCCTTGTTTCCTGAACCTCGCCTGCCCGACCACCCGCCTGCCTACGTCCTTCTGCCTGCCTGACTCCCCGCCTGCCAACTGCCTACTGGACTACTCGCCTGCCTTGCCCTTGCCTGTACCTTTTGGACAATAAATCCCTTTTTATACCCGCACCCTGTTGGTTTCCTTGTCTTGCGTTTGGGTCCTAATCTCGTAATCGTAACAGTATAAGTAAGCCTACATAGCTGGTCCAGCTATGGGAGGAATCTCCTCCGGAGATTAGCTGGTTCAGGCTAGCTTCTAAAAATATCAGACTAATAGAAGTGTTTAGAGAATATTCTATCTCCTCACTTTTCCGTCCAGATTCTATCTATTTAGTTAAAGGGCTTTTCTATCTCTGCCGAAGATTCGGATGGACATCCTACATGGAGTCCCCGTGGTAAAGATTCCTCTTAAAAGGGTGTGTGAAAGCTGAACGAGTCGATCCACCTCTGTTGGTATGCCTTATCAACCATTAGGATAACTCTACTGCCACGCATGGTCAGTAAGGGGGTAATACCCTGTTTGGTGAAATAATCCAGCATAATGTAGCTGTCAAATCCAGATGCATTGTGTGCTATGAAAGTATGATACATGTATCGTTTTGCTCCATAGCGCTTGACAAACTTCTCAGCAGATCGTTGATTCTTCCTCACATGTACCGAATCAAACAAACCTACCACATAACAGGGACCCGATTAGTCACATTGTATATGCATAGATAAAAAACTAATGAGTTGCAGAATATTCAGAGATGATAGCTACATACATGCGCGGTACTCCTCCTGATGCTTCTTAGCCACACCCGTAGCGTCTCCGTCACCTAACAACGAACAATTTTATCAGACAAATATAAGACAGTTACACAAAGTCATTGACCTGATATGTCTAATGATATTACTATTTTTAGACAGTATGATCATGATCTCGCTGTTCTGTCAAAAACCAAAAGTCTTATAAAGCGTTGCCGGCCTGTTTTCTTCTACACTGCATATCCTTGCGTGACGCATTCCTATCTATAGCCATTGTTCATTGTTCTAAACCAGACGTTTTGGTTCATCGGATGTAGATAACACTACCGTTGGTCTAAAAGGCCCCCCTGCACTGTGTTTTACGGGGATATAGTATTTGTCATTAATAAGATAAAAGTGCACACACACACACATACTCCCTTTTAAACTACCCCCCAGGATGTCATTTACCATCCCTGGGTTGAGGGTACGAGCCCCCACCCTTTTTCCCCCACAATGCACCACCAAAAGCATGCTGCAAACTCAAGCTCACAACAAGCTCACCCAAAGTTCACCCTTCCCCCAATGAGCGGAAGCTCATTGTATTAGACCGGAAGAGGAGCCAAAAAATACAGCCAGAACGGGGGGCTCATATTTACTACTTACTTGATGTTAGTGTTACTGTCAAGAGTGTCTTAGAAGAAAATAAATGTCATCACACACACACTGATCTTCAATCTTTTCCTTTTTTCTTTTACCACTTTAGGACTCAGTACTACTGCCCAACCCCCAAATCATTTTTGTTTTACAAATAATTTATTAATTTTACCAAACATTATTGGTCATAAACTGATTTTCATACAACATTGTTTGTTTTGCTCATAAATACATTGATTATATGTACAATTAGAATCGTGTATATGCTGGCCCCAAAAGGACAGTTAGGTCTGTCCGAACCATTCAAATGATGTGCTGATGGGCTCCCCGGTCCACCAGAACAGCAGGAAGGCCAGAGACAGTAGAGCAGTACCCAGCAGGTCTCCCAGGGCAGTGAGGTAGGGGATAGAGTAGCTGTCAGGGTCCTTCCCCTTCTGCCAGAGCCAGTGAACCAACCAGTCGGCCGCACACAGCAAGGAATACACCTGTGGGGTGTTAGGGGGAGGAGGAGGGGGGATTACATGGAAGACAACGGAAGTCGGACGTCGATAGATTGTGAATACTGTGAGTTTCCCGAACCCGGAGAGCAGGACAGACTCACTTGAATGAGGGCGGCAACCAGGAAGATGAACAGGAAGAATGGCGTCGGCACCGTGTGAGCGCCTTCCATCAGATGAATCATGTATAAGAAGATCAGCTGACCCGGGACGACCAATAGGAATAGCACTTGGGCAGATCGATGGTTTGCTCCTGTAATAATAATACAAATGTAATTAATACTAAAAATCTCGACAGCATACATCTCTCTGTTAGGTTGTCGTCGTATTGGATGATAAAGAGCGAAGAAGAGCAACAAGGTTTTTTTATCCCCAATGTGGACCCATTAATAGCCTACCTGAGCCACATAACATATGGCAGGGTCTGCAGCGGCCCTTACGGTCCTCTGGAACCTCCCCAGGTGAGCTATAAATGTGCAGGGAAGTAGCAATACGACTACACTGAATGGAGACCAGACTTCCTCCAATCCCTGTGTGAAGGCAGTGATCATGGGAGAAGCAACATTAAAGAAAATTGCCATTCTTATTTTTTTGGGCAAATTGTATGGACATGTACTAATTAGGGACGGAAGAGAACCCACCGTTTATAACCGGAACAAAAATTATAATTCCTGCCAAGTTTGCATTTGTTACAGTCTTGTCAAGGATAAGTCCTCCCAAACTGAAAAAGATGAGATGAACAAAAACATGTTTGTGTCACTGGCTATTAAAATTATTTACTCATACAACTTCAATGTACTACTACAATTACTTAGATTTGACCATTTACTACCAGCCTACTTGTCTCTCATTTAGCAGACAGTTTATTCAGAGCGACTGACAGTGAAAATTCAGATAAAGTAGGTGATCTGAAACTGGTGTGAATACCTGCTGATCAGCATGGCTGTAATGATTGGTTCCCAGCCTTCACAAAGGAGGATACGGCTAGCTGGTTGTCTGAATGAGATGACTACCCACAGTGGGATAAGACACAGTAATAGCACATCCACCAGGTACAACACATAGGAGGAGTGCTCTGTGATGAGGAGAAATTGATTTAACACATACATTATTAGGTATTCACAAGAGTATCTGTGGATACCTATTGTTATATTTGTTATTGTTTTTCCATGATCCGTTATGGAAAATAAAGATAAATTAAATTTAGTGAATCCATTTAATGACATGTTTGATACAAACGTTTGAATGGCAGCACAGTACTTTTGCTGACATCGGCTGGCTGTAGGGAAAACTCACAAGGAGGGGTCTATTGAAATACCAGGCGTAATTGGTTACCGAGGCATCCGTAGAACCACCGACTGAAGCTGGCGAGGAAGGCAAGGGTGATGAGGTCTCCAAAACTGGCTGCCAAAGGCGTGGCCACGTTGTCTGGGTTTATCCCTAGTTTCTTGGCGCCAAGGATCAGAACCACCATGATAACACCTTAAAAGTGTAGAAGAAGAATTTAATAAATATTAATTGAATCAATATGTGTACCAATACTTTAACACTTTAACAAAACGTATTTTGTTAAAGTCTTAAAGTATTGTGTTTTAGAAGGTAGAGGTAAAAGGTAGAGAAAGCCGAAGTTTGAAAGATAAAGACTTTATTATCATTTGCACAGAAGTAATAACAAAACCTGAGTTGATTTTCCAAAGAACTCCTGTTCTGTAATCAGGTTATAGCCCCAAATTGTGTGGATTCCTCCTACCTGCACTGACCAATCATAACACCCTATGCCTCGGGCCTAAACATTGGATAACTCTGGTGTCCCCCACCTCAGTTCCCCATTTAATTGAACCTGGTGCCAGCTAGCTAAACATAATAAACATTAAGGGGCTCCTTTCCTCTTGATGATCACTCCTATGGTCCGAGAGGTCACCACTTTAGGGGTCAAACGTAAACTTGGAACCAACTGCCTAAAAATGTCTATCTCTGAGGGCTACCAGGAGGTGTAATTAGTGCCACATGGATTTCCCTTGGAATGTGGTCCCTTGCTGTGTGTGCTTTTTTCCACACTTATTTGATTCATATAGCATGAAGGCAAGATAATGATTATGTCACGTCGTCTACCGTCAAGCCGTCCTCTTCCACCACCTAGCGGGCGCCGGCTTGCCACTTCTCCACGTGCCTTTCTGTTGACACACCTGCCGGCAATGCCCAATCAACACTCTATTTCCGCCGTGGTTTTCCTAGCAACCGGCGCTAGTTGTTGTTGCTGTTAGTATCCGCGTTCCCAGCTCGTGTATGCTTGCCCTTCTCTCAGTACCTGCCCGTAACCTGTCCTCTCCCTGTGCCCAGCTGCCCGTCACCCAACCCCTGCCTGCCTGCCTGCTACCTAACCCTTGCCCGTCTCACTACGGTTTGCTTAGCCCCGGTTTATTGATATTCTCCCGTAATAAACCCCTTGAACCTCTCCGCCGTCTCTGCCTTTCTGTGTCGTGCGTTTGGGTCGCCACGTTCTGTTCCTCGTAACAGATTATATATTTCCTTTAGATGTTATAGTAAATTTCTCCCATAATATAAACGGCTACTTTATCAAGAATTGTGTGTACATTTTAACGTATTTCTGATTCCTATGGCTACTCTGCACTCTGTCCAATTTATTTTTAACTAGGTTGTGCATCCCTTTACTGTAGTAAGTACTTTGTTTGCAGCTACTCCAATTTCGATTGCATGTATTGATTGTTCTCAGCCCAACATGTAAATCGTGTTGAAGCAAAGGGCCTCCACTAAAGGATTACTTGATGTAATGTTTCTGTATCTTATCAATACTGTTGGACTCTCCAGCCATGGCCGGAGACACTCTGTCTATGCCATGGGTTTGTGGATATCACACCTACACCTTTCATGTGTTCCTATAAATAATCAAGTTGTCTGTCAGGCACGTGCCAATGTGGGGCAATTGTTCAGTGTTCAGCAGTGGATTATACAGCTCCCTTTAACACGCACGCAATGGGCTTATCGGTTATGTAGTCAAAAACGAAGTCAAATAAACAATCTAAAATAAAAATGACAACTACACAATAAATAAAAGCCTAGTGGAATTATAAACAACCTAAAATAGAAATAAGTGGATTAGACACTCACACTGAAATGAGGCCAATGGGGGACCAATCCCACCTGAGCAGAGGTCCATGTGACAGATTCCACTGACCCCTTGGAGAGGTCTGTGCATGGCCCTGGTGACTGTGAATGTATACCAACTGTCTTTATCATCATTACTTATTAAATCAAATATGTGAGTAGTATATACTCGCTCCTTGTTTCAATGTTTTAATGACTATATGATGTCCAACATATAGTCTAACTTCCGGCCCGACCTTCGGTGGTAGTATGTGCTTTGTGTGAATAAAATAATCTGATATCGTTTTTTTTGGGGGGGGGGGGGGGGTGAAATGACAGCAGCTGTCGGCAAGCATGAGAAAACGATGGTGGGGGAGTGCTCATACCCCCTATTGTAGCAAATTAAATGACTGGTGGCTGGCTCGAATAAAAGCTAAGACAAATGGATATCCGTAGTTGAATTATTTTATACGCTGCAGCATATATTTATATATACATATATATATTTCAAAGGCAAGGAGTTCTCGAGAAAAAGCGCACTGAATAGAGGAGGGAAGCCCTTTTTGTAGAGTAAACAACATCTCATGACATCAGGACTGTCGTAATTCACCATCTATGGCTCCACTTATTATTTATAACGGATACAATGTATGGTCAAGGCTGGATACATGAGTCCTACTTCACCATCTATGGCGCCACTTATTCATAACGGGTACAATGTACAGTTAAGGCCGGACACCTGGTCTGGGGAGAGGATATGCAGTGAAGGCCGGCCACATAAATTGGGGAGAGGAGCTTGCTCAGGAGTTTCTCACATGAAAACAGAAACAGGCAGCTGTGGGGAGTCAGATAGTTAAAAAGAAAACAGATAGGCCGCTATAGTGTGCACATAACAACTTGAACATCAAAACCAATTTGTTTAAGCGAGCTGACCTCGGAATGGGGCCTTGAGTCATTTTCCATCACACCCCGCACCGGGGGTAAGTAAATGACATCAGTGGGGGTGTTATGAAAAGAAACGCTGGCGGTTATGCTGTATACAATGTTTTGAAGTGGTGGATGCACACACCACCGCCCTCAGGGGGGTAGGGAAAAGAAACGAAAAGAAACGCTGGCGGCGTACTATCACCACCAAATAGAGGAAAGGAGACATCTCTAGCCAGGATAAACGTTTATCCCATATAAACAAGGTTTATAGGATTTGTATATTCTATTCTAATGATATAAACAATGTTTATATCATCTGTATATCATTTTATATCATAATGAGGATTACTATGGTCCTTGTAGACAAACGCTATTGTTTTAGAGAGATCACCTAGGGAAAGCATCATCAGATGAAACAACCGTATGTATGGCGTTTAGAACAATGGCCAATGGCTATCAAAGGGGATGACGGTGTCACGTGAGGATATTTAAATGTAGAGGAGAACAACTGACTTCGAGAGACAAGACTTTTGTTTTGACGGGAACATCGAGACACCAAGCTGCCAACATGCCGCTGATCTACTGTGAGTATATCCTAAATGCAGTTACAGCATTAGACATATCCGGCCAATGATATTGTGCAACTGTCCTATATTCTCTGCTAAAGTTGATCGTTGTTAGGTGCCAGAAATGTTAATTGTATGTTTTACACTGAAATAAAATACAATCTTGGAAATTAAATCTTGTTTTGTTTTTTGTTTTTAGTTGTTTGTGTGGCCGAGGGTCTGCTTCAACAAAATGGGGATGGAGAAAGTGTACAAATCTTACCGCATTAACACATTCAAAAACATAATATAAAACAATATCTAACACACACATTTGTAAACTATGTTGTAAAAATATGTTGAGCGGTAGATCAGCTTGGAGACCTGATGATAACATGATGATATATCCTCACTAAGTCTTGGGGGTCATCTGATCCCCTATAAACTTAGGGCCAGCTGTTAGGTGTGTGTGTGTGTGTGTGTGTGTGTGTGTGTGTGTGTGTGTGTGTGTGTGTGTGTGTGTGTGTGTGTGTGTGTGTGTGTGTGTGTGTGTGTGTGAAAAAGCAGGGCCTGGCTAGCACTCAGAAAGAGTACACCCTCACATATCCCACTGCCCCCACAGCCCCAACACTGTGTTGGTGGGTGCTTGCGTTATTCAGTACATACAAGTACGTTTTGTCTCTTTGTAGTAACCAAATCAAGTTTGTTCAATAAAAAAAAAGGCTTTGTGCACGTACCGTAATCTTTTACGATAACTCGAAAACTTTTCAAGTTTTCATGCTTTTCCCAAGCACTATGCTGTGAAGCACATTTTCTTCAACAAAATAAACAGGTAAATGTACAAAAATGCCAGCATTAAAATACAACAAAACCATTAAAACATTTCAAACGTTTTTATGTTTTAAAGTTGTAAAGTGTTTTAAACCACAATAAATTAAAATATTGTATACTCTTTGTGTAACATAATATGTTTTATACTCCACTTCCTGATAATAGTGATGGATGATGCCTAGGTAGGAACAGTCTTAGTTAGGAACATGATTGAATGTACTCACATCCAGTTTTTTCAGTTTACTGCTGATACAACATATTATAATGTTCATGGAATGAGAGTAGATTCATGGAAGGAGAGTAGAAAAGGTTTCTTTAATTTTTTGCTTTCTTCTTCTTTGTCCTTTGTAGCGCCTCCATGCTCTGGACACTACGCTGACAGACACAGCAAACCTTCTTGCCACAGCTCGCATTGATGTGCCATCCTGGATGAGCTGCACTACCTGAGCCACTTGTGTGGGTTGTAGACTCCGTCTCATGCTACCACTAGAGTGAAAGCACCGCCAGCATTCAAAAGTGACCAAAACATCAGCCAGGAAGCATAGGAACTGAGAAATGGTCTGTGGTCACCACCTGCAGAACCACTCCTTTATTGGGGGTGTCTTGCTAATTGCCTATAATTTCCACCTGTTGTCTATTCCATTTGCACAACAGCATGTGAAATTTATTGTCAATCAGTGTTGCTTCCTAAGTGGACAGTTTGATTTCACAGAAGTGTGATTGACTTGGAGTTACATTGTGTTGTTTAAGTGTTCCCTTTACTTTTTTTTGAGCAGTTTATATATATAGGTTCAGTTGGATCATTAAAGGTTGTATTGATATCATGATATTTAAATTACATAAGGATATTTTTACAGTCACTACATGTTATAATTCCCTCTCCTTTCATGGTTCTGCCTGGATCATTTCAGCATCAGTCAGCTATAATGTTACAGACTTCATAAAGAAGGACATTATGTTCATTATGGGCAGAAAAGAGAGACAGACACAAGATCTGTATGACAGACTGTGACTGGCAGTTGATCTACAGATGATGTTCTCAAACCAAACTTAGCCTTTAAGTCAGAAACGACCAAGCAGGTGATCATGCTGAAGTTGTTAAAATCACAATGTGTGAAATAGAGCCTCTCCCAGTAAGTAGAAGGGATGCTTTCCGAATATAAAAACTAAACCTCCTTTAGTATCTCACTGACATGCACATCTGCTGTCTTTGAATAATGAAGTAATGTTCCTGAAGGGCGTGAAACTAAGTTGAAAAACTCTGTAACAATATGTTCAGGGCTCACTCATCCAGAGAGGAGACTCTTGTATTGTATACTAGTTATCAAATACTCTTATATTGTACAACTATTAGGTGTTACTTTGCATTTAGAAGTCTAATTTGTTCTAGACGCAATATAAGAAATTGCCACAACAGTGTTCATTATCAAAATTATATTACCAAAGAAAGCATGGAGAGGACAGGCCTTACCTTGTAGCAATGAGGCCATGAAGGCAGTGGCCAGACTGATTGAACACAGGAGGATGGCATGGTTAAAGGGCATCTGACCCTCTGTCATCCAGTCCAAAGCAATCGCCATCAGAGCAGCCAGCAGACCCAGCACAGTGGCCTGCAACTGTAAAAAGAGTGACAGTAAAGAGCTTCAACTCTGTTGAACAAGACTTTTAACACAACGTTAACACAGTATCCTGCTTACCATGTGAGTTTTTAATCATTTAGCCATGTGTGGTTTTTATTTATTACTCACAGTAACGTAAGGATTCACCAATAGATACGCCTTTGAAATCAATACACACATGGTTATTCTATTTTATAATTGTTCTTATTAGTTGTTTAGCACTGTTTAGCACTCTTTCATCTGAAGAGGCTGGATTCAGATATAGGTACAAGGAATGGAAATTGACCATAGGTTTGAAGGAAGTATATTCATTATCTTGCCTACATGAAATACTTTCTGAGTAGAAGTGATTTACATTGTGCTCATCCATGTCACATCTTTATTTTAACTTATATATGTTGTATATGCATTTGTTTTCTTTGATTTGACTTTGTTACTCAAGATTGTTTTTGTCACACATGTAAACTACCTCAAGCAAGTGATCATTTGCAGACAATCTCATCTCATAAGTATATGTGGGTTATTATGTATGTTTTATATCAGTTCAATTAATAAGGTGATGTCGTGGATAAACACTTAGGGAAAGCCGAAGTTTGAAAGATAAAGACTTTATTATCACTTGCAAAGAAGTAACAACAAAACCTGAGTTGGTTTGCAAAGAACTCCCATTTAGGATCAGGCTTCAAGTTATATTGCCAAAATGTGTGGATGACTCCTACATGCACTGACCAATCACAACACCCTATGAAATTAGGCACTTCCCATGTGTTGCCCACTAACTGAATATACAATTATCCTCCTTCTCCGGATTCTCAGTTGAAAACATCATAAAGAATTTACCTCTTAAACATTACAGTTATATCAGCTGTAAGGCAGTGAGATACTCTGTGATTAAAATCCACTCGTTACCTTATTATTAAACTGATATAAAACAGACATATTAAATCACATGTGTTTATGAGATGAAATAGTCAACAAACGATCACTGGTTTGAGGTAGTTTACATGTGTGACACAAACACTCTTGAGTAAAGTATGCTTATACTTCCTTTAAACCTCAGTAGATTTCTCCCATAGTGACAAGGGAATTTAAGGCCCACTGCATAGAGTGTTGTGATTGGTCAGTACATGTAGGAGGGATCCAAACATTTTGGAAATATAACATGAAGCCTGATTCCAGAACAGGAGTTATTTGCAAACCAACTCAGGTTTTGTTGTTACTTGTTTGCAAGTGATCATAATGTCTTTAAATTTCAACCTTCTGCTTTTTTGACCTCCCTTAGTTTGTTAAAGTGTTGTGTTTATCCACGACACAGGTTAGGTATCTACCTCAAGGATGACAACAAGTGGGCTGCAGACACTGGGGATCGAACCAGCTCCTTTCTAACTAACTGATTATAAAGAATATATATAATTATAATTAACCAAGTCATAATAATGCATATCATTCAAAAAATCCTCTACCTGTTTAAGAGACAGATTCCCGATGATCAGACTCCTCTTTGCTCTTGCCGTTTCCATCTTCCCAGTATTCACCTGTCAACAGCAGATTATGTATTGGCTATTATAAGTAACTAAATTTATTAGTGATTTATAACTGAAATGTTAATATTGGACGTTGGACTGCTGTGCGCTTCAAAGGTTGAAGAGGATTTTCACAATGGGATTAAAATATATATATTACCTAAGGCAGGGACATCTCATGACAATAAATAATATAAGATGTTGATGTGTTAACATTTGCAAGTGTTTGCTCACAGCAGTTGAAAGCCTAGAAGCAAGGGTCATTTCCAGATTTCCCTTGAGGCCTAATGCTGAAGGGACCAGTATGAAGATCTCTGTGACCTCCTGAAACACGTCCCAGTGCTTTAAGACACACACACACACACACACACACGTACATACATGAATAATGCATATTTACATTCACAAGCTGTATATATTTCAGAATGGTAAACAATGACAATATTAAGTAGATGAATGGCTTTAAATAAGTCACAAAATAATCAAACAGGCTCAGTCTCAGATGAACACAACAGACAGTCATGTGTGCTCTAGCCGTGCTTCATCTGCTCATTATTCTCACCTGAACCAAATCCAGCAGCATACCGGCTGCGACGGTGCCAAGCCCAGCCAGCAGGAAGGGCACCAAGATCTGCAATACCAGGGCAGACATCGTCTCGGTGGGCCCGCCCAGGCCGCCATCGCGGCTCTGTGGATCTTCCCGTGTGACTCCAACTTTGTTGATGCTCCTCGTGATGCGGTCCCCTCGGGAGAGCAGGGGCTCTGTCTCGTCCACGTGTACCCCAGATGCTGCCGTGTCGCGCGGGGTCCTGTTCCCGCGCAAGTCCTGGAGCTCCTGGTGGTCTTCTGAGAGCTGCGTGGATGTGTGCAGATGGCCGTCACCTTTGCCCAAGGCGCGGGACATTACATTGCCCATGGTTAAGAGAGTAGAGGGGAACTCTTTCTGGGAATGTCTTCGATGAGAATTTGATTCCAGATACTTTTCAAACCCAGCTGGTAATCTAGACTGTCTCTGATGTCTCACAGCACATCTGAAATAAGAAAAACTGTGGTAATATGGCGATGTGCAAAGTTCTGAGAGTGGTTGTAAGATTACATGTAAGCAGCGTCTTTTGCATTGTAATAACAGGGGTTAGTAATGAGACTTCAGCAGGTCTACTGGGCCATCATGCCACACTGGGGACAATGACAATACAGGTTTTAGTAAAAACAAAACTAACACTGATTTCACACTTTAGACTAAGTTAAAAAAGATAGGCCAGCTGAAATCAAATTAATGGTTGAATTGTCATTTGAATTAAACCCTGAATCCATGCTACAGCCTTAATATGGCAGTGGTTTGACAAGGTCATGTCACAAACACTTGCATTGTCCTTGGACATACCTCAAATTTCCTTATAAGACATTCTTACAATCGTTTGTCCATTGATTCATTTCAATGGAACAACAGATAGCTATGTCATTGGATTGGACACATATATCCTTGAACAGCTATTTGGAAACCAAAAATATTTTTGGTACATGTTATACAAATCCTTAGCATTTAAATAGGTGACATATACAGGTTGAAATATATCCTCATCAAGATTATTTTCACATTACTCTCAACGTCGATTAGGTCTAAACAAAAAGATGAATCAACAAGGTTTTTAGTGAGTACTACAATTTCAGCAGAGTTAATTAAGTGTCTTACTCTCAATTTCACATGAAAGGAGCAAAAAAATTAAGAATCCAGTTCACTGCCGTCCAAATCTCTGCCTTCCCTCTGCTCTCTTGGTACCATCCTCCCCGTTCACCAGTCTCACACACTCTCTCTCTCTCTCTCTCTCTCTCTCTCTCTCTCTCTCTCTCTCTCTCTCTCTCTCTCTCTCTCTCTCTCTCTCTCTCTCTCTCTCTCTCTCTCACTGTCTCTCCCACAAACAAGTGACCCATCTACACTAATATTTGCACGGACGTGCCTACACACACACACAGACACACACACACACACACACACACACACACACACACACACACACACACACACACACACACACACACGCGTGCACATCCACGAGAAAATGAACTAAAACGGCTGACAAGGAAAAAGTAACCAGACACTGAGATTAACTTGCTCCTTGGGTCAAGATACGGTTAAGCTGCACTTTGCACAAAGGAGCGCAGCAGCGGACAGAGTGACAGGACATTAAAATTGGCTTGTACAATGTTCCTCAAAGTCATCTGGTATTCAATTAACCAAATAATTTTAGTCTATACGACTTGATTCTTTGTTCAATCTGAACCTGCTATTATAATTACTGAATGTGGCGGACTTCACCAATACCAATATTTCACCACACTACACAGACAGACAGACACACACACACACACACACACACACACACACACACACACACACACACACACACACACACACACACACACACACACACACACACACACACACACACACACATGTTTACAAGCTTTCGATATATGTTTTCTATTTTACAATTTTAATGCTTGTTTCTGTGATTTGCTTCCATTCCATTTTCTATTATTGTGTCTAGTGATAGACACTGCGTCTTGTTGATCAAGCCACTCGGAACTTCATTTCCCATAACCATCGGTGGCCATTTACGGTCATGAGACAAATCACGGGACCATTCAGTCAAACGTAACTATTTTGCGACGCAACAATACTGTACTTGGGTGACAGTATGGCTGTAGAAACAATCACACCTGACTGGGAATTCGATCGTTTTGACGATGGGTCACAGAGTATGTACTGTTTCTTATTCGTGCCAGTAGCTTAGCTTCCTGGAAATGTAGCTGCCTGCTACTGTCAGTGCCAACTATTAGCATTGCTAGCTTTTTGAGTTCTTGGTGCAGTCTATTTACTGATATTGTAAATAGACTGGTGCTTTCGTTCCCAACTTGATAGTCAAACACGTTATCACAGAATCTAGACGTCAATATCGATGTATAGAGCAAGCGCCATACACTACTAATTACATATAACGCTCTTGGTCAAAGCTACGTTAGCTGAACAACCTGTATCTAAGCAAGTTTTCTGTTCCCCAGTCTTGCACTGCAAAGTTAATCATTCCGAAGAGTGAATATTGCAACACGCGTGTGCATTCAAATCCTATTTAAAAGAATGTCTCCCCTTAGAAATCCACACCGAGGTCCAGCTCAAGAACTATGGGAAGTTCCTTGAGGAATACACATCCCAGCTGAAAGGCATAGAGGATGCCCTGGATGAGAACATAGGAGATGTTTGGGATTTCACCCTGGACCCCATTGCACTTAAGGTACAACTGCAGTGCCATAATTCCAACCTTTTAATACATGTGTGTGTAACCCAATGGATTTCAGCTGCCGTATTTTTTGTCAGTTTAACTTGAGTCCATTTCGTTTTTGTATGCGTAATTTTTTTCTTCTAGCTTGTTCCATGTGAACAGTCGTCCCTACTGGAATTAATTAAAACAGACAACAAGGTATGTTGTTCGCCCAAAGTGATAAAAAAAAAGGAAATACCCCTATTTGGGTCATTCACGTTAGGTTGAAAACGGACTTCATTGTTTGTATTGGGTTTGCAGGTTCTAAACAAGGTCATCACAGTATATGCTGCTCTCTGCAGTGAAGTGAAGAAGCTTAAGTATGAGGTAGGATATCGTTTCCCCTCCATCTGACCAGTGTAATTCATCACAATCTCTTCTCAAAGTGGTGCTGATGTTCTCCTAACCATGTCCTTTCCCTCCCAGGCAGAAACCAAGTTCTACAATGGTCTGTTGTACTATGGAGAAGGAGGTAATAGCCATGCATTATTGTGTATTATTTCAGTGACGTTCAAGATAAAATATTATCATTAAAAATTATGTCTGTGCTTTGTTTGCATGCTGTTATGATGTTCACTTTATTTGCATTTAGTGTCGGACACCAGTGTTGTTGAAGGAGAATCCCAGATTCAGATGGGTAGATTCATATCATTTCTACAGGTATGATGAAATAATGCTTGTTACAAATCCCAATGAAGCCCTTTCTATTTCAAGTTTCCAATATTGCTCTTTTACTTTCCCTGTTGTAACATTGCGTTGTGTTCTCTTTAGGAACTGTCCTGTTTTGTGTCCAGATGTTTTGAGGTTGTCGTCAACATTGTGCATCAGCTGGCAGCCCTGTACAATAACAACAAGTAGGATCCATACACAAGGCTGTCTCACACAAATGCCAGATGTTACACATATTAGCTGCCATGAGTTTGTATCGGTGGTGCTCATATGAGGCTATAGTCTTAACAGTTGTATCACAAGCAAATCACATTCTCCTATCTTTTATCTCAGAGGTGCAGCGAAAATCATTGAATCATCAGGGGTCCATTTCCAGGTAATTTATGTAGCATGTTTTTGGTCTCGCTATATCCTTTTTTTCTACTCATATTTAGTTTTGTCACCATATTGTAATCCACTTGCATTTAATGTTCCTGTTGTGTCTACACTCCCCCTCCCTGCCACTGTAGACTGTGTACGAGCATCTTGGAGAGCTACTAGTGGTACTGCTGACCCTGGACGAGATCATGGAAAACCATGGTACACTTAAGGAGCACTGGAAGATGTACAAAAGGTAAAGGCATGTTCCTTGTCACGATAGTTAAAATATAAAGTCAGACCAAATAGATCAAATCGATGATACGGTTGAACATCAATGGCTCAATCTTTTAAAAACAGACTTGTTTTCAACCTGCTACCCTAAGTTTTCATTAATGAGTTAATTGGCCTGTTTCGTAGGTTGCTTAAGTCGGTTCACCATAACCCTGGTAAATTTTCCATCCGGGAAGAGAAGCTGAAACCCTTCGACAAGCTCCTCCTGAAGCTTGAAGGACAGCTGCTTGATGGAATGATACTGCAGGTAAGGCCACAGTGTGTAGAAAATATAGATTGGTTCAGTAAATTAGATAATTGTCCTGTCTATTGAATCTTCTACTTGATACTGTCTTTTAATCCCTACTAATCTATGCTTGTTTGTTTGTAACAGGCGTGTGTGGAGCAGAGGTTCGATGACCCTGGTGAAGGAGTTTATGTGGCCAAGAACAGTGCATTCGCCGAAGAGTTTGCCTTCAACATACGCACAATATTCACTAATGTGGAGTCTAAAATCGGTACGGTTTTGCTTATCCTTCTTGCCTGCATCCAAGTTTCTCCCCTTATATTTCTGCAAAATGTTTAGTGTGTGTGTGTGTGTGTGTGTGTGTTTCTCAGGTGAGCCTTCTGAAATAGACCAGAGGGATAAGTACGCCGGTGTCTGCAGTCTCTTCGTGCTTCACTTTTACATCTTCAGGACTGTTGACAAGAAGCTTTACAAATCACTTCTAGATGTCTGTAAAAAGGTACGTCTGTGCACCAAAGCTTAATTTACAGTTCTTGCAGAACTGTAAATTCAGATCCACTGAATTAATAGTCCACATCTGGACTCGCGGACACAAAACTAATCTTCGCAAAGATTCTTTATTTATACTTCCACATCTTGTTAATGTGTACATAAGGGGGCCGTATAGTGCTTGTGACCCCAAATGTACATGAACCAATGAGCAAATATGGAATTGTGAGACTGAGGCAGCTCAATTGGAAATATGTTGAAAAAGCAAAATATCCAAGTGTTCATCTTTCCTCTTTTGTGTGTGTGCTGCTTTTCCTGTCACAGGTTCCTGCTGTGACGCTGACCGCTAACATCCTCTGGTTCCCCGACAACTTCCTCAGCACCAAGGTGCAGGCTGCGGCCAAAATGCTGGACAAGAAGAGTCTGCAGTTCATCAAGGCACAAAGGGACACATACCTACAGCAGAAGTCACAGGCGCTCACAAAGTCAGTTGAGTTTGACACTACTGTACAATTCAGTTGGTGTAAAATGCGATGACTGGTAGCGAATGCCTCAAATATTTTTCCGCTTTCCTTTTTTTGTTCAGCCAAATTTAAACGTGTGTTTTTGGTTGGATGAATAGATGTTCATTCCTGTAATGCTTGTTTTTACAAATAACCCAGTACCACTATTTTTGTCTTCCCTTCCTACTTCTTTTAAGTTAGTTTCTTTTTCTGCTGCTCTGTGCCTTTTCATATATTTATCTATTGCTATGAAAACATCAAGAGCAGAGAAGCTATTTGTCAAGTTTGTTTCTTCCTGTATTTGTATTCCGGCTTTAGGGACGTCCAGTCGTACTATGTATTTGTGACCTCCTGGATGATGAAGATGGAGGCCATCTTGTCGAGAGGGCAGCGAAGTGAGAAGTTGGCAGAGGACTTAAACGGCAGATGTAATGTCTTCCTACAGGTACAGTCAGCCCTTTACTATAGGTCTTTATCGAATGATTGGGCTATACTCTTGAGTAATCGCTATACTGAAGATAAAGTTAGATTTAGTTTTTCACAACCTGCAATGCATTACTCAACTCTTGACGTATATTTGTTCAATATATTAATGCAATATACAGGCCATGTAACATAATGATTTCATGTACAGAAACATGAATATTAAGTTGAGTGTTCCTTGTCTGTTCTTCTCCAGGGTATCCTTTATGCCTACAGCATCAGCACCATCATCAAGACCACCATGAACATGTACATGTCCATGCAGCGGCCCATGACCAAGACCTCTGTGAAGGCCCTCTGTCGACTGGTCGAGTTACTCAAGGTGTGTGTCGGCTTAGACACGTTTCATCCTCTGAACAATGACCCTGTTTGTAGGTGGCTGAAATGCCAGCCTTAGTTTAGATTATAAACAGAAAGAATAGACTCACTGGCCCGCTATCAACATCCAGTGGACTTGAGTTCATAGCAATAAGCAATGTATTTCTTCTAGCCAAATCTATCTATTTACCATTGTCAGTGAATCATACAGATGTGTCGAAGGGTAGTCCATTTAGAATACTACATTATAATAAACTATCCACTGTACATATTACTGCTTCAGTTTTTCTGACCAAAACTCATTCCTGATTAGTTACTGAGTCAGTTGGTCCTGAGTTAGTTTAGCTAGTTAGGCTAGCCAACAGCTTACCCTCATCATAATGAAGCTGCCGATCAGGTGATTCTTTAGCCATTAAAGTGCATGTCCACCTGTCGTCTGGGCAGGCTGTGGAGCACACCTTCCACCGGCGCTCCATGGTAGTGGCGGACTCCGTCTCCCACATCACTCAGCAGCTCCAGTCACAGGCCCTGAACGCCATCGGCACCGCCAAGGTAAGTGCAAACCACACATTCTTTTGAAGTGAATCTTGATATATCTCTAGTACATGCTGACTGTATTATGTTACACTGTTGCTGGGTGGAGTTCAATCTTGTATTAACTTTCCTTATAATAACTGCAGGGGGCGTGCTTGCTCACTGTAGAGGAGTATAAAATGACCAACACTCACACACCATACTACCACACGGAACTAGCTGCGCTCTTGCTACTCTGGAACTAACGACCAGCACCTTCAGCTGTGTATATTGAAAAAAGCAGATGACAAAGAGAGGGGTAAAACCAGGACTAACATTTGACGCAAATTTGAGAGATGGAAACAACTGAAGTTTCGACACGATTTGAGCGTGTTGGCTTTGGCTGCTGGTTGTGATTAAGTGCCGGCGACTGTAGCAAGTGGGAGGGGTCAGGTTAAGATGATGGGGAGGAGAAAAGTGTTTGCCATGTTGCCGTCTTCCTTTAATTCTGCCTAGCAACCTCTAGAGATGCTAATCCTTATTGTCACTTTCATATGGTCTAAAGCAAACTTGAATGTCAATAATGTTATAGTTTGGTAAACAACCAACAGGATGACAGGTGATCCTAACGTGTCCACGTGTGATTCTTGCAGAAGAGGGTGATCTCTGATAAGAAGTACAGCGAGCAGCGGCTGGATGTCCTTTCGTCACTGGTGCTGGCGGAGAACGCCCTCAACGGGCCCAGCACCCGGGAGCGCCGCCTGACCATCTCCCTGGCCCTCAGTGTCGGCACCCAGATGGTACGAAATCAGGCCATCGGGCCGAACGCAAACCATGGATGGATGGATGGATGGATGCATGCATATGTACGTTTGCACTATTGGGCCCTTTTTGCTGTTGGTTGACGTGTGGGGTTGGACGTGTCTTGGTTCTCTTTAGAAAACCTTCAAGGATGAGGAGCTGCTGCCCTTACAGCTGGTGCTGAAGAAGCTGGATCTGATGAGCGAGCTAAAGGAGAGGTGAGGGGAACACGTTGAGCGTCAATCTGCCGACACTCATACAAAAGAACTGCTTTGTTACTTTTATCGACAAAAAAAAATAAATTAAAGTGAGGGAACTACCTTAGACGACTACCTAGTCGTCTAAGAATGGAAAGGGTTTGCGTCTTTTTCTATATCCTATCCTAAACTCCAGCAGAGCATCAGTTTTATGCAAAACCTTTTCCTAGTATTATGACATACTGACCCAAAATGTAAGAAATCAGTCGACGGGGACCATCTCTGGCTCTCTTATATGCTGAGCGTATTGATGTTTGTTGTTCTGGCTACTAAGAGTCCACAGTGGACTACATGATTCAATCGTTTTGAGGTCTGTTAAGAAAGTCAATGAGAAAATGTCACACAGTCATGTATCAAGAGCTATTTCCTTGTGCCCCTCAGGGTCAGGCTACAGTGTGACTGCAGCTTCTTGTACTGGCACAGGGCTGTGTTTCCCATCTACCTGGATGACGTGTACGACAACGCAGTGGATTCAGCACGGCTACACGTACGCAATAAGATTTCACAAAAGCTCAAAGGGGATGCCTACTATTTAGTAGGCTTGGGCGGTATCAAGGTATTGCGTTACACCAGTGTATTTAGAAATCCCGAAGGTATGATTTTCAACACTGTCAAAAATGCAGATGATGCCGATACAGAGATGTTGTGTTGAGGTGATGAGTTGTAGTGCACCACACACGCCACCAGAGGTCAGGCTCTACTGGTGGAACAGGCAGCTGAGCTGAGAAAGATGGTGACATCTTGAGATGACTTCCAACTACAAAAGCAGTTAAATAACCACATGATTTTATTCAACTGCCAGTCTGCCACCACCGGCTGCACATCGTCTCGTATATGTCGGTATCTGCAGTGTCACTGGGTCCTCCAGCAAGAATCTTTGGAATAAGGAAGCTTATTTCCTATCTATTCATTATTATATTACATTATTATAAGTATTTAAAACTAGCAAGACTTGTCTAAGTAAGCTAATTGCATAGAATACACATAGCACTGTAGGCTAGACAATGTCATACATGCTACAATGACTTCTATCACCAGCAGCTCAACTTTAAGTTTGTTTTTCATCCGTCATGTCAGGAATTGTCAGGAAGGAATGGAAAAATAGATAACCCCTAAGCCGACTCTTTTATCCAGACTGACTCGTAGGCAGATCAGATACATAATCATTAAAAAGAGCAGGTGTCTTCTCAAGGATGCCTAAAGGTAGGCTGTGCGTGATTGAACCCAGTACCTTTCAGCTGGTAGTTGGAACACCACCGCATCAGCCACTGCACTACCCTGCCCTGCATTATTTTACTATGAGACCGTGCTTCACATGTAGGTCTTCAGAAGGATTTCATTCCGATTTTTCTATGGAACTGAGTCGTGTGTTTTTGAATGATTGCAACTATATCCCTTCACTCCTCACAACGCTGATCTGGCCCTTTGTGATTGGCTGAAACAGTACATGTTCACCGCCTTGAGGGACTGCGTGCCCTGCATGTTGCACGCCAAACACGTGGAGTCATGTGACCAGCTGCTGGAGTGCTACCACAAGGAGATCATGGATGTGTTCAACGAGGTGAGTAGCGAGTACATTAAGTGAGATGCAGGTTAGCTAGGTTACTTTGTGTCCGCACAATATTGTAATGCAGAGTGAATATCAGATCTGAAATATGGATTTATTCATTTGTCTTGAAAGTCTGGCTGTAATCTAATCTGTGTTAAACCGCTTGAACGGCAAATCTAATTGTCCCTGCAACTTCTTGGTCGTCTTCAACTTCATCTGAATAATCCATTTCCCTTTCACTCAAATTAATTAGGTCAGAAATGTAGAAATGCAAACTATTGGTTTTTTTCTAACCTTAATTTCTTGTTGACACAATTGGGATGTGATATGTTGATGTGATATGTTAGCGCCAAATGTTGCTGGAAGATCAGCGTGAAAGTTGAACATATTTGAACTCGGGGCGACGGAAAAACATTAATACCTGGAAAGTGATGGCCACAAAACTTGATTGCTGTTTTGTCATGGTTCTTTTCTTTCTCTTTTTCATTCATACTTTTTTGTCGTGGTGCACACAAACCTGAGCAGCACCTGTTGGATAAGCTGTGCAAAGACATCGAGAAGGACCTGCGTCTCTCTGTCCACACACACCTGAAGCTGGATGACAGGAACCCCTTCAAAGTGGGCCTGAAGGACCTGGCCCACTTCTTCTCCCTCAAACCCGTCCGCTTCTTCAACCGCTTCGTAGACATCAAAGGTAGTCCTGTGCTGTTCATTCTTTGTGTGTTTGCGGAATAACCCTTACTGTGGAATAGTGACTGTGTATAAACCTTTTTGGAGAAAGTGTGATATGGCTTTGAACATTGTATGTTCAGAATCAGAAAGGAAGCACCAGGGAATTTGGCACATACAAGGATCTTTTGTATAAAATACTTAACAACTGCTGCTTGATCAGTTGAGAATGAGTTGATAACATGGACAATTTATTTACTTGAAGTAACTTATCTCATAACCTCCTCGTCTGCCCAACGAGAATGTGAGATTGGAATGAGTGAGGCAGTTGATATGATCTCGTGTGTGTGTTAATTTGTAGCCTATGTGACCCACTACCTGGACAAGACCTTCTACAACCTGACCACGGTGGCGCTGCACGACTGGGCCACGTACAGCGAGATGAGGAACCTGGCGTCTCAGCGCTACGGCCTCAGCATGACCGAGGCTCACCTGCCCAGCCAGACCCTGGAACAGGTGTGCCTGCATGCCGCACTCTTCCAAGAGCCACGGCACAAAACAAGTGTTTGCTGAACTGTACTGTGACTGTGTGTGTATGTATATATATATATATATATATATAGACATATTTTCGGTATCTTTTATTTATATTTTTTATTCTTGTAGTTATTTTCTTATCGTTTTCTTTTGAAGTGACTGTGTAAGATTGACTAATATATGTATTATAATTGTTTTGTAAAATTATACATCTGTAGTACATGTTGATAGCTTCAAACAGGAACAATGCCATAAATTACATTTGACCCTGTTAACTTGATGCATTGTATTTTGAAAACTTTACTCCGATGCTTGTGATTACTTTATTTGTAGTTACTGCAGGGGTCGTGCTATCCCTGTGTAGAGGAGTATATAATGACACACACACACGGCACAAGGTGCGCTCTTGCTGTGACAGAACTAATGACATGCTGTGCGCATTCAGCTGCAAAAAGACCTCTATGCATTTATAAAAAAGCAAACCTCAAAAAGAAAGGGTCGAACCAGGATTGGGGAGGGGTCATACTCAAACACAAGTATGAGTATGAGGAGGAGAAAAGTTGTTTGCAATGTTGTTGGGTTATTTGATTTCTGTCTGGAAACTGATAGCAACCGATAGAGGCGCAAGTCTTACACATGGTCACTTTAATTCTACTACTGGTAGTACTAGTCACGTACTTGCTGCTGTGCTGTGACACCCAAATTCCCCATCTTGGATGAATAAAGCTCCGTCTTACCTTCCCTTCTCTTATCAGGGACTGGATGTGTTGGAGATCATGAGGAACATCCATGTGTTTGTCTCCCGCTATCTCTACAACCTCAACAACCAGGTGGGACCAAATCTCTTCCTGGATCCTTCCTTCTCTTGCAAGATGAGCATCTGTTGTTGGAAATGTTAGCTTATATCACTGAGGACATGAGTTGACTATAGCCTATACTACAAACTTTTCCTCTTGGCGTCTGCATTCTTTATGTCCTGGTTATGGCCCTGTATCCGTGTGCCCACCAACACAAGTGGATTCTGACCTGACGTGTTTTGTTCCGTTTGAACAGATCTTTATTGAGAAGGCCAGTAACAATAAGCACTTGAACACCATCAACATCCGCCACATCGCCAACTCCATTCGCACCCATGGCACTGGCATCATGAACACCACGGTGAGAGGGAGGGCGTGCGTGCGTGCATGTGCGTGCGTGTGTGTGTGTGTGTCACACTTGTACGTTGACTACCAATTGCAAACTAAAGAAAAAGGTTTCCAGGTAGGAATCAATGCAAAAACATGGCACAATCAAAAGTTATTGCAATAAACTGTAGAACTTGTGTTCTCAGTAAATACAAATATAATACAAACTGATGAGACAAACTTGCAGACCATTTGATAAACAAAAGCAAAATAATAATTTAAGTTCACTGTGGTCTATTGATTTTAACCTTTTTAGATGGCAGCAAAGGCACAAACATGCTCCAGTATATGGACAATGGCAGGGTCGACATGCCACCATAATATCTGAGGGGGCACAAAGAAAAGTCATTTGGAGGGCCCAAAAGAATGTGGGACCCATTTACATCACATTTCTGAAGGCACCACATGCAATACCTTACCTTTTCAGCCTACCTCCACTGTCACTGGACTGGCCCCTTACTGACCCCTGAGATGGGACCCAGGGGATCCTCTCTGATGGAATCATCAGAGTCTCAAATAGCTAATGATAAATGTGTTCATTGCTTGTATGAAGTACGATGTAGTGAAAACACTATTTTTTATGAATACAACTTTATATTTTCTCCTTACCAAGTAATGCCTACCTCTTATACCGTGTGCACCCATGCCTAGTAGGCCTACCAAGTTTAGTAGCTATTAGGCCCCAGTATGAACGGCTGTAGTGTTTTGCATTGGAGGGACTACACAAGGAAAGGCCTATTGTTAATTAGGAGATAAGTTCGGATATAATAATAATGGCAACAACGATTTAAACCTTTTTAATTATATAATTATATGAAAGAACGAATAATAACAAATCAAGCAGTTGAGAACTCCACGTACACCCTTATTGTATTTCGTTTTATGTTATAGCCTATCGTAAAATGTGATTGATTAGTTTAAGAGACATTATTTGGTTTGTTTCAGACAGACTGAACGCACACAATTATATCCATGATGATGATTTCAGTTTGGCATTCAATACTCCCCCTTTTTTGCATCTTAATCTCAATAGGTCATTGAGAACCGATTGAATGCAGATTAGTCTCGTTAACACATTGGACACTGTTTCCCACATATGTCCCAGTAGGGTCCCATGATGTCCTTGATGTTAGGAAAGAACTATGTTGAATATCAATATCAGCGCTCTAACAGTGTAAAATATTGTACAATGGCACGTCTTTATAACAAGACTAATCTCCAAGAAATCTGTCCTTTTTCAACAAGCGATGTGCTTCTGTTTTACCATAAACAAGACTAAACTCCACGAAATCTGTCCTTTTTCAACAAACTATTTTGTTATGCAAGCGATGCGCTTCTGTCTTACAATAAACGACTTAACTTATTCTAACTGATAACATCATTGATTCAGGCTAATCAGGCCAGTACTAAGCTAGCTGGCAGCAGTGTCTCTATAGTGCAAGCAGTCCAGTAAATGTGTTCATGGAAAGCCCACAAAGAGAGGCTATTATATATCTTTTTTTAATTTTTTGATGTTCATATAATGTAAAAGCCTCATTACCCATAAATTCTTGTACTTTCAAAGTAAAGTAAAATGAGGACTCTTGTATTTGACAGCACTTTAACTTGAACTGTAATAACCGGTATAGGTCGGTGCATACCCCAGTGTGGATATCCTCAAGATTGACACGCAAGACAGCCGTGGGGCAACAACGCAAGAACATTCTGAGAATATAAAATCTGGAACTGGGCCAAAGCGGAAGGGGGCACGTGCCCCCCTCCGTTTGAATGGACAATAGTCGCTTTTAACCGTGGAGCACAGCTCCATTCTGAACCCTCACGCTCTTCCCTCAGGTGAACTTCACCTACCAGTTCCTCCGCAAGAAGTTCTACATCTTCAGCCAGTTCATGTATGACGAGCACATTAAGTCCAGGCTGATCAAGGACATCCGCTTCTACAGGGAGACGAAGGACGAGTCCGATCAGAAGGTACAGCCCACCGCCCAAGCCCCCCTAGTACGTTCTGAGATGCTGAGATCATGTCCCGCATGCCATGCCACCGCACTACTTAGCCAGCCCCAACCCCAGCCGTCTTGTGAATGCCACCATTATGCAGGAGAAGATGGTGGATTTCCAGTGAACAGCTGGTGCTTTATCAGACTCCATTGGAAGCGGTACAGTGCTGCTGGCTTTGAGTGGCTTGTGATTTAGTAGCCACAGTGGAGCACTTCATTGGGTTCAAAAGCTTTAGTGTCTTGATGTTAATTCTTTTCCTTTGGGTTATTTTTTTATGATCTCAGTGTTTTAATGATTTCTTGTAGTTTTTGATGTATTCAAGGAAGACGAAGTGCATAAAGAAGAGCTTATGCATGTGCAATATGGGTAATGTTTGAATATGATCATGTAAATCAATTGGAATTTCTAGAGTGCAGTACTTGGTTGTATAGGTGCATTAAAAACATAGTTTATAATGGTACAAAGTCATTTAAAAGGTTGCTTTTTCTTTTGTAAAAGGCCTCCATAAATCTACAATCTGCGGCCGACGCAACGCAACCCTGTTGCCGAGCATCAGTCCCAGACTGTATATTCAAACGTATAAAGGAAAGGACTTGTGATCTTCCTGCCTCCTGATTTTAAGCGTGGTCCTACGTCTGCATTATGTCCACTCCCAAGTACCCTTTTGATCGAGCTGAGAAGTTCAACCGTGGCATCCGGAAGCTGGGCATCACTCCCGATGGCCAGAGCTACCTGGACCAGTTCAGACAGCTCATCAGCCAGATAGGTGAGCACAGTCCACTGGAGTGTGGTTCTGGGCATGCTGGTGCTGATGGGTGTTTCATTGTGCTTTTCATTACTGTGTACATATTGCCGAATCTGTGTTGAAGCTTAGATTTTGTGTCCGTACTCTGACCTCATGTGAGCAACTGTATACTCACCAGCATAAATCTGTCTTCTCTCTTCTGCTTCTTCTTCTTCCAGGTAACGCCATGGGCTACGTTCGTATGATCCGCTCTGGTGGACTTCACTGCTGCAGCAGTGCTATCAGGTACACAAAATGTCTGGTGGTAGAGGTGGATAGGGATTCATCACGTTTATTTTGTATTATCAGTTTGGCTTCTAACGATTAGGAAAAGAAGATAGTCGAGATGAAAATAGTATTGTGCCTCATTCCGTTTCACAACGATACTCTCATTTCATCTTTGTTATAAATCCAGCCCCCGTTCCTTTACAGCGGTGCGCTTTCACCCCTCACCCCAAATTTACTCTGAGCCTGGCTGTGGCATGTTAACTTCAGCTCAAGCCAACTGACGAGTTACTGACTGGAATATGTTGAATTAAGTTTACCAAAATGTTTACTATATGTTTAGGAGTTTTTAGTAGGTTGTGGCTGTGCACTGCAAGATATTTGATCTAATTGATTTGGGTCAAATTTATTTGTATTTATTATTTGTATGTATTGAATATATCTTTAGTGGTTTTCAGTTGGTTGTGGAAGTGCACTATCGTTATACATTTTTGGTATTTATTATTTTAGTTAATAATATGCTATAATAATAAGTTAATAATATGCTACATATCATTTATTTGTAGTTGTTTATCTTTTTCTTCACATTTCCTTTATATTTGTTTTACAGTTGAATAATGTTTAAAGTTCAAGGAAATGCACTGTTAAAAATGGTTTTGTTTTAAAGCTAAATGATTGCATGATGTTTTCAAAGTCAATAAGTAGTGACATTCAATAATCGTGATCATGATATTTGCCAGTCAAATACTTTAGAGGTGGCAGAATTGTATTTCCTAAGTTACAGTGACAGAGCATGCAATCATTTGACTGTATGTAAAACGGTTTGACTGCAGCCTAAGCTAGTAAAAACCATGTTTTGTGGATGATCACTGAAATTCTTTGCATAGGAAATTCTCTGGAAAGCACAAACCACGCAGGAAAACCCATGCAATAGTTTCATTATGGATATTATTAAGGATTCATTATGATGAAAACGTATGGATCGTTTAAATAAGGTGTTTTTAAAGCTGTGTGTTAATGTGGCTTTGCAGGTTTGTCCCAGATCTGGAGGACATTGTCAACTTTGAGGAGATGGTGAAAGAAGAGGGGCTCTCAGAGGGGACCCAGAAAGCGGCCAGGTAGAGCTGCCACACACCACACCGTTACATCAATAATAAAACCTGCTGCTGCATTGGTCACTGGTACACTATGCCCACAGCACTTCCTTCCCCCCCATGAGAGACATCAAGAGCTAAGCTAATGCCATGTAATAAGGCATGTGATCCAAGGCTTTGCCTGTGTGTTTCCCAAGTGTGCTGGATGCCGTCCTGGGGGATCTCACCAGTAACTCTGCTGAGGGAACGGAGTATTTCAAGAAGCTAGTGGGAGTGTTTGCACCTGAGTTCCGGAGTGCCAAGAACATGCACTTGCGGAACTTCTACATGATTGTTCCACCACTGGCAAGTTATTTGTGTATATGTGTGTGTATATGTATGAGTGTAAAAAAATAAGAAGTATTCCTCTCTTTTTGGCTCTTCATGGTCTCTTGCATTGTAAACTCCTTCCCGCAGACGGTGAACTTTGTGGAGCATTCCATCGGCTGTAAAGAGAAGCTCAACAAGAAGAACAAGAACGGAGCAGCCTTTACGGACGACGGCTTCGCCATGGGTGAGGGCCAAGGACATCCCACCCCTACCTAGCCTGGAGACCCTCCTGATCACATGACCTCACAATCGGTTTCGCTACACGGATACGTCTTGACCTCTGGCCGCCCACATCCATTTCCAGAAATGACAATGTAATAGGGGCCAATCAGGGACTGCGTCGTCGTTGATGATAAACTGTAATGGCATCTCCCGAAGCAACGAGCAGAAACGTTAACATTAGTATACTATACACAGCCATAAGTGCAGTTATTGCAGAAATGGACTCAATAACCACGATTTAACATGATTTAATACGCTGCTTGGCTGAAGGAGTTACTGTCAAGGCAAGTACTCCTGCCCACATCCATTTCAAATGGCTGTGGGCGGGAGTACTTGCCTTGAGGCAATAGGTTAGAGGGCTAGAGGTCCGGACAGATTTGTGTAGCGATTTGTAGTAGAATGTGAGGTCACGTGATCAGGATGGTCTCCAGGCTAACCCCTACCCCTACCGCACCTCACAGCTCTACACTAGATGGCGTGATAACTACAAAGCCTCACCCTTTCATTCCTTCCACATTTTTTAAACCAATTCTGTGTTTTTGCCTTGTGTTTGTGTTGCGTCAGGTGTGGCGTATATCCTGAAGCTTCTGGACCAGTATCTAGAGTTTGACTCCCTGCACTGGTTCCAAGCCGTCCGGGACAAGTACATAAAGGAGATGAACGCCGTGGTGAAGGAGCAGAGCGTTCAGTCCACCAGCCAGGATGAGAAGCTCCTTCAAACCATGAACCTCACGCAGAAGAGACTGGACATCTACCTCCAGGTATGCAGTCTTCCTTTCTTTTTTCTGAATGTTGGGTTGAAGTCTGTGTGAAGGTATTCAACTGGGAGCCTGTTAACATCCTTTTCCTTCCCCTGCAGGAGTTTGAGCTTCTGCACTTCTCCTTAAGCAGCGCACGGATTTTCTTCAGAGCCGACAAGACGGCAGCCGAGGAGATTCAGGAGAAAAGGGATAGAGGTGAGGGGGTCACAAAAGGGTTTTCTAGTGGCTAGGGGGACTATCAGCCAAAAGGTCCTGGGTTTGAATCCCAATGCCCACAGTCTATCTGTAGCAATCCCTGAGCAAGATGCCCTAACCCCTACCTGACCTGTATCTAAAATAATCTCACTGTAATTCGATTTGGATAAAAGCCGCTGCTAAACAGTTTTGTGACAATGTTCTTCTTTCCCTTAAATAAGAATCGACCAAAGCAGATGGATCATCAGTCGGCTCCAACCCTACAGAAGCGGCCTCAAAGTGACCTTCAACGGGAGAGAGTACTGTAGCATTAGACCTAGTGTCATGTCAGCGATGTCATGCATCCGTCGGGTACCGCTGTGAATGAAGACACACCCGGTCTGTGGTGTTGTCAGAGACTGATATGCCATTTTTGGACAGACCAATCTGGACGTTAATGCAGCCTTTCTCCTTTTCTTTTATTTTTACTCTATTAGACTTGAACAGCTCTGATATTGTGTATAAGAAAATGGAACGTTTTTACATATTCTTTGGAACATGTTTGTTGTATATTGGCCCATGGTGGCATTGTGTTTTTGTTTGAATCCAGCTGGTCTCCATTGCATTCAATAATATCACAAGTGAGATTGTAGGATTGGATGGCAAAATGAAAACGTATTTTTTCTAGATTGTGATTTTAGCCTTCAGAGAAGACTTTACACAGAACTAACATTCCAGTAGCCATTGAAAAGAATGTTATTTTTTCATAGTGCAACTCATGGCTATAAATTAACTTTCTAATTATTTGTTATTGATGACATTGCTTTAATTGTATGTATTGTTTTTTGCACCGATTTTTAATGTTGGCAGTTTGTAATTGATTTTTTCTCCTGGATTATCTATGCTTTCACCCATCCATGTCTAGATAACAATGTAATTGTAATTGTTAATCTCATAATTTTATGGTAGCCCGTCTTAAAGTGATGCCTTTTGGAAGAATTACAATCCATTTGTCTGACATTTTGAATGTTCTCAAATTGCACATTGAACTTGTGTTGGTGCCGTATTAGGAGATTTTGCGAGTGCTCTTGTTTTATCCATTGACATTCATTCATCATGATTGTTTGAGGTAGCTACATACATGCTCATTCAGTAAGCAGAAGTTATCTATAGCTCAGATGCTCCATCAATACTCTCCCTAAACTCTCATTTTTATAAATGTTTCCTGAAATAGTACACGTAATATGTTGCCTGAAACGGCACCAGATTAGAAAATTAATTGAAATGGACTCGCCACATTGAAATGGAAGATTGTCTAGGCACTAGACAATCTCTTTAATGACCTGTATCTATATTCACTAAACTGATTAAGATGAGTATAACTAAAACATTGTAAATGTTTAATGGATGACTCAACGTGTGTTGATTCCAAACCTGAACCCTGTTGAACTGAAAATAAATCTTGTCAGTTAATGGTATTATATACACTATTAGGTGTAATTATTTTTGCCATTTCTGAAAAGGTTGATTCAAATGGACTATTTGATGAGCGGAAAATGGATATTGTCCGTTGCAAAACAAGAAAAGACAAAGTTGTTCAGGAAAGCCTTTTCTGCTTTAATACAAATAAAAGCTTAACTTCAGAAAATACAAGATCAGTCTGGAGTATTTTTTTTCTCAAATTGTCAATTTTCCTTTTCCTATGAAACATTGCTGTTTAAACAGCTTAAAATGAAACGCCGTTCTACGTTGAACTCAGTAATCGGTTTTTAAACTACCACCCCACCCTCCCAGAATCAGGTATTTCCTTGTTTGAAACATTTTAATTTTGAATAATTTTTGTTATAAGTGCCCACACTAATTGACACCCTGTCCAGCAGATCCAGAAATGTCCTGTTATATCCACATATTGCATCCATGCTCACCTCATAAAAACGAGGTACAAGGCAGGGCAATTTTTTTTCCAAAATAGATGTCATATATATATATACATACATATATATATATAGCAATCATATATACACATTCGTACATCCATATACTCATTCATGTGATGCCAAGAAACTAAAAATAAATGTACACATTTATTACAAAATTGTGACAAAGACTGGAAAATGTTTTGCTTGCTGTAAAACGATGCTTGGTAGTTAACCTCTGAGGACTTGTTGGCCTATGAAAACTCACAGTCCCTAATGTGTCCATGGTATAGTCAACACACAAACAACGAGGCAAAAGGGGTCAGACAGCTCGAGAGACAGACAAGAGAAAATCCATATTTGAGTTGTTGTTCTTGAGGAAAATTTCGGCAGGAAGTTTGGAGAAAATGACCAGGGATGTATGTGGATAAAATGGTTGTATTTGCCCCCCCGAAAAAGGAAGTGGGAGTGTTATTACATGAAAAAGCACAAACCGATTTTGTGTTCTTTTATTACTAAATATAGTGCAACAATAAACATTGCATTTTGTTCACCCTTTTACTTTACTTCAGAGGATGGCACTTTGGTAACGATACCGTCCTCGCCATTTTTTCTGTCCTTAACACTTGCTGGAAAGTCTGAGGCATAACCCTTGTTCTGTCTCTGTTAAGTATGCCACACTGTCAGTCCTCTTGCCTTGGGCAACAAAAGGCTCCAGAGATGTAAACATAACAGACCCTGCTCAAAAACAAACAAAATAAACAGGAGGGAAAAAAAAGAAGAAAAAAAAGAAAAAGGTAGTAAAAACAGAACAGAAGTGTTGGTGTTTTGGGCAGCATGTAATTTGGAACGGCAGGGCAATTCTGCTCCACTCTTCCATGGTGGCAACCACTCCCTCCCCCTCCCCCCCTCCCCCAATCCCAAAGTCAATTAGCCGAATCCTCGAGGAATAAAAACCAAGGACAGGGTGGTGTGCAGGAACAGCTGTAACTGGTACTGGTCGGGGCCTTAGAAGGCCTGCTGGGCTGGGTTGTAGTTGAATGTTGTCGGCACCTGAGGCCTCTCTTCCAGCTTGTCGTACTCCAGATGAAATTCCTTCAAAAAGAAAAACAGATATTTGATTAAAACGCCACTTGAGAACATCACCTCTGCAGCGTCAGTGGTTCTAAAAAGGTGGACATAGTTAAGGTCAGTGTAACAGAAGAGGAAAGAGAATGGGGAAGCCCCATATGAAGTAGGAGGAGCGGTCCTGTTACCTTGGCTACTTTCCTCCAGTTAAGACAATCAAAGAAGTAATAGGTTCCTCTCTCGTAGGTATTGGTCTTTAGTGTGGGCTCCATGCCGGGTGCCCTCGTGATCCAAACCCGCTCTTCTTTGTGGTACCGCCAGTCACGATTAAAGCTGAAAGGGGGGGATGGAAGAGAAGGAGCTGGTAACATCTATATCTAGAGAACCACTGGACTTAGAAAGACATCACTCCCCAAATCCCCAACTTCGGTTCTATTGAAAGTCCCACCCTTTAACTTTGTTATTACAAATCTATTGAAGACTTCGAAGTCAAAGTAGTCTTCAGGTTTGTACAAAAGGACTAATCCAAAAGATGTGGTACTCACAGCTCCACTGCTGCCAGAAGCTGTAGCAGATCTCCACCATTCATGTAGTACAGATAGAACAGCAGGTCTTCACCGTATCGGGCCAATTTAATTGAAGCCAACTTGCCAAAATAAAATACAAAAAATGATCAGTTCATAGGGTAAAGGATTCAGATATTGCTCTGTATTTACATTGACGGCTCCATGTTCTGAAATATTTGTTCAATCCATGGTGTGTCTGTTTACCTTGTCCCTTATGTGAATATTGGTTAAGTACTCCGATGGAACATGGAAATCTGAAAGAAGAAAACAGACGTGCACGCATTGAGGTGAACATGATATAATTACACAATATGTTGCCACGCCACACCAAGGCTTTTATCCTGAGGAAATGCAATTTAGCTCCAGACTAAACCCGGTGAAAGGACCGGCAAACATTACGGCAACAAGCAACGGCTATTTAATTATGTATCGTGATGCCAGCAGAGGCTCAACAGCAGCCCTCTAGTACTCTACAGTCTTTGCAAAGCCTCCGGAGAGAAGCTAAATAAACAAGGAGGGTTCAACTAGTGAGCAAACCAAGAAATGCTTGAGACTTTAACTTAATCTGAACTGTTTCCTGGGGAGTAGGTGAAATCAGGTGCGGATCTAATGGTTAAAGGTCATACCAATGTCTTGGGGTCGACAAGGTGCTGAAGCCCAGGGCGATGCAAACTTGGGGTACAGGTTTCTGACGAGAAACAGGATTGCAACACAAACAATCAGGCACAAGTGCTAAAAAGAAACAAGTTGCAGATGAGCCAGAAAAGGGAATACATTGTGCCGACCACGGCATGAGATGCAGTCGATATTGGGCTGATGCTGCCGTCTTACTCTGGTGAGTTGAGGTTGAGTCCCAGTGTTGTGAGGTCGCTTCCCAGCGCAAGATGGACCATTCCAGGATCCGTCTCTGCCGCCCGAATAAATGTCAGCAGTCCGATCATCCCAAACTGGTCCGTCACCATCCCTGAGGGAATGTTCGTCACCCGGCCTAGAGTTTTTGTATTATGCAAATGTTTAGCACATGGGCACACACACACACACACACACACCTTAACAAAACAGCCTTTCACAGCCGGTTGGAAGACTATATATGTTTATAATTCCTGAATGCACAAATTTGCTTGTAACAATTACCTATATGATTAAACTAAAAAAAGTTTAATCATAAAAATAAATCACCATTACGCTGCTGCTCACTCAATTATTTGACCACTGCTATAGAAAACGTTAAACTATATGGCATACTACCAGTGCATGGGATACACATCTCCAACTCTATCCACATGATATGTCCATGCTACAGGAGCATCTGAATCAGCAGAGAGGGCTCACCATCAGGCAGAACCTGGATGCCCTTCTTCTGATTGTTGTTGTTCTGTGCCGAGCCCGTCTTGTCTCCGGGAAACTTGGGCCCATCTGCATTGGATGTGCTCTTTCCTGTAGAGTTCAAGTTCTGTGGGAGAACCAGGCAAAGTTAGTTACAACTTACGAATTGTAGAATATAGGATGTCGAGGGGCAACCACACTTGATAGGATCATTTTTTACAAAAACGTAGACACCCCACCATGCCCCAAGAATGCAAGGCTTCTATTTGCGGGCCCCACTCACAGTTTTGTTGTCATCGTTGCTCAACGTGGGGTCCTTGTAGTTGGGGCCTGGTAGCGCGGGGAAGTCCTCGTTGTGGATGGAGAAGTCCTGCGTCTGTTCAGTGGATGGTTTTGTCACCATGCCAACTTTTGAAGAAAAGAAACGGCGGGAAAGCGGGAGGCCAAAGTTACATTTTATTTCTGCCGAAACAGCAGTTTGCCATTCGGCCAGACTACGGGTTTCAGATGTTAACGGCGGTTGCGTGTCCATAGACAGACTCTGGCCAGCCTGTCGTCTTACCATAGGGAGCCCTTCCAGCCAGCGGGTTGAGCAGAGGTGTGGGGTTTCCGCTACCTTCTCTTCGACTTCTGTCTGCCAGCGCGGGGAAGTCAGACAGATCCAATCCCGTTACATTTTCACTCCCGTCTGCAAATAGAAGAGGAGGACTTGGATTACACGCGTTACTTATCACCATCATGTGATAATAACATAGGCAATATTGAGTCCACAGTGGTGAAAAGAAATGTGACTTCGACCGAGCACACTCAATGTATTAAACTACACTTGTTGCTGCAAGACAACAAAAAACTGGACGGAGTGCCGTTTTATTGAATACACAAAATGATGGTGAACAGAAATAAATACCAAAAAAAACATACATACCTGTGCCGTTGAAGATGTTGCTTGATAATGAGCTGTTCATCCCAAAAGCTTGATTGCGATTCATTCCAAACCCTGACATGCTGCAGACACAAAAAAAGAGAATCTCAAACAACAATACAATACAACCAATAGCAGCTGTTAAGTGACAGTACACTGCTACACCCCCCCCCCCAAATAAACAAAGATCAGTTACTCCATTTACACGACTTGTTTCAAAGACATTTTGTCCATTTCCGTTAGATTGTGAATTGTAAATGCCACACACACACACACACACACACACACACACACACACACACACACACACACACACACACACACACACGCACGCACACACACACACGCACGCACACACGCACACACACACAGGACCCAACATACCTGTTTATAGTGAAGGGTTGGCGTGCTGGTTGCTGTTTGGGCATACAGATGATGCTCGGGGAGCCGCGGTTGGGGCTGCCCAGCCCAGAGCTGCCCATGCTGTTGGTCCTACCCGTCATCCCGATGCCCTGCCCAACCTGGGAGTGGTTCAGCATGTTCCTCGAGTTCATCGGCAAAGTTCCCCTGTTGAAGGGAAAGAGGCAAGTCTGAATGGGTGGATTTGCCCGCATTTGTGTGTGTAATTTTATTTTTTAATCACACTCCCTGAGTAACACAATCTCCAAGCTGTATGGACGCATCTGAATGTGTATCCATGGATGCAGATGATAAATTAGGCCCATTTCACCAACAAATATGGAGATGAAGATGCACTTTTAAAACAAAGAGATGAATGCAAAACACCTGCAGTGTTAACGCACCTGCTTGGTGATGGTGGGGTATGGAGGGACATGGAGGGCACCCCCGTTGTGGGCGTAATGTGACTTGTTAGCTGGGAGCCCTGCGTTAAATTACGATTTAACTGAGGTGTATTGTTACCCATTCCCCTTATCGAGAATCCGAGGGCGCCTAAACAGAGAGAGAGAAAGAAAGAGAAAGGGGGAGATGGAAACCGTTATAATAGTTAAATTATCTAAAGTTGGTCATTTTTGCTTTTAATGATGGCCCGGGATTGAGCTGTTTGGTTGAAGTTAAAATCAGCCGCAAGTATGGCCCAACGAATCTACCGGCAACATATCATAGTTGCAGTATTTTTGTTTTGATGCAAACAATGAGCTATTTTCTCAAATTCATCGCAACTTAACCACAACACCACTTCCTCTGCTTGAGGTGAACTCTTGTCGCACTAGGTTGTGTTGTGATGACAATTATTCTGTTACTTTTTAACAACTTAAGCTTTGCAAGCTCACTTTGTGGACCATACAAACTGGCACCAAGCTGTGACAGTTGACCTGATGATGATGGTGAAGGAGACGACAGCATCTGAAACAAATACAATATTATTAAAGTACTGGTCTCTCTAAAGTAAACAAATTAGTACAGCAGTGAAAATCAATGCAGAGGCAATGATGCCAAAACTTACATCCTTGTCCGACCGATGTGGGAACATCGACGGCTGGTTGTAGTACATGCTGTCATCAGGAAAGTCGTTATCGACTACCTCGACAAACTCTACAAACTTCTTTCTAGAACCGAACATGCCTTCGTCACCTGTATGAAAGGAAACACATGCTTTTGAGTTGGGGGCTGTTATAGCTTTTACTACACAATTAGTACCAGCTTTGTTTAACGTACAGAATACATTTTCTAAACTCCATAGTGTTCCTAGATAATGTACTTCGACCGAGCGGATATTTTGAATAGTTTGAACTTAACAGTACATCTTTACAAAGATAAACAAAGAACCCGACCGATATGGTGCGTTATCGTGCTAACATTTTTAAATTCAAAGTGTCCATTGATGACATAGAGACCTGTGTTCATTATTTAATGGGTTGTATAGTTGCTGTGATATTCTAAAAACATTATTCTGTCCGTTTTCACAGTTCATTTACAGTAATTAAAAATGTATACGATTTTAATGCAATAACAATTTAACGATGCAATTTCCCAAACTAACAAGCTAACTGTTTAGCCCACTGTGCCGCTAATGCTAGTTGTTGTGCAGTCGCTTCGCGTTAGCATAGCTAACGTCAATTAGCAATCGGACTAACACCAACGCTAACCAACAAATGGTCATTTTACTCAGCGTATTGTTATAAAACACACTGTACAATTTACAATCGTGTAAATAGAAACACCAATATCTAGCCAGTAGCAGCCTTTTCAACATCATAGATTAATCTAGGCCTGCATAGCCTTCATTTATCCACGGCCAGCTGCCGTTTTCTTGTCTCCATTTACGCTTGGTTTGCAGCGAGCACCAGACTAAACAGATGCAGCAAACAGTCGGCTGCTCAATTCACCAATTCGCCAAAATCACGAATGGACGAATACGGGGGGGGGTAACCAAGACGAATATTCCACTCTATATAGTTTAATGTGCTCTAAACAATGAAATCCTGGTGAAAAAAACGAACATCCTCACCGCATCAATTTCCCTTCTCTTCTTTTGATCCAAGATGGCTGTGTGTATTCTCAATCCAGAGAATAGCCTTTACCCTCTGACCTTAGAACCTGCTGCCCATTTCCGTACACCGAGTTAGCGCAGTCTGGAAGATTTGTGTGTGTCTCTGTGGCTCTATGTCCATTTGTTTGTATATACCGTCTCAAAGTGCAATTGCTTTTGTGATATCATGTTTAGCGTTTCATTTGTTAACAAAACGCAAAAAATCTTCAATCGTATCCCTTCCATAATCGAATAGTCGAATAGTGTTATTCTCTCTCACTCACAATAACCATAATATCATATATTTTATTTAATTGAGTACATCATTGTGCAATTGCAGTGGGACTGAATGTACAATTCATGCATACAAAACATATAGTCCAATTAAATTATTCTGACAGGTGTATCTAAAGGCACATTTGAAAAGAACAAATAACACAAACATTATACATTACTTCTTACTGTTATTAATAGATAAATAGGCCTACCTTTTACAAATACAATAGTATTTAAAACGTTGATAGCATAATGTTTTCTGTGTTCAGACTAAGCTTTCTTAGTGCCTGCCAGAGGTCCCAATGTAAAAGTAGATTAGCAGAAGGACAAGTGCTAAAAAAAAAAGTGTTTGAACAGAAGTGAGATGAGATGGGGTAGCTGGTCCCCTTAAAGATAAGGAAAAGAAAATTCCTGCCCAGTGTTCTCTTGTTAGAAAATAGCCCCAATGATTATGAGATAGCAGGGGTGAATAAGACAGCCTTATAATACTGTTTCCAGTTAAATTAACCTGAATTTGCCTCACATGATTAATAGTGTTATCTTATGTTTACTTTAATTTCCTGTTTGAATTCAACTATAGGCTCCATGTACATTTCTCAAACAGAGCATCACAATGTGGTGCTGACAAAATACAGGCCTATCCTTGTGCTATACATCCACCATTAAACATATTTACTTCTATAAGAGACACTGAAAACATTGCTTTACTAGCCAAGACTTCCCCTGGCCCCCCTGCAATGGGTCATGCACACATATTTTAAAAGTTTTTTTTTTAGCAGAGGTCTACTTATGGGACCCAGATCAGCGTCATGGATGCAGAGAATGGAGTTGACCTCCGCTGCTCTTTAAATCGCAGTGCAACTCTCATGCTTATCAGTGGCACTCTGAAACCAGCATTCTTCCTGTCTCTCTCTCTCTCCCACACCTCAGCCATGGGTAAGAAGGGGAAAAAAAGTCATCAGGCACAGATGGGAGGAGAAATCCGCCAGTGGTTGCTATCGTTTGAGAGTCAGCGAAAAGCTCGGAGCAATAGGGAGAGAGGTGAATGCACAAGAGAATACCTACCAAGAGAATACATAACAAGGGGATACAATATGTATTCTGCTCATTGAGTTAGACAAACAAATGGTCTACTTGGAAGAAGCGGAGAATCATGGACAGTTGGAAACCCATTAAAGGTATGTGTCTTTGAGGATAAACTTTTATTCTATATTGCCTTTTAATTAAAGCTAAGAAGTTACAGTTGAGTCCTTCATTTGCAATCAAATAGCTTTTAAAGTCATTAGAGTGCAATAGTAAAATCTTATCAGTGTGGGATTTGATGAATGAATGGAACAGATTTGTGAAAGATGCAATTCTTTCGTTTATTTGAGTATTATTACAATGTTGTGATCTTACTAATTACAATGTTCTACTCCTTTTATACATGCCATCAATATCTTCCGAGAGGTGTTGGAAGACCATTCCTGGACTTCTTTTAATAACCTCAACCATTTCCTTAGGTTGACATTCATGCAGAGGTGACCGATGTGTCATTAGCATGTAATTGAGCAGAATGGGAAATGTCATGCGAAGTGTCATGGCTTTTATTCCATCGGAGCGTTGCCAACGCTTCTTGGTGGGAGACCTAAAAGAAATGCCATTTGATCGGACTGTGGACCTGAGCAGCCGACAGCTACGGCGGCTCCCTAGTCCTGTGTGTGTCTTTGGGGAGCTGATAAAGTTGTACCTGAGTGATAACAATCTGAACAGCTTGCCCCCTGAAGTTCAAAACCTGAGGAAACTCCAGCTGCTGGCCCTGGATTTCAACTGTTTTGATGAGCTACCTGAAGTAGTTTGCAGGCTAACCCACCTGAATATACTTTACCTGGGCAACAACAGGCTCTACAGACTCCCAAGAGAACTGGAAGACCTTAAGGAGCTTAATACTCTGTGGCTGGAGACTAACTGCTTCACCCATTTCCCCCAGGTGGTTTGTGAGCTTTCAAATCTCAAAACATTGCACCTGGGTTACAACCAGATCCGAAGTTTACCCCAGGAACTGGGGGGACTGTTAGAGCTACGCAGCATATGGCTCGCAGGGAACCAGCTGAGCGACTTCCCATCAGTGCTATTGGAAATGCAGTTTTTAGCTGTTGTCGACGTGGACAGGAATAAAATCCGCTACTTTCCACGTCTGTCTCATCTACAGGGGTTGAAGCTTGTGATCTATGACCACAACCCCTGCGTTAACGCCCCTGTGATTGCCGACGGAGCCAGGAGGGTCGGCCGCTGGGCGGACAATTCGGATGAAGAGGAAGATGAGGACATCCCTAAACTACCAAGTGAACTAACAGCAGAGCTCAAGGAAGTACAAACAGATGAGGGATAGAGCACACTGATAAGGCAGAAGAAACGCCTGACCTTCAGCTCTGGCAATATTCAAAACTGCATGTTCAAGGTTGCCACTCAAGTGAAACAGTGGATTACTGTTTGGAGAGCGGCCAGTTTACTCTGCATGATAAATACAAGCACTCTAAGAATATGTGAAAAGATAATGGTATTATTTTGGAATGAATACTGGAATTAGGGAGTGCAGTAGCTCAGTGGGTATAGCCTTAGAACAGTAGATGCTGTTGTGATGTCCTTGAACAGAAAACATAACCTTCTAACTACTCATAACATTGCCTGGCTGTAGGCCACATGCATGTCTGGCTTTGGAGTGGCTGTGTGCTTGTGAAGGAAATATGTTGATGCTTCTATGCTATTTATAGTGTGTAGTGTCTAGTTACGAATTAACTTATTATATTTAAAGTAAAAAAATAAATGTTCACTTTCTGATGATAGCTTAAATTACATGTCAATTTGTAACAGAAATTATTGGTTTTGTGGATAGACAATAGGCACAACCAAGCCGAGATTATTTAAAATATATAAAGAATATTAATATAATGAAATGTATATCATGCAAAACTGTATACACATCTAAAAGAAAGATATTGCTTTCACATAAATTCATGAGTCCTTCTTTTTGTTATTTAAAAGTGTGTGGGTGTGATAAAATATCAGCACAAAGGCTAAGTATAGGGATATATTTAATACATTCGATTGATGGCTGGGGTCCTCCATGCTGCTCCTCATTCAGCCCAATGCATAATTGATTTGATAGATTGCAGTCATGGCTTTAAATAAAATTGCTAATAGGTTCTGTAAAATGGCTCTGATATAAGGCTCAATTGAATTATTATCCCTCTAAATATCAAGTGTATTTGTATTAAGTGCTGTGCTTAGTTGTTTATAAGGGAAGTAGGATGTACGCAAAGGTGTTGATCGCTTGTGGACAAATGTTCATTATGAATATTTCCCATGGCCATAGGTACTCATGGTGTCCTTCGGTTATCGGACATTAATTAATTCATAGCTTTAATGAAATTTGCTGATTTTGTCAAGTCATCCATTTAACCTGAATATATTGTCTTCCCAAAATAAATCATCAATACATACATATACTGATTTCTGCCAGGGCTAACACTATTTTTTGTAATGCTTTTAAATTACAAAGTTATGCAGTAAATATGTATGGAATGGGACGAAAACATAACCTGTAAAATTTGTAGCCACATATGGGTGCTAGCACCTCGTTAAAAAGGAAAAGGTAACAGGATTTATGTTAGTATATGCCTTTATTATGGAAAAGAGAATAAACAACATTTATATTTTTATGAGATGCACACACATTGACAATCAGATTTTGCAGCGAAGATTAAACAATAGCAGTGATAATATATTATCCAACAACGTCTTTGGCCTATCCATTTCCCTCACAGCCTTCAATAAACAAAAACTCTTCTCAATAAACGAAGGTTCTTCTTTATGCATTCTTCAGAAACTGACATCCCAAACTTATTTTAGTAAGTAATTTAACATTGTATTACCTTAACTAAACAATGCTTTGTCCTAATTTCTCCATCTTTATCTACAAGAAGATAACAAAACATGTGAGGAAGATACAACACTTCTATAACCATGTGGTCCTGTAACAGCAAAATAAGGACATGTGTAGAAATCACATTGGTAAATTTTTTGAAATTAAGCATCAACCTTGTGCAGGTTGGATATTAAGAAATATACCAGTTATACCGGATACCCTAGTATACTGTATAATTGGTATTGTATGGTATGGGAATATACATATATGATATGGCATACCTCCTAGCCGTAGCTGTATTCCCTTGAAGTTAACACAAAGCTCATCTTTTAGGAAAGGTCTCAAATCCTAATGAAAGACTCTGTACATAATTAGACATGTTCACATTAATTGGTTTACTGGGTGTGAAGAGGCACCACAATTTAGCACGGGCTCACACAGAGGTTAGTTGTAAGATTGAGAAAAGGAGAAAAGGAGGGTGTGACAATCAATTACTAAGCATGCAATCTTAATACCCAGAATTTAATCAAGCATGACCGTCATCTGATTAAGCTAAATGTCAAGACATATAAATAATATAACAACCATGACTCTTGAATCGATGGCAAACCCGTAAAACATTGAAGCCCACATCTCATGAAAATAAATCTATGAAACATTAAAATGAGGCCTGAAATGGATGTATAGACTAACGCTGTTTTGGTCGTAGGGGATAAATGTTAAATAGACAACACAAGAATGAACTAGCTTATGAACAATACAGGAAAAAAAGAATACTTTCACCATCACTGTCCATCTGTGTAACTAGGATGGGGCGTTTTGTGAATCTTTAGCATATGGGTGACTGCATGCACCTAAGACCATGTCTCAGAGGACACTGAAGCTCCAAGTCTCTGTCGCAGAATGGTTTCACTCAGGTCGGTCGGATTGGATGACATCTCCAACAGCTCCTCGGGGTCGGTAGAATCAGAAGGATCTTGAATACCTTGGTCTTCCTCGTCAATCCCAGTGACCTCCTCCAGCATGTCTGAGGGATCCATTGTTGAAGTCTCAAGTAGCGTGTCATTTCCTGGTACATCAGATGATTCATTCAAAGAACCTATCACGGTGGGTTCCTCCAGCTCCTTCTCTGTTGAAACCTTCCTCATGCGCATCCGAGCAGATTCTCCTCTTCGCTGAAAACGAGCATTGTTTCCCGTCATAACCCTGACTCTTACTTGCTCTGGAGGCCAAATGCCACCCCAAATAAACTGCAGGTAGCTGAATAGCACAATGACACTCAGGAAAACAAAGTTGGAGGCTACGCCGAGGAATGCAGAAGTTAAGGGGAAGTTGTATAGGACATAACGCACTCCGGTAAAGTAAGCATGGATACGTAGTTGAGCAGAGTAAATCTGTACTCGTTTAGAGTGAATCTCAATGACAGCTCCAACGGTGGGGAGATATGCATTTGTCCTGTAATCTGAGAAGAGCTCAACATCTATGAGTTGCTTTTGCTCTGTCATTCCAGTCATCAAAACAGGGGAGAAAAAAAGTGTGGTCAGGGTCTGGAGGACAGTGGAGCGATAGTGCAGCATTGTGGAGCGTGCCACTGACGAGACTGTCTCACCTCCCTTCGCGTAGCAAGACATCTTGACCATGAACATCCCCAGCTGTTGGTTCACTGGAGACTCGGGCATCTCCAATTCTAAAGAGACTCTATATGGTTGGCCATTAGCCATTACCTGGTCTCTCCCGTTCTTCAGAAGGGATACGTTAGCCATCGGGAATGAACAGAGAAGCGGTTCGGAAGGTTCACAGTCAGTCTTGTAGTGATAGTGGACCGGAGTGGAGAAGCTGACAGTGGGCATGTAAGAGTAATAGAAGCTTCCATACAGAAATATGGACACCCAGAGAAGCAGAACTATAACACAAAACAGCAAAAGAGCCTGAAGCAGTGTCCGACGAGCTTTGAGGAGAGTGAAAGCTGCCACATCCTGCAACCACATCAGAACCGGTCCCATCGCGGTCCCCATAGTTTCTTATTCGATCCTATTTCACTAGTAGTCCCATGAACAAGAGGTTGGACGGCGTTTAGCAGTTGCTAGCTGGTGTGTCCTCGTCTTTTATATCGGTCGGTGGGTGGTACTTAAGGCTTTTCTTTTTGTTTATCCCCACCTTTAACGAACATGGAAGAGGCAATCATATTCACAACGGCGTGTTTGCAGGCAGTCAGACCTCACAGTACAAACCGATGCCCAATTGCTTACGTCATGCGGTATGCCGTGACCAATTACTTAGGTTCAGAATAACCCGGCTCAATCCCCAAGCCAAACACACAGTGTACATGGCCCGGAAGTTTATGTATTTCTGGCACGTGACCGTGGCATTGGTGTGACGCAACCGCGCAGCCGCAATGGAACTCGCAACTCCTCCCCCCCCCACCCCCACCCCACGACCGGTTTCCTCCCCGAACCACCCGGGGAAGAAGGGATGGGAAAGAAAACTCGCATCGCAGGAGGAACGGTTGGTCGCAGAACAATACTGCAGCTCTCGCCGCCTGGTAATCGCGTTGGGACATCTCATTTGAGGGAAGAAGGAGGCTCCGGATCTGAAGGTGCATTTTAAATGCTACCAACATTATTAGCTACTTGAGAAGGCTAATGCATAAAAGGTGTGAAAAGGGCCCATTCGTTACACTACTAGCTAACGCTATCATTACAGCCTTGAGACACATTAGGAGCACGTGTTCTTCATCGTTTTAGAGTACAATCGGCATGTGTTTAAAATACGAGATGGGGCATTCCAATCGACCTTTTTCACATAGCATATAATTTGCTAGCAGCTGGCTTGTAATTACTTAGTAATTTGTTCGTCAGCGGGCTAACGCTAGTAGCTAAGCTAACTATGCTACTGACGGAAGCTACTTGCTGTTAAAAATAAGGATGATTGAATGTGTATGCAAATAATAAGTGCATTATAGACATCCGTAATATACTCATTATTCCGTAACAAATCCACTGTTTCTTGCAGACGAGTCGGAAAGTGATGGGCACAAATTTACAAGAGACGGAAACGTATACATGAATATGAAGGGAGCCGCAATTAAGGCCACAGGTCAGTGATCGGCGTGTCCGTCAGTACTTTTTTGTGCCATACTCTAATAGATCAACATAAACACCTCAAGTGAATTATTGCATTACTCGTTGCTTTTCATCAGAAGGGTTGTCCCTGCTTGGGGCCTATGAGGACAGCGACGAAGAAGAAAGTGACTCTCAACAGACAACAAAAATGCAACATAACCAGTCGGCCGATATTGACAGCACATTGGCCAACTTTATGGCGGTATGTATCAATAGACACATTATTGGATTTTAGAAATTGAAGCTTTATATTACAATTGCAATTTTTTACAAGTAACCTGCAGGGATTGCATATATTTCTGGCCATGATGAGAATAGTAAACCTCAATGTGTAATTGGGTCAGCTATGTCTGGAAGAACACCAAGGCACATCAAGGTGATGGAATAACACTGTTTTGTTTTTCTGTGTAGGAGATTGATGCCATCACAACTCAGCCAAATTCAGAGGACGCCTCACCTCATCCTGTAGTTCCATCACCCACCCCTCCTAGACCTGAATATAACGTTCAACAGGGTGTGCAGACAAAGGGGCAGGAGCAGCCAAGTACTGAGGCAGACTTTCAATACAACACCCAGGACTCTTTAGCTGGAGGTAACCTGTTCTGTGTTTATTATACAAGCGCCAATGACGTGTGCACGGGAATCTTCTGTGAATTATTTTCTTTATGTAAACATCTTCCATAATCCTTATTTGCAGTGGGGGTGGAGATGGGAGATTGGCAGGAGGTATGGGACGACAACTCTGGCTGCTACTACTACTGGAGTACTGTGACCAACGAAGTGTCCTGGGAACTACCTAGTTACCTAGCCAACCAGGTGCAAGGCCTGCAGCAGTGCAGTAACAGGCAAGAGCCAATCACTACGATCATCATAATAGACACACTCACACACATTCCTCAGTACATCCAAAGTGTACAGTAACCACCAGTATAATTTAAAGATATGATGCCAGTTTCTACGTAAACATACTAGTCAGTTAAAGAAATGTTGAGGGGATAGAGTAAAATGAGAACTTGTCTCTTGTTCTGCTTCTTATTGCAGTGCCACTGTCAATGGCAATGATACTGTGGAAGCAGCGTATTATCCTGAACAAAAGACTGCTCTTGCCCACACCCCAGCTATCAAGAAGGAGGCAAAAGTGAAGGCAAGTTTGTCATTGGGTCACATGAACATTTCATGACATTTTTGTTCAGTGGCGCCAAGAATGACAATTTATTGAGTTGATATGATCCTTTTGTCTGGCTGTAGGAGGTGATGGAGAGTGTCGTAGCCCTCACAAGCGAAGAAGAGGAGCGCCATGGTGTAGCTGCCTCCCTCCTCGCACCCCTCATCCCCCCTGAGGTAAAGGTGGCGGAGGAGAAGTGGAGGAAACGATTGCTGGGCAACCTTGAGGAGGGGGAGAACGGGGTGTATTCTGACGGGGAGGCATGCGGCCCGGCGGGCTCCCCCTCCACCCCTCTGCGGGACTCTGAAAGCCTGCCCGTGGCCCAGAAAGAACCGCACTCCAAGAACCAGTCGCAGGAAAGCTCTGACGCAGAAGAGGAGCCGGAGGAGGACACCGTGGAGCTGGAGCTCGCGCTCGAGAGGAAAAAGGTGAATGGGGGGGGGGGGGGGGGGGGGGAAGAGAAATCGCAAACCGCTACATTTTGACTTGACTGGTCACCGTCTTGGTAACTTTTGACTAACCTTGAACCTCTATCCTTTTAAGGCTGAGCTGCGGGCTTTGGAGGAAGGCGATGGTAGTGCAGGGGGCTCCAGCCCATATTCGGAGACAAGCCAGGAAGCCCCAGGCTCGCAAGGGGCTGCTCTGAAGAAGTCCAGATGGAAGACGGTCTTCATCCGCGCAGCCAGCCCAGACTCCAACAGCATTAGCTCCGATACACAGGAGCATGTAGAGACAGGTGAGCGCAGAGATGTAGCCGGAAGTTGTGTAGGTGTACAAACTGTACATAGTAAAGTGCCTTGAATTGTTGCGACCTTTTTTAAATTGGGGGGCAAACAGAGAAAAGTATTTCTGTACTTTTCTGTACTTAAAATTAAGTTTTGAAATTAAGTGCGTTCCTACTGCCAATTATGCATACTATATATTTTTTTTCCTTTTGTCTCCTGAAGCTCAATTAAAATCTCCAGAGAAGCTTGAAGAAGCAGAGGAAAAGGAGGCAGACAAAGCGGAGGACAAATCAGTTGTGAAAGTTCTCGCAAAAGATGTTGAAGTTGAAACACCTGAGCTCAGGGTACAGAAAAGTCAACGTTCTGAAAATATCTACAGGATGAATACTGATTCATTCACAATTGCTTAAACCTCTGCCTCATGCTGCAATGGGTTTTTGTAGTTTCAGATTGGAGAATTAGCAAACACCTTAACCAGCAAGATGGAGTTTTTGGGGATAAACAAAAAAGCAATTTCTAACTTTCAGCTTCTTCTGCTACAAACGGAGGTAAGGCTGAATGGTTAAAGTTATTAATGTATAAATATTAAATTATCTAATCTCTTTCATGACGCTTTCCTCACAGCCATATGCCACCAGTGTTTAATATTTAAAATGTTCATTATAATCCGCCGAAGGATATCCAGTTTGTTTTCATTACTCATCTGCCTTTTTGCTCCTCTCTCATTGTCACTCCCCTTTCTCTTCCTTTCTCTCCTCCTTGTGCCTCCCATTGCTTACCTCTCTTGCCCATTTTCAGACGCGGATCGCTGATTGGAGGGAGGGTGCTCTGAACGGACTCTATCTCCGCCGCAGGCTGCAGGAAGCCGCCCAACACATTAAACATTACGAACTTAACGCCACCCCTAAAGGCTGGTCCTGCCACTGGGACAGGTACGCGCTCCTTACCTTTAACATCTCTAAACCCCCCCATCCCCCAGCAATCTTTTTGTGTGACTACCAAAATCACACCACCACCACCCACAATGCCGGGGTTGTAGACTTTGTTTATCATGGCTTGGAAAGGAAGCAGAACCATTGCGAGTGGATCAGAATCCATGACAGAAACCCAATAGGTTGCTGGGTTGCAATCCCAGGAACCTGCCTTATGTTATTATTATTGTTAATAATAATAAGGGAGCATCCACTACCGGCCAGCCTGTATTCCTGTATACATAACATCACAGAGAGAGGACCTACTCTCCCAATAGCACAGACTACCAAGCCCTTTACTGTGAGGACATGAATAAGATTGGCCAGCTGTCCTGTTATGGTAGGGGGGTTGGTTGCGTGGGAGGACTTTGAACTTTACAGGACTGCAAACCCCCCCATCCCCTACTGAATGCAATGCTGACAGACGCCTGGGAGGGACAAGTGTCACACGCATCAAATTAAAGGTGAAGACGGAGCATTGAAGGGGATCCAGCAGGTCAGACCAACTCTATTACATGTTTTCCTGTAATTCATTATTCTCTTGATACAGAATGTAGATTATCTGATGTAAAAAATAAAAAAATAAAATAAAAAGATTAACATGTGATTTTATTTTCAGCTTTCTTTTTTTGTTGTTGACAATAATATACACAATTATCTTTGCAATCTTCCTGTGTGTTTGTGTGTATGTGTTTTGGAAGGGAGTGGTTGTCTAAAATGAACACATTTTGGACAACAACAACGGTGTGAACTTGTGGTCGTTACTATTTTAAACAGCCTTTTCAGGACCAAAGATGATTTGTTTATTATTTATTTGTTTTTGAGCAGAAGGTGGGTTCCACTGTCCACATCCACAACCTGCTTTCTAATTCGGCTCTCAAGAATGGTTAAAATCACCACCTTTAAAACAACACGGCCCTCTTGTGGCTGTTTTGTCTCTCCTTGAATGCTTTTCTGCCCGAATAGCCTTTGGTCATCAGGCTGCATAGAGATACAGAGCAAACCATTGAAACTTGTTTTCTCTCTCTATCTCTCTTGTCCCACTTTCTAGAGAGCACAGGCGGTATTTTTATGTGAATGACCGGACCAGCGTCTCCCGGTGGGATTTCCCAACCAAAGAGGAGCTGCAGGATGAGCCTAGCGATGACCAGACATCCAGCCAAGGAGAAACCAACACTACACAGACAGGTTAGCACCTCCTAGCTTCTCAAAGACCGATAGAAAATCAATAGTGAGGAGCCTGTTGTTGTTGTCTTTATAGTTAACACCGTGTGAATGATAATTAAGCTTCTGTAATCCCCACCCAGCAGCGTCTACTCCGTGTGCCCCCTCCGCCCCGCCTGCACCACCACCGTGTTGGCCCCTGTCCCAGCCCCCCCCTCCTGAAACCCCCCCTCCGCCTACCGACTACCCTCCGCCTCCCCCGCCGCCGCCAGGCTCTCCCCCGCCCCCTCCTCCTCCCCCAGACAGCGATGGCGAGATCATGGAGGTGGAGATGGAAATGGACGATGACGACGGCGAGCCTCCAGCTCCCGGGACGGAGGAGGATGGCAGCGGGAGACCCACTATACCGTTGGTCCCGGCAAGGGTACGTAACAAAGGGGAATACCCCCCACTGTTGGGGAAACCTCAGATTCACCTCATTCAATTATGTATGTGTATATGTATATGATTTTATTTATTTGACTTTTTGGGAGTTTCAGAAACATAAAACAAAAACATTTTACATATTGAAGAGAGATGATTCAAAAGCCATCATTGGAGCTGTAGGTTAAGGGAAGGATGCTTGAATAATGTATCTTTCGTATTGTTATGTCTTTCGCAGGCCCTGGATTCCTCGGTTTCCTTGGGGAAAGGCCAGAAACGAAAGGCTGGTCAGCTGAACAAGGCCATCACTATTGGCAGCAGCGCTATTCTCTATACCCAGAACACAGTCAGTGCAGGTACAATATAAAATGCCTCAAGATACTCCATCAAGCACTGCAAAATTGTCCAGGCATGCCATTTTAAACGCCATAGTCTCTGAGCAACTGTCAGAAATGTTTTAAATTGAATACATGCTCCTGCATCTACAGCTTCTGTCATGACATCAAATGCCTACTGGGGAGTGTCCACGGTCGGTGCTCCTTCGATCCCCACTGAAATCGTGGCACCGCCTCCGCCCGCTCCGCCCATCCAACCACCGCTCCCCTTAACCCAGCCCCCCCCCGAGCCTTCCACAGCCAAAGCCCTATCGACAGACAAGAACAAGAAGCTGAAAAAGGACAAGGTTGGTTGCAATACTATTATAACTTTGTTTTTGTGCTGTGTTGTAAAGGAAAACCATTGACCAGTATTATTTATACCAATCAAGTTGTATAGTTCAATTATAGTTCTTCAACTGTTTTTTGTTTTGTTTTTTTTCAGTCGAAAAAGACTAAGACTAAGATGCCGTCTCTGGTGAAGAAGTGGCAGAGTATCCAGAAGGAGCTGGACGAGGAGGATAAGAGCAGCTCCAGCGATGAGGACCGGGACCAGCTCAACAAGAGGACCATCGAGGAGTGGAAGCATCAGATGCTGCTGACGTAAGAAGCTACACACTAACGGGAGTCTTACACACTAGCGTATTATTATTATTTTTTTGTCTTTTTTTTTTTATAGTTGAGGTAGGCTGCCTTAAAGCTACGGTAGGCAATTTGGACAAACCAGCCAGAGTAAGCTACATTTTGAATGTATCCAACCCAAATAATCCCACTCCTCCCTTCAGGCCTCCCTCCAAAGCAACTCCCTCAAAACACATGACTAGCTAACAAGCTTTAGCAATAAGTCTGCCTAGCCGTGCGCAATTATTGCACAGGTAGCCGGGTAGGTAGGTAGGTAGGTAGACAGACGGCATTTTATTTATTGATTGCTGTCAGGATCTAAAAATAATTTCAACAAATGTAACAAATAATACTTCTAAAATAAATTGCCTAGCTTAGCTTTAACATGAATTTTCTGAGGTTTAGAGATTAAAGATGATCTGCCAAAATAGTATTTGTACTATGACCGTTCTATGGGATTTCAGAGCGATATTAAACTACATTTTCCCTAAAGTTAAAAAACCATTAATGTCGTTCATTATACCCTTTTAACAGTGTTAATATTTCCAAACAATGCAAACCTGATAAGCATTTTGAATGTAAGCAAACCAAGTCTTGTTTTCCTTGGCTGTTTTGTTGAAGGTGATTGGCCTCTCTGAAGACATCTGGTTGAGTCTTTTGCTTTTCCTGAATATGAACATTGTTAATGTTCATATTGTAACTGTTCATTTTTATCTCCTTTCCTCAGAGGAAAATCGAATAAGAATGCCAACTTTGAGGCACTCCCTGAAGACTGGCGGGAACGTCTGAAAAAGAGGAAGAAGACAAATAGCATGTGAAGCATTGTTTCAGGGATACACTGCAAGATAATGCTCTGCCTTCATGCCTGCCCTCCACAGATGTAATCTAATGAACAGGGACATTTTGTCCATACTTTTAATAGTTTGAATAAAAGATGTAGAATACTGCTGTGGTCGCTGAAGATATCAATGTTGAAGATATAGGACTAATGACGGAGACTCATCTACTCTTGTTTCTCTGCATACAAACATCATATGATGTACCAGATATTAGTTGCACACTGCAGTTTGCAATCTAAATAGTCAAACAATTTTATGTAACAGAACTCAACATAAATATATTTTTAAGTGTTCTTTTTTTTGGTGTTATATTTCCATATTTACCAATCTGAGCATGATGAACAAGAGTGGATTATGTGCCAAATTACCTATCTTTATCCTGAGAATGTGATATATGCACACAATTGACATGGCCACCTAAATCTGTTGAATGGATTTCCCATTTTGAGTATTTTTTTTTTTTTTTACTCTACATAGATTATTTCAAATAAAGCAAATGGTCTGAGTCATGTTTTTGGATGGAGGGTGTCCCCCAACTTGTACATTTTTGTAAAAAGTTATTAAACACATTTTCTAAGCCACGTTTCAGTAGATTTGAACCAAATCACATTATTTTACTTTTTTTTTTAATGTCATTCAAGTTAAGCCATTCAGGCATATTGCTTTCATTGTTTTCTCATGTTCAAAATGAAGAAGAACAATTAGAATTGCTTGTTAACAGACTAACCAGATGTAGCCAATCTATATATGGGACACGGATTATCCACTTCGCGGACATCCATGGTAACAGCGCTGTTCAATTTGGTTGCTAAGCAACATAGTTTGTAAAAGATTGTTTTGCTAGCTTTGGTCCGCTACCATGATTGCAGAGAGGCCTTGTGTCCAGTGCTATTTTATAAAATGTAAGCAAGGTGGATTTCTATCTTCATGAGATTTAGTTAAATGTGTATTTTGTATATATACAATTTAAAAAGCCATCCCAAAACCATGCGAAATCTTACTTGTTGCATGTAGGCTACGCCATGGAAATGATGGAGAAATACATTCTGGTGAGTAACTTTACCGACGATGTAACATTGTCCTTGATTCTATCTAGTCTTGACTTAAAATGATATATAAACAAGTGATTAATTACGTTCCCATTTTTAGAACACAAACGGAGATTCACACGAAAGATTTGTTTTCCACCGTCTTCAACACTTTGCATGTGAGTTTAGAAAGCACCATCATCCACTGTCACAATGAGCTTCAGAGTTTAACCACTCCTATATATCTCAGCCATGAAGTAATGAAATACAAAATAAGGTTGGCTAAGGATTCTACTAATGCATTCTACAGTTAAAACTGGGATTATAAAGATAGTGAAATATAGTATTGTCAGCATGTATTTGTTATAATTAAACGATTTGAAGCATTGCATATATGTGTATTTTATTCAGGCAGAGATAACAGCTCTCATAGCAGTTTGCTTGCCAGCAGCCAAATGAGAGATTACCATGTGGAAAACCCTGAAAAAAAACAGTCAATGTCAGAAGATGTTAAACAGGATTCAGCATGGATGGAACAATGTAGGTGGTTTTCATTTATACATATCAGAATACTGTATTATTATATTATTTATATTACAAATCTTGTTTGGCTGGGTTATATTTTGATGAAGCTGACTTAGATTGCATGTCTATGTCTACAAAGGGTCCGTACAAATAAGCCAGGCTTTGAAAACCAGACAGCTGCTTGTTGACTTTGATGACGGCCGACCAAAATTGAAACTCCGGGAGCCTCAGGACCTGTTCACCTTCCCTTCCTCCGGGTACCCATTCCAGGGAGTCCGATGGCCACTGGAGAGTGAGGTCATCGATGGGATCATCCAGCACATTGGTTAGTTTTGCTGTTATGCACGCATCCACGTGGGTCGCTACAGTATCCTAAACGGACATGATGAAAGAAGGCCAAAAAGATTACCCCAAAAATGCACATTAATCAAACATCCACACACAAATATATTTGTAGGATATTTTATTGTTTGTACGATTTATGTTTCATTACTAGTTTCAAAGCTGGACGTTTATGAAGAGAGAAGAGAATCCCTGACCAATGACCGCTGCTCAAACATCACAATATATTTGCATCAACAGAGGAACATTTATAATATGATGACAATTGGTTCTATTTAGCCTGAATTCCCTCCGGTGTTAAAAAAGTAATTATAAGGTGGTCATAGCTCATTACCCTCAAGTACAGTCCAACAAGATCATACAAATGAATACGTTTAATAAAGACTTTAATACTGACCATTTTCCACCCATAACCCAACTGTAGTTCCATCAGTAGTCTATTATTTTGGCGGTAACAGAGTTAAAAATGTACATATGCCATCCATCCAAAGATCATCCATCCAATGCCAATCATTCCTAGAGTGCTGCTGTTGTTTCAGACTGGGAGCCCCCGCAGCCCGAGCCCTTCTACCACCCCACAGGCCTGGAGAAAGCACCCATCCCAGTGGGGGAGGAGAGGGGGATCGTGGTTTACTGCATTGACCTTGGCAAGTGCCCAAAAAACATGCTCACATCACAATCACATTCATGTATTTTACATGTAAAAGGAATTTGACTCAGATATTGCATGCCTGCTTTTCTATTGACTCAAGATGTAACAACAACAACACCGGGACAAAATTCCTGTTTGGATAACGTAGATAGACTGTGTTCAGAGTTCTGACTTTTTAATGAAGTCTCTAATTGCCCTCCATATCCCTCCATCCCATTGTTTCTTATGTAGCCACTAAGAAGCCATATTTCACATGCTCTCGTGTTGGGGGAAGCCGTGGCCCAATCAGGAGCGCCAAGGCCTGCACCATATGTCTGAAGGAACCGCCCCTCGACTTTGAGTCGCGCTTTGAGAGTGGAAACCTGCAGAAAGCCATTCAAGTGTATGTCCGTGTTTCCATTAACTCCTAGTGTGTAGTTTCAGTTAAGTCACTATTTATTCCATTAATTATTGAACTAACCTTTAGGGTAATGGAATCTCTCTCTCTCTCTCCCCCGCCCTCTCCCCTCTCTCTCCCTCTTGTTGTGTTACTCCCACACACAGGGGTGCTTATAATTATGAGCTCACCCTGCGCACAGACATGTACACCAGCAAGCACACCCAGTGGTTTTACTTCCGGGTCAGGAGCATGAAGGCCGGGGTCACCTACCGCTTCACCATAGTGAACCTGATGAAGGGCCACAGCCTGTACTCCCAGGGGATGAGACCTCTGCTGTACTCCCAGAGAGCTGCTGAGGAGAATGGGATGGGCTGGCATCGCATTGGATCCAACATCAAATACTACCGCCACTATACTCAGGTGGGTAGGTCATTTGTGGTCACAAGTCACCACATGCTCGTTTGCACATAGAGGCATCATGTATTTTAGCCAATATTAAAGGTCTGTTATTGTTAAGTATGCTTCACATTTTGCTCCCATTATTACTCACGCTATCACTTTCTTATTCTTTCATAAATTTAGAGCAGCTGGTTTGCTGTTTTTTTAGTGTAATTGAAAATCTCAAACCCTACGAAGTAGAGCTTTCAGTGTGTGACCGGATTAATATTTTGTTTAAACCAGAAGCTAAGCACAGTGTACTATCCATTACTAATTTTTAATTTTCCATTTTAAGGAATGGTGCTTGGTTACATTTGTTCAGCTGCATCAGCTGAGCTCATCAGATAAAGATAAAGACATTCTGTTCTCAAATGGCTTGATAAAAGCCTGCTCATTTTCAAGCTCAAGATGCCCCATCATCTCAACTACATTTTATTTGGATAGCCCTGAATCACATTTACAGTTTCAAAGGGCTCCACATTATACGCCCCTAACTCTAAGCCCTCGAAAGGGCAGTAAAAACATAAAATGGAATAAAAAAACTAAGCAAAAACGAAGTGCTATTTGTTTTGAGAGGGAGATCAGCAACAATGAGAAGATAAAATGAAATCCGTTTTTTAAAGAACGTTTTCTTTCACAGCTTTAAGAGAAGAGCAGTTTAAGAGAAGAGAAAGAGAGAGAAAGAGAAGAAAGCCAAAGCTAAACTATGAGATCTTCATGGAATCACTCGGTCTCAAGATTTTTTAAAATATGCTCTAGACAAGTCTTATTGGTCTTAAGTTCACATCTTGGAGATGCCGGGGAGTGAACCCAGGGCCTCATACATGCAAAGGATGCACTCTACCACTGAGCTACATCCACTTGCTGTAAGCCTTACAAAAACAAAGTTGTACACATCTTTTCTCCTATCAGACAAGCTTGGAAAACCACAGCAACGAGGGCCCCGCCCTGCACTCGCTCACCTGGACCTGCCAGTTCCCGTACGACACGGACACGTGCTACTTGGCCCACTGCTACCCCTACACCTACTCCCGCCTGCAGCGATACCTGGGCCGCCTCACCTCCGACCCGGCAACCACCGCCTACTGCAAGCTCCGGGTGTTGTGCCACAGTCTGGGCGGGAATCCCGTGCATGTGCTGACCATAACGTCCCCGGAGCGGCGCCGAGGGGCTGAGGGACAGAGGGCCAAAAAAGCAGTGGTGGTGACAGCCCGGGTACACCCCGGGGAGACCAACGGGTCCTGGATGATGGAGGGCTTGCTGGACTTCTTGCTGGGCGACTCGGACGACGCCCGGCTGCTCAGGGACACCTTTGTTTTCAAGGTGATGGGGGGTGGGGGGGGGGGGGGGGGGGGGGGGTTGAAGAAACGCCCAGTGTCCTGTTGGAGGAGATTACACATTTTGACCTCATCCGATTGTGTTGATGTTTCCTCCCGGCCTCTGCAGGTGGTGCCCATGCTTAACCCAGACGGTGTGGTGGTTGGGAATTACCGCTGCTCTCTGGCCGGCAGGGACCTCAACCGGAACTACAGGACACTGCTCAAGAACGCATTCCCCACGGTCTGGCACACGCGCAACATGGTGAAAAGGTGAGTGTAGGACACACGTGGGCCACGGGCTGCATCACTCACACACTGATCGTCGAAGCATTGCCAGTCGGCTTGGTGAGACTCCTTATGGTCTCCACAGGTTGACCGCACAGATGGACGTGGTTCTTTACTGCGACTTCCACGGCCACAGTCGTAAAAACAACTTGTTCATGTACGGCTGTAATGACCGGGACAACCCTTCTCTGCAGCTTCACGAGAGAGTTTTCCCACTAATGATGAGCAAAAACGCCAAAGACAAGGTAAAGTTCTGCGTTGTCCGGTCTGTCAAACATCCCTATTCCATCACGGCTTTCACTGAAAGGCTAACAAAATACTTTAGTATAGGTAGGCTATTCATGTGTGCAATGCTGTATGGATTCAAGTTCCTCATCATCAGGAGTCTTTGAACTGCTTCGTATTTTATTACATACAATCCTAATGATTTAGTCAGTGCTGTATTAATGACCTGAGTGCATTTCAGTTCTCATTCAGGAGCTGCAAGTTCCGGGTGCAGAAGAGCAAAGAGGGGACGGGGCGGATCGTCATGTGGCGGCTGGGCATCAGAAACAGTTACACCATGGAGTCTACTTTTGGAGGCTCAACTCTTGGTGAGTTATCGCTGCATGTCGTGATCTTGTGTATACTCCCTGTTGATTTAAGGGGGTTTTGAGCAATTGTAAACCAAATGTAAAAACTGGCTGGACCCTAGGTGGCCGGAGCGGAACCCATTTCACCACACAGGACCTGAAGTCTTTTGGCTACTACTTTTGTGACACCCTGCTGGACTACTGTGACCCGGATACAACCAAGGTGACTTGATAAGGACCACACTGAGTGGGCTCAGTCACCTATGTTTGAACCATCAGGAAAATTAAGGTTTCTGTCAGGTGGTGTTTTTTTAAGTATAGGCATGGTTTTATTTAAAGAGCCAGTGAACCCACTGTTTCAGATGGATTTAAATGTAATTTGTTTGATTGGTCTCTGGCTCTTACACATGAGTAGATAGTGGGGATGTACTTGTTTTATGTGTGTGTGTTTGTGTTATTCAGACGGCTTTCTGTCTGGCTGAGCTGACAGCGTTGCTCAGGCAGGGGGTGAGCAAGCGGTCAGGCCAAGATTTTGACGCCAGCATCTCTGTCTCTGACCTGGAATCCAGGTGACGATGAATTTCTCCATATAATGCAGTGTGCAGAGAAAGAGACATTGTGATATATTTCTATATTTTATTCAATGCAAATGATTGTTCATCCGATTCCACAGCACCAGTGGTTCAGATAGCTCAGAATCGGACGGACTGCCACTACATTTGTTGAAGCAAGGCGCTGTGGTACACAAATAAGTATAAGTAGATATATGCATCCAACCTCATGGTGTGTTCAGTGGCTGATTTGAAGTCATTTCGTTCACTAATTATCTTGGTTATCGACATACAAACATTACTGCTCTACACAGTCTAAGAAACACCGGTTGACCCGCCGAGAGAGGAACAGACTGCGGCAGGATACCATCATGAAGAACACACAGGCCCAGGTACTGCAGAGTGCACTCAGAAACATTGTAAGAGAAACTCAGAGACAGACATGGAAATGGCTAACCATGCATCTTTCTTCTGCAGCCGTGGTCCGCTGTTAAGGAGCATGATCAGTGATTAGTCTTTTATTGTATTTATTTCAAGATGCCCAGCCCACTCACTGATGCCATGGTAAAGGAGAGGAGCCAGGAGAAGACTGTGGTGCAACACAAAAGGAAAGAGCAGGTGGGATCAGAGTTAGTTGAGGATACACAGACACAGAACTCTAGCAACAACAGCAGCCACACATCACAAGCTTTCTTTCCTGTGACTCTTGTAAAGGTGATTGGCCCATCTGCATTCCCTCCACGGCCAGCCAGTAACACACAGGAGATCGGTCACGTGACCATGTGGCAGGGCAGAGAGCCAGTTAAGGTGCTGATCGGATGGGAAATGTATATCTTATCTCAGTGCATTGCTGGATACAAATAGCCAATACTTGAAAGAGAATAACAACTACATGAGAATGTGAAACCATTGACTTCAAAGATTGTTCTATTTATCTCTGTGGTGATGTGTGACTTAGTGATCTACTTTTTTTTTTTATAGCACAAATGTCTGGATGCTCAGGGGGCCCATTCATACATGCATCGCAGGATCAGAACCTGTCCACAGCTCAACACATCCACCACTATAGCGCCTTATACAGGTAGCCTCCATTGTAAGTTTGAGGGCCTCATCTATGCATGCAGTGCGGGTTACCACTGCCTCATAGATAGTCATTTTCGACCATACAATTGTTTCTAACATGAATGTGTATGTTATAATATAATAATAATACAAAAAGCTAAATAGTAATAAAGTATATATAACGCAGAGAAAGTGACTTTTATAAAAGTCAGAAGTTGGCAACAGAATGCTGAAGTTAATGGAAGAATGTCAAGGGAAATGTAGATAAAGTAGACAGTAAACACGTTTGCTTGTATTCCATCTGATTAAAGTGGAGCTTTATCGGGTTCAAACACATCCGCATACAGTACTACCAAAATCCCTAATCTTCAAATTTAGCAGTGATTTACAGATTCAATATATTAAAAGGATTTGATTTGTCTGAGAATCAATAACAAGGTTCCAGTTCAGTTCTGGTATATTGTGTGATAAAATAATATCGATTTTTCTGTTCTTATTGTTCACAGTGGACACAGAGGACAAGAGAGAAAGAATTGTGTGTACAACTAAGCTTCTCTACTTGAGTGCCCTGCTTCCCACGCGGTCAGACGTCACAGAGGCTGACCGGCAGCCGCAGCAGCAGTCCCTGCTGTCCTCACTCTATCTTAAAGGCCTACGAGGTGGGTGTCAGCATGCAATCCTTAAGAAGTGTCCACAACCACTCAAAGTCACTTTGGAAAAAAAAGAAGAGTCTCCTAAGTACTTTATAGTAAAATAGTACATTGACAAAATGGGTGTACAATACAAACAAAGGCGTTTTCCCTTTTCCTACTTTCAGGCAGGCAGCAGGCTCCTCGTGCACCGACTACCTGCAGGTCTTTATGCAAAATAAACAATATTTAAAATGAACAAATTGTTTGTACAAATGAAAGCTCAAACTTGATCATGGTAAAGAATTGTAACTCGGGAATTTGAAAACACTGCCTGAAGGGGATTGTGTGTCTGTGCCAGGCCTTACTCTGGCATCCAGTTCAAGGTGCTTCCAGAAATACTGTCCATCAGAGGCACCGAGCCGTGGGTCTCCAAGCCCAGCAGCGCTCAGTCTCATGCGGAGCGGGACGCACCTAGGGTGTCGGTGCGAAACCTGCCACCCAAGGATCCTTCATCCTTCATCTCCCCTTCAACAAATATAACCCATTCTCACCCACACAATCACAGAGGATTTTCCTCAAAAGGTGACTTATCCAGCACTGATTTAAACCATACAAAAGATGGCCAAACGTGTTAAAAATAAGGGTTTCATTATGAATATAGAATTATATATTTACCTATCTTTATATACTTGTGTGGGTTTACAAATGCTGTCCATCTATGACTTCTGTTTAATTCTCCAGTCTTTTAGAATTTTATATATTCACACAAGTGTTTTTTTTATTCTATTTTCTGAACCATTTAGCAACCCTATCGGCGGCCAGTGGGGTACGGGCTGGTGGGCTTATTGAATAGGGCCAGGGAGAGCCTCACTAAGCCACTTAGCCATCCTGGATCATCCCACCAGAAACCAGTTTCCCAAGGACTGGGACGATCAGAAATAATAGGATTCGGGTGTAGCCCATTGTTGTTGAAGAAGCAATAACTTTTGTGATTAATACCTCTTTATATTGGAACTTGACATGACAGACCCAATTGGCCAACGGTTCTGTGCGACAGACCCTCACTGGAGCTGGATTTGAAAGAAGCTTTTCCACCCTCAGCTTGTGGAACAGCAGGCCTCATCAGCAGTCGTCTCCCTGGCGTGACGTCGACTCTCTACAGGCAACAGAAGCCTGGCTGCTGCACTCGGGGCACAAGATTATTTTACAGGACAGGAGACAGGAAAGCATGACTTCCCTGTCTGAACTCCAGACGCTGAGAGGTTCAGTCCCTTCCTGCGCCCTCCACAGTGCACGGTGGTGTGGGGAAAACAATAGACCCAACACGTCCCCCTATAGTGAACTTTTCTTTTTATTCCTGTAATGTCACCTTTTACACGTGGATAGAAAGTGCTGTTCGTAGAATTTCAAGTTAACGGTGGAACACTGGAAAATGAAGTTGCTACTTTATGTAATGCCTGTGTTGTTGTACTGGTACGATATTCATATAGATACCCAACCTGTCCAATGTTCATAAGCAGATAATAATAATGATGTTGACGAGGATTTGATTAAATCATGCCCAATCTCATTGATCAGATAAAATATTGCATTGACCAACAATATCCAAAGTATTACTGTACTCCAACAGAGGACATCAGCCTTATGAAATGATGATTAAATAATGACTATTATCTGCATATTGCTGTTGTTATAACCGCTACCGTGTCTCCACCCCAACCCGGCAGCCCACGAACAAATGCAGACCGCAAATGGACTTAAATACAAAAATATATTTTAAAAGCAAATAACACTGTTCTTTGACATCATACTTTGTGAAAAACAATTAATAATAATTACTGCCATGTACTGTGCTTTGTCCATTGGATAATGGTCAACAAATTTAGCATTTAGTCAAACTGACGCAGGTGGAACTGGCTCTCTGTGTGTCTGACCATCTTGCGCAGCGCTGCGAAGCCCGACACAGCCTGTAGGTGACAACAGAAAGAAGATACTTAATGTAATGCATTGATGAGAAGTACTGAGGAAAATATTAAGTAGTATTTGCTAATATTGAGCAGACAAACATCCAATTGGGGGATCAAACCCAGTACCTTTAGGCTGGGAGTCCAACACCCTAGCTAGCCAATACACTATCCTACACCCCATTTAAATGTAAGCGTGATTCATGTTGCGGGTCTTTTGCCAAATCAGTTAATAATCAATTTCAATGAAATTAACTAATAAACCAACATTCTGAATCACATTACATTACAGCTTAAATTACAATAAAGTCCTAAATACTTCTGAAATACTGCAAGAAAAGGATTACTATTGCTATCATACATTCTTAAGAGCCATGCAATCTTACCTGTGTGAGTATAAAGAGGCTAAGGACTATGTGAACCCCTCTTTCCAGAGGCTGAATAACAATGGCCTCATTGAAAAGCTGGAAGAGGATCAATGGAAACTGCAGCAAGATGCTCAGCAGCCAGAAACCTGCCAGCTCTGGTACCTTTAGAAGGTAGAGACAAGACACAGGAATGTTTAATGAGAAATAAGCCTACTAACAAAACAAGATAGGTTGTGTCAACCCCTACTCCGTTGTCTATGGACAACTATATTAGGACAACCAAATTACATTTCTAGATCACTTCACAGCCTACGTGTGAGATTGTTTGGGTTACCTTTTCTTGTAGATTCCCGGCATAGCCTAGATAGAGTCGTATAGCCTCTAGCACAGTCATCACAACAATGACAGTGACGAGTATGAACTTGTAGTAGTCTGGAAGGGCAGAATACTGGAAAGAAAATGCAATCAAAACAAAAGCAGCTCTTGCGAACAGGAGGTCAATACATATGTCTACATGACCTACTTTATTTTTGATCTAAGTTATTAAACAACATTTTACAGTGGATCGGAGATAGGCGTGCTTGTTTACCTTGAGGTGAAGCATCACAACTTCACTGATCCACCACAAGGGGAAGAACCACATGTTGAAGTACAGAGACATCTGGAGTGGGAGACTCGATACGACTTCTCTGCCTTGGAATAATCAAAACCCAAACAAATGTGAAATTCCAATGAAACTGCTCTACAGTTGAACTCAGATAATAGCTCAGCTGGCTAATGTTACTTTTAGGGCAACACTAACGGTTACATGTTTAAGGAGGGCAGTGAATGTATGTTAGCATACAACTTAAATTGCACTCACTGTGCTCCAAAAGTGTGTCATGGTCGTCGGGAGTTAGCTCAGTCCTGCCCGGATCACTAAACACGCTTCGCGAAAAATCTTCCAAACGTTTTCTGATGGGATGCGGTAAATCCATCTAGTACGGTGCTATGCGAAATGGTAGCATCGGTGGTATCCAGCCAAAGGCAAACACTTGCACTGTTTCTAGGTGACGACATACATCTCGCGTTATTCTTCGAAATCTCGCATGTTAAGGTGTTTTGTCATCCTCGGATGGTTGAGTCTCATTACTAAAGATATTATTTACTCCGGGCCAGCAGCTACAACAAAACTAAAGGATGTCTAAAGGGGTGAACATAAGCACAATGTGCCATAGTTTGTTGTTCTTATTTATTATTATTTTTTTTTTATAGATTTGAAATGAAAAATGTAGGCTGCCAGCTGCAGCTGTCACATGCCTACATTTTCAGTTGCCATGAGAGCTGCTCACTTTAAACAAACAAATATTGGACTGGACTGTTAAGGTCAGCCTTCACGTAGACGTGGTAGAGTTAGGAATGTATTAAGTTATCTGTCTCAATTAATTAATAATTGTGTATGTATGATTGCATATATTATGTGTAGCATAGGCCTACATATAAATACAAATACAACAATACACATATTACATACCAATTTAGATGAGGCATTGACACAATAAGTTAGGTTAGTTTATAAGAAAGCTTATCATCATAAATAATGTCATACATAATTTATTTGAACAATATAACACAATATACAATATAACAGAACAGCATAAAGTGTATCTTAAACACATAGACTTCTGCTTTTTGTCTTGTGCATTAGCTGTGCACTGCTGTTGCACCCTTGTTCTTTTTCCTTGTTCTGCTGTCTTCCCACCACTGTTGAACTATTAACAATCTTACTAGATTCTGTCTCTTTAATTCCCCCTTGAATATCCTCCCAGTTTCTCTGTATCAGAACTGCAGTCTCCTGGGCTGGCTCAAACTAAAACACGTTACATAATTGATATCACAAGTTTATCCCCAAAAAAAGCAATGTTTAATATCGAGCCTCTCTAACGCTTTAAAGTATAATTTCAACAACACATGTTGAACAAATAGTAGGAGCTGTAGGGTTATGTAGCGCCCGCACTACATAATCCATATAGAACCAATTCATGAATCACAAGATGGAGTCAATGGAAGCGTTTGTGTAGGAGTGCTCCATGGTGTCATAAAACCTCAGACAGGCCTTGTAGCGCAGCAACTTCTCAGCGAGTGGGCTGACTGTGAGTCCCCTGCCCTGGACATTCAAGTCTATGTACCTTGGGTGAACAAAAATAAACAGAAAATCATGCAGGACTTAGCTCATCATTATAATTGAACAAATTTAGTTTTAGCTGAATTTGTATCAGGTGGTGTGATATACCTGTAGGATATTTTCCAGAACACCAGGGCATTTATGGCCATTAATGTGGCCAAGAAAAAGAAAAACCTTTCTAGATTTCCTTCATGGGGTAAAGATGGGTAGAAGTTTCCTGGAATTGAGTCCACATGATTCAAAGTTTGTTATTAACTATTTTGTGGGGCAAACATCCATATTTGTGTGAGGTTCATCAATATCTTTTTTGTAATATTCCACAATTTCTATTCCTGAATAATTTTGTAAATAATAAATTTTTACTTTACCTCCTGAAATAAAATACAGCAGCTGTGTGATGAGGGCCCCCAGGAAACAGCCCCCTCCATAGGACAGAGTGAGGAAGTGCAGGGAGATCCCTCTGATATGACTAGGAGTCAGTTGAAAAGATATAAGAGAACCTGCCAATGATTGGGTGATGAAAAGAGTGAGGAAGCCGTCAGACCCTCTAGTAATTCGTGCTAGTCTAATGCTTGTCTATGTCGTAATTTTAAGCCAAAAGCAAGCACGAACAATTATTAGCAATGCTCTCGAAATGCCAACGTTTTTATCAGGGATAACAGAATATAAAAATTCTGATGTGCTGCAAAATATAAGAATGACACCATTATTATGGATGCTGTGCATGAATGTAGAAACAAAAAACAAGAGTTACAAACTAACTCAATAAGAAATTGGTAAAGAATAATAAACAATACCACAATCTGTTTTGTTAAGCTTGTATAAATAACTGAGTGTATCACTGTGGAAAACTATAGGGTATTAAATCTTACTAAAACATAGATAGGTCCATACACTACATCACAGACATCTATAAACAGCGATGAGACTATATTCACCTTCCTTTAAAAAATAAAAGGAAGTGGAATCAGATCCAGTCTCTGTCCCACTTGAAGGTGGTTCTACTCACAAGCCGGGGTGACGAGGGCCTCCGCCAGACCGAGCAGGATGTACTGAGGAGCCAGCTGAAAACAAGGCATGGACGACACCAACAACACCTTGCCTGAGAGAGTCTGCTCTACCAGGGGATAGGCCTTTCTGTGCAGCTCACACAGACCTGCCACCAGCACGGACAAGGCTGCACACCCATGGCCCAGGGCTGCAGCGAGAGACAGGAGCGGGATGAGAGGAGGGAATACTGATCATAGATGGGTTGGACTCCCAGAAAAGAATGAGAAATACCAGAAAGAGATTCTTTATTTCTTAGTGTAGATATGAAGGGATTTACGAGGTGCCTACTGATGACTTTGGCAGGAGCCAGAGGAACCTTCTCCACAGAGAGGTAACAGGTAGTGACCCACTCTATGAGTGGGGCCAGGAGCAGCAGAGGAAGGATACTGATGACGTTCATGAGACCGATGGGCAAGAGAAAGTCTTTATGGTGGAGGTTGGAGTGCATGGTCTGGATGTAGTACCCTGAAGGAATCTGCAAGGCAATATTCACATTAAAAGAGGAAGATAAGATAAGATGTAATTGATTACCAGAAGGGGAACTAAGGACATCAATTACAGGACAGTGATAGGAATTTAAAAACAAAGTGTAACGGTGTAAATAGGAAAAGGTTAATAATAATACAAATAAATACATTTATATATAGAAAATATATCTAACAGAAACATCAAGTATACCAAGGTAGATCAAGATAGAAGACAGTTGCTTATTGTACAAAACTACAATGACAACATCGTACAAAGGAAGCCTTGACGGCTGCCATGGACCTGCCTGTGTAATGCAGGCTCTGTACACTAGCTGCAGGCTGTAAAGAGGGAAGAGCCTGGCCAGCACTTTGACGTTCTCCACGTGGGTCTCACTGTAGCGTCCCCCGTTGTTCTCCTTTGCCCGGTCGAGCCAGGATGTGACATCTCCACTCAGGTGTCGAGAATGAAGGCAGCACATTTTGAAAGAGTTGAGAAAAACTCCCAACGTGGTCAGAAGTGAACCACCTGTGAGAGAGACAAAGCCACTGCAGTGAGACAGATTGACTGTTGTGATCCCTGCTAATTTTTTATTCAAGTGCTGTAAATGTATGTATTACCGTGCATGTAGCTAGTATGCAGACGCGGATGTGTGCATGCATGCATATGTGTTTATGTCTCTTTCAGTCAGTGTCGTACGTTTCTTTGGCTTAAAGGTGAGTTGGTTACGTATCATGTGGATGGCGATCAGGGCCAGCAGCACAGAGGTGAAGGGGATGAGAAACCCCAAGTTCTGAGCGACGGACTGCTGTATGTAGGCGATGGCCAGAAATACAATGGTGGAATTCAAGTTGACCAGCCAGTAGAACCTAAAAAAAAGAATTTACAAATGAGCAAAAACATCAATACTTAATAGTTAATTAATTAGGATAAAATCATTACATTAATTAATTCAATGAATGACAATTAACAGTTTGAAAACTGTACAAGTTACAAATTGATTATACGTTACTTGATAAAGACACACAAATATCAGTTATATATGATAACTTTTTTGTACCGAAGGCAGTCAAACCAACCAGTTGAAGAAGGACAGAAGCTGGTGTTGATTGTACCCCTGCAGACTGTAGGCCCCCATCGGGCAAAGGATGGCCCGGATTCCCCCGATGCCCAGAGCAGCGGCCAGGAGGCCTGTGTATAATAAGATCTGCTGCTCCCTTGGATTCAGTTTGTGGGTCATGTGGTGGGTGTCAATGTAGAAGTCTTCAAACGGGAACGCCACAACAGGCAGCATGGCTGTTCCTAGAGAGCACAGGGGCACAGGCGAAGTCAGGCCACATTGGTTATTTACGGACATCAGAACGCTTTGGGACAGTTTATGGTCTGTTGACTACAATTGCCACTCAATTAACCATTTTCAAATGAATTACATGATCAACAGTCAACTAAGTAAGTATTGTTATTCTTAAAATAACATAAAATGGACTGTATTAATCTCATTCGGAAAATTCGAGAAAGGAGTCTTAACAGTAAATCAAAGTTGATTAATAGGGTCAACTCTAACTGTTTCAAGAAGAATGCCTTGATTAAACACTGTTTTCAATGAAGCAATGCCAGTTTAAAGAATGCTTTTACATTTTAATTGAAAAATATGAACACACTGACCAAAGAAATGAAGGAAGACACACAAGTAGAGCACCTTTGTCCTCCCTAGGTAGGTTTCTGCAAACCAGCCGACCAGGACCGGGGTGAGGGTGCTGACCCCAACGAAGCACAGGTTCACTGTAGCAGCCATGTAGTTCCCGTACCCCAACTTCACCGTGCAGAAGAGCATCATATTGCAGACGATGCCGAAAAAGGTGAACCTCTCGCACAGCTGCACGAGGAGAATGCAGATGATAGCCTGGAGCTTTTTGCCGGACTTCCGCCTTGTGTTGTTTTCCCGGATGGGTCTCCAGTCCCTCTGATGGGGTGTTTTGGAGAGCCGTCGCTGGTGCTGGTACTTGCTACCCTGTGGCAGCCCCTGCGGCGGGTCTCCTGCCACCATGCCCTGTGGCTGGTGAGGCGTGCTGGGCTTGGCCGTTGCAAGTGGTGCTCAGTGGGTGGGGTATGGTCAGGAATCGGAATGGGAACTACAGCAGATAACACACTGACTGAGGCACCCAGGAATGGAATTCCACAGGTTACTGTTAATGCTTTGGAAGCGGAGCTGACAATTGGCCGAGACGTCTATCTATATCCTGCATGTTCAAGGTGTCATCATTCTGTTTGTAGCTTTATTGTGTAAAGTCAGACCTATGGCCCCACTTATAGCTGTATTGTGATTTGAGATGCTAATACTATTGTGATTAGAAACCATATAAAATTACGTTAATTCAATTCAACATAACTAAAAGTTGTTTATTTTTTTATATTTTTCTAAACTCAGTTAAAATAAATAAAATAAATACATGGAAAATACATTGTTTTACCAAAGAAGGGGAAAATACGCAAAATGTTGGCCACCCACTTCAGATGTGATTACAAAAACCAAGAATATGTTACACCACTTTGTGAGAGTGATCTTTCAGTTTAACATCTCATTTTGACTTGACTTCGAATAAGTGCTGCTCATTAGGTTGACAACGTGAAGTGTGTGTTCCAGTTCATCAGTAGGCTAACTTGCCATGAATTTGTGAATACCAATCAAATGCATGGTATTCTGCTCTTGCATTTGCAGTTCAAATTCTGGGAAACTCGTGGTTGTCAAATTTATGTTTAGGCCCTACGTATCAACGTTTTCACATTGATATTGTTATGTAAATATACAATGAATAATTTAAAAAGCATTTTTGTTAACACGTATTATGTTAACATTAATGTAACCATTAAAAATCTTAAGAAAAATACAATCCGTGGCTGTTCAAGGCATTACCAATATCCAGTTGGGTTGGACCATATTTTATTGTATAGTTGGGCCCGTGGGTCATGGCCTTGGTCTGTTCTAAGCTGGAGATCGAGGCAATGGCACTGGTAGCAATATTCAGAGAAATCAATCAGTGCATGCTGGTAGCCACATAATGAGTTCTTAGAGGCGAATTACATACGGACCAGAAATGTACACTTTTAGTCGATCAATGACCAAGTCAAACACCAAAAAACAAACTAACCATGCAGGTCACAGGCCACACACTACACGGGATTGAGTCGTTTTGTATCACTATAGAAACGGAACCTGCGTCGTTTTGCGGGGAGGGGCGTGTTGTATTGTGGGAGACGTGCACTTTAAAGTTGTTTATGTCGCTTCATAGAGCGCCGAAGTTGCACGTATGAATTGGTAAGGACTTATGTAAACAAGGACTTGTTCAAGAGTAAAGTCAAGCAATGTTCACATTCGCGTTTTATGTTGCTTCAAAGCATTTTACATTGATCATCTCAAGACGCGTATGGTCAACTTGGCGCTAGCTAACGTAGCTAAAATGCTAAGTCGATTCTGTTTTCCCTCGAAGGGGAGCTATTTTATACAAGATGAGTTCAAGTTGAGTTTAAAATAGCGTTTAACCCAATTAAAACAGTTGATGTCTACTGCTGTATGCTTTATTTAACAAACATAGCTGTTGCAATTGTGTTTATGTATCGAGCTTTTCAGGTAACTGTTATCACTAATGCATTTAATGAATGTCTGCTTTGTTAAATGGTTTGCAGCTATATTCAGCTTGCGATGTCTGGAGATGTGATGCCAACATCCCCTGCTTCTGCCTCAAAGGGTTTCAGTTCAACCCCTCGAAAGAACAAAAACAAAAGAGACCTCAACATATCCAGAACTCTGGAAGTCTTAAGTGGATCGGATGTGTTATCGGAAGACGATACGTACTCCCTTCTCTCACCAATCTACCATGACAGCTTTGATAGTGATGAAGACTTGGAATCAGAAACTCAGCATCCACAGCGAACAGATACCTCACCCACACAGTGGGAAATCCCTAGACGTGCCAGTTCACCAGTCAGGTATTTTCAACACTTCAATGTAAATGTAGTCTTTGACCCACTGAATTCATTTCATTGTAGCATCACACTTGGCTAAATGCAGTTGAGCTGTAAAACAAAAACAAAACAAAAAACTGTAATAAAATGTGCATCAACAGTACTGTAAGGTGTATACAAGTACAAATCAGTATCCAAGCGTTTATGTTTGAATCAAGTGTGGCTGACTAGTGGCCTTGTCAACAGAAACAGCATCTGTAGCAATTACATTATTTGTCATTATTTAGCAATGTCATTATTTGTTTTGTTACACGTGTATGTTTCAGATGTGAGTTGCCAAAAGCACAGGGCAGGAAGACTGTGGAAAGTGCAGCCTCACCTCGGCTCAATGCCTGGGAGGTGTGGCTGTTGGACAAAGCTAAAAAAGACCGTCTCCAATTAGAAAAGAAAACAGAGGAGGTAAGTCACTCATCATTTTATTGCAGAATCTTTTTTCTTTCTGTGTGTGCAGAGTTGACATGTATTGATACTTTATTTTGTTTCAAAATTGTCTAGTCATGCGGACAGTTAGGCAATGTGCTCCAAATGACAGTGACATACATTATTCCCATTCTTTGCATTAGGAACGTTTGCTACAGGAGAAAAAAGAACAACAGGAGAGAGCGCAGGAACAAAAGAAAATTGTGGCAGAGGAGAAGATCCAAGAATGGCTGAGGTCAAAGAGAGAGCAGGTATGGGCACTCACTGTCCCCAAACCAAAGGGTGTTGAAGTGTTTTAATTTGTATTGCGTTGGTTTATAGTGATGCATCTAGTACATTTCTGCGGTAATCACTGAAAATGTTTTGTCTTCCCCACAGGAGAAGCAGGAGAAGGAGCTAAAGCAGAGCACTGAGGAGGTGACCCTGGAGAAGGAGAAAGCGAAACAGAGGGAGATCGAATGGAGAGCTCAGGAAAAATACAAAGAGTGGCTACAAAGAAAAAACCAAGAAAAACTGGAGAAGGAAAAGAAGGACAAAGTAATACATTTAGTTTTTTTTCCCCTCAATTGTCACCCATCCATCTTCTTATCCTACTCCGCGTCTGGGGAGACTGGGCATTATTTATTTTGTATTATACTTATTCATTTGAAGCTGAGTCACTGAAGATTTGATTTGGCATCAGGATGACACGGCACTGTTATCTTGGCGATTCATGTAATCAAATGTCAATGTTGTTGTGACAGGAGGAGGCTGACAGGAAAGCGGAGCAAGAGAGAGCGCGGCGACAGACAGCCGAGGAGCGCTTTCAAGAGTGGCTGGCAACTTCTAATGCGAAAACCAGAGCCAGTCCCAACTCCAAGTCACCATTTCATCCAAAAAGTGAGACAGACCATCTAGGAGCAAGCACACAACGTGATCTGTATTATTTAAAAACAAACACTCATTCCTGATGTAGATGTACTAGCCTGGAAATTAATGCAAGGTGTTATTTATTAAACTCATGTTCTGATGTTTGTGATTGGATACTATTAGTAACTTCATGCCTCTTCAAGGCCTCTTTTCTAAAGTGTATTTTTATTGTGTCTCCAGGTCCCTATGACAATGGCTACCCACCTCCGAGCTTCTACAACCCAGTCCCATGGAAGCCGATACACGCCCCACCACCAGAGCCTCCCGTGAAGAATACCTCTGAAAGGAGACCCCATAGCCAGCCAACAAATCGCCAAAGCGCCAGCGCCACCAGATCAAGGCTAAGGAATTGTGCTAGTGGGACACAGCTGCTGCATAGGAGGTAGACCGCCTCACGCAGACCTTCCCGTTCTACAGTGCACACAGTGCGGTCCTATCAAGTATCAACTACTCCATAGTGATCCTGGCCTGAGACTTGTTCATAATGTACCAGCTATAATGAAGCCATGTTGTGTCAAGGTTAAATAGTTTGAGTGGTTGTTTACACTGTAATGCCTTGTTAACGATTTGGCGGTTTCAAAATGTGTGTGTCTGACTTTTAGCTTAGTGTACACATTTAAGTTGTATGTATATTGGATAATGGAGTGTGACAGATTTGATGCTATTTCCATAAGTGTATATGTGTGTTAACTGATAGGACATGTGTTATAACATCCAGTCTAGATTTTTTAGACTTCATAAACACATTAAATCCCTTTTGTACTTTGATCCTTTGGATAAATACAATAAATCCTGTTTGTACTTGCCGATATACGGTATTATACTGTTTTTATACTGTTTTATACTGCAGCCTTTATGTTGGCAGTGCCTACTCACCTATGAACAAAGGGAGCTAGTGGCTCACTTGGGTCAAAGCAAAGAGATGGGGCAGACCCAGTGCATGTCCCACACACTCAGACAGGGCTTTGTCTCCTGCTGTGACTTGTTCTTTTGTGGGCTGAGATGACGACAACAGAGCATGTGGGCCGAGGCGGGGCGAGAGGCAGGGGTCTCTAACATTCAGTGTGTTTTTCCCATCGTTCCATGTGCACATCCTTAACCAAAGTCATTTAATGAAGGCTGACTGGTAAATATAACTTGATTGATTTATTTGTAGATTTATCTGATTTAGCTTTTGTAGCTTTTCTTTAGGTCTTATAAATGATATATACTTAGTTCTTTGGTCACGGCCCTGAATGCCATTAATGTCATGCATGGTTGCACACTTAGGGGATCTTAAGAGAGTGTAATCAATTCAACCCTTCGCTAGAGTCCAGTGGACAGCTGGTAAGACAAAGGTGTCATGTTTACATTTAGTTACAAGCACTTCAGGCGTACAAGGAGTGGTTCAAGTTGTTTATCAAAGGATGTCTATGTTGTGAGCCTTGTACCACTCTGAGTAAACAGCATACAATCCTACAGTAACTAGTTTGGAGAATGAATGGGCCTTTGCTGGCTCATCGTAAAAAGAACACTTCTTATGTCTTCATTTATGTACCACACAAAGTAAGCGTTTTGTAGATCAACACCACTATTGGGAATGGTATAAAATCAGCACCGGTGTGCTCTATGTGCACAGAGTCTATACTTTCTAACACGTAAGCACCTGCAATTACAGTTTAAATGTGCCTTTTCCAATTGTTTGTTCCTTAAGAAGAACCCCCTGTAGGAACTTCCTGTTCCAAGATGCAGTGGTGTAGGTGGGCTGGCAGTTGGAAATCGCGTGTAAACATACAGGTAGGAAGGCGTGTCGTATTTGTCTTTTGGAAGGAAAACAGAGGGCAGGTGAAGTAGAAGGACACAGTTACTTTTTGTTCTGCCATAAACGGCTGTGTGAATAAACACTGGATGATGCATACAATTTGTAAAGTTAATGGAAGAAAGATTGAAGACAATGGATCCTGTTCTTTGGAAGAATTGTGAACATTTTGAAAGATGTCAAGAGGATGTTTGGAGGGACATTTAGAGATATCTGCTTCTCTCTCCGGGAACATTAACAAGAAGAGCAAGGGCCCTGCACACAGGACATAACTTTTGTGTTTTTTTGTGGTTCTTATTTATTAATATTTGTATGCATTTCTGTGTCAACTGAAGTGTATTCACTGTATATTGTCATAATCGCTGACTGGGATTCAACCTCAAATGGGGTGGCATCCATTCCAACAATTGGAAACTTTAATATTATTATTAACACCGTAGATGGATGTGCTGTGACTGCTGCTTGTTCACATAGTCACACGTAGTATTGACACAACAAAGATAAAACCAGTTTTTTGCTTCAGGGAAGAAAAGGCCTGGTCCCTGCATTTAAGTCTTGGTGTCTTCTTGTGTGCATCTCGTCTTATGATGCAGTCCACAGGGCCTGAGCATGAGGACTGCTTTGACTTCCTGTTTAAAATCATCCTGGTGGGGGATTCAGATGTGGGCAAGACCTGCGTGGTTCAAAGTTTCAAGGCTGGAATATTTGCAGAGAACCAGCAAAATACCATTGGTGTTGACTTCACTGTTCGTACTTTAGATATTGATGGCAAAAAGATCAAGGTAAGCAACATTATATGTATATACAGGTGTGTACACATATGAATACATGCACATGTCCTAATGCACGCTTCTTGGTTGTTTCATTTGAGAAGATTATTTACTGTAATAAGACCTGTAATTCGATGTTTTTGATTATCCTCTGGGTTTTCACTCCTTTAAAGCAAATAGCCTAGCAGCTATGCTCAGTTATTAAAATTCACTATGCAAGGTGAGGATGGGGAGGGGCCAAGTGCTACTTTCAACAGACACCCGACTACTGTGTTAGGTTTCTAGGCGTGTAAAGAACAGATTAGTATAGTTGACGTTATGAAAACATAAGAGGATAAGGAAAAAGCTACTATTAAAGTGACCCAGTATGAAATACAAGTTTACAAGATAGATGCCATGTGTGGAAAAAGTATAAACACCATGTGTATTCAAGAACAACTCAACTCAAACCTTCATATATCATATTTACCCCATTTCCTTACAAATCGGAGGGTCTCAATGCATGTTGAACAGGTGTCTCATCGATCTCGTTCTCTTTTTAGATGCAGGTGTGGGACACGGCAGGACAGGAGCGTTTCCGCACCATCACCCAGAGTTACTACCGCAGTGCCCATGGGGCCATGGTAGCCTATGACATCACGCGTCGGCCCACTTTTGAATCTGTGCCCCACTGGATTCACGAGATCAGACATTATGGAGCCGCCGGTGTGGTGCTCATACTCATCGGTGAGCAAGTCTTAAATGTTGGGATGGTTCAATCTTGTGTGTGATAACACTCCTGCCCTGCCCATAAGGGGCAAAGCAGGAGCAGCACTAATAACTGCAGCTCATTTCTGGCAGCCCACTGCTCCTAGCAAATTAGGATGGGTTAAATAAAGTGTATTTTGTTCTTCTGATGTAAAAGTAAAATGTTGATATTATCAACTCTGCATGGACTACCTCACCAGAGATACATTCTAATTCATCTCTGCTTCCTGCCCTCCCTTGCCTTTATCTCCCAGGTAACAAGTCAGACCTCCAGAACGAGAGACAGGTTTTGTTTGAGGACGCGTGCACCATGGCGGAAGACAAAGGCGTGCTGGCCGCGCTGGAGACCTCGGCCAAGGAGGCCCAGAACGTGGATGCTGCCTTCATCCTCATGGCTCGCGAACTGCTGGCGCAGAACGGGATGCCCATTATGGACGAGCTCTCCCAGGAGACGCCGCAGTTCACGCTGGGCAGGAACTCATCCCATCCCATTCACGGAGGCGAGTCTTTGGTGAAGAAGTGTGGGTGTTGAGCCACCGTAGGCTGCGGGGCCCTGACAGCAGTGTCTCTAGAGGTGTGATTGAGTGGCTCGTTCCTGAAACGTTGAGAGCGTAAGTGCGAATGTGGGCTGCATGTGTGAATATCGGTGGGAGGGGGATGAAGATGCGGATTCAAATGATTTATTTATTTGGTGTAAGGTATGAGAAACGATTGCTTTGCAGACATAAGGAATACTAAAGACTATCGAAACAAAAGCTTTTATTGGGTCCCTTTGTCCCTAAAATTAACATTTAATGAACATACTGTATATGTTCTTTAGGGGAAAAACTTGTTCAGGGAAATCAAGATAAACACAGCGCTTGTGGGGCTTTGGAATCAGTATCACTGCTATGATATATCTTGTTTATTCATCAGATCATTTCCATTTGTATTTTATTTAAAATAAGCATGGCTGTCTTTTCCCAAATGTAACGTTTTCCAACTTTTCCCACTGATATACACTTCTCTGCAAGGATATCCATCAACAATTTATTAAAATGATAATAAAATACTACTCGATGTGTTACATGTGTGACGATGTGTCCAAGTTACAATGGAAATGGTTATTGCCATAATAGGCACTGAGACTCTTCTGATGCCCAAATACAAAAAACATATAACATTCCAATTACCAAAGTCCAGTGAATTTAAAAAATATCCTTAATTCTAAAATGACCTTCTATATTGACGATTTGCAGGCCATTGTTGCTATGGCACCTTCTTTAAACTAAACTCAACAGATCCAGGCTCCCCATCATAAGGAAGATCATACAAAAAAATACGAGTGCTACATAAAACATCTAAACGAGAACAGCAAAACGCAAGGCCTCGGAGCGTAATAGCTAGGGTGCAGGTCAGGTCAGGTTGGCAGTAACGGGGAGGGTTGACCGGCTTGCTGGCTCTCTGGCATAGAGAGCTTCTTCCCCCAATATTACTCAAGAGGGCAGCCTTCCTGCTGAAACACCAGCTCCACCGCCTCCCTCACGTCCTGCACCAAAAAAGACGGCTGTGTGAGGCTGGGGTCAAAGCGGAAGTCCCTGTGGCCGTGGAAGGTGTGCTGCTCTGTGACCGTGCAGTCCGGGTCTTGGGGCAGCTCCTGCTGGTCCTGGCTGTACACGCCCGTGCACACCAGTATGGAGCGACACCTCTGCGGAAGGCGCTCCTCTATCCCGTACATCCCGGATACGCCTCCCAGTTCTTTGGAGGTCATTGCGGGGGGTTCCTCGGCCGTTGCCGCTTGCTTCAGTTCGCCGCCACCGTCCTTCCCAGAGCCTTTGGCCTGAAGCTGTGTCCGTGCTCTTTGGCAGGCCTGGAGGTATCGGTTGTACAGGTTGGCACCATATATGTCTGCCATTGGGTTGTCGCTGTGAAGGGAAGGGGGGGAAAGAGCCATATAGCATGCAAGAGCCATGACACGTAGGATTCAAATTCAAAATTGAAACTTTAGCTTTGTATGACGGCTGTTCTCAGACAGGACCTTTAATCCCAATTATTCCAATAGCTAGCCTTAAAACACCATATAGCCATATTTGTTGATGGACTTTTCTACCGAAGCAAGGGAAAATATAATGGCTACAGCAACAACTATATCAATAAATAATTTTACTTTTTCGTCATTTAGCAATAACAGCATGAAAGCGTAACCCTAAATGCCGACATCACAAGGTTTGATACCCTTGTCTTGAAACACATGGTGTTTCCCCATAGCTTTTGGAATGGTGATATTTGATGGACGAGCAAGGTTAAGTGAACACGTTTCATGATACTCCATATCTGTTGGGAGGAATGGATTTTTGTATCATTTCTCCACTTTGAAAATAAATGGTACATCTCAATATTGACTTGAGGTAGATGGTAGTCAACCAGGCTATTATCTCTAACGGGGAGAGGAACGTCTCCGCTTACCCAATAGCATAGAGTGTCTCCACAGGCCCCGTCCAGCCCAGACTCTCTGCCTGCTTTCTGACCAGCAGCTCTGCGTAGTTGTACGTCACCACGCTGGGCTTACCAATCAGGGCCTCGTACTGCAGGTCATACCCCGTTATCTTCTTGTATGCGCTTTCCAGGCATACCAGGAACATACCGTGGCCAAACCTAATCAATAACAACAGAGAGGTATCAATGCAAAATGGCCTCTTGGTAATCTGTGCTGTTGTGTGCATACTACTGTAGTTTCAAATCAGACTTTAGATTACTAATCTAAAATCTGATGGCAGACAGGCAAAAATGTGGGTGAACAGGGCATTTCCTTCGCTTCATATTTGTTTCGACCTATCTTGTGGCAAGTAAGGAATCCTGCAAAGAAGTGTCTGTAAAGGTTTCAAATCAACACCTGTAGACTGGCCACCAAACACTTATTAAAACCCCCTTCTGACAGCTTAATCCACTAGCACAAATTTGTTTTCTTTGGTAGAATATCTAAGTAACCAAACAGAAAACAAGGCGTAACTCTGACCCTTGCAGTTTGCCGAACCAAGATTAATACTTATGTGACAAGACCCATTTCTAAGTTAACTGATTGAATTGTGGATCCTCTGGTTAACATACCTAGGGTTTTTGGCCTCGGCCATCCACAGGAGGTCCATGTTGCAGGCTAGGACTGGGATGTGAGGGTACTGCAGAGTACCCAGGGCATTTCCCGGCTTCCCATTGGTTAGAAGGACATCGATGATGAGCTGAATGTTGGTCTCCCACCGGATTGGCTCACCAAACAGGATGACCGCTGGCGTGTCGTACAGAGGAAGACAAGAGTAGTTCATAAAAAGATCATGCATTTGTTCAACATTGACAAATCTGAAAGGTTTTAATTAAACTTTGTGATAAAGAGACCTACCATCTATTTGAGGTAGACTTTTGTCTTCTGGAACCTGCAAGATAGGCAGTCTTAGAAATGTTCTGTCTGGAAGTTACAAGTACTACACATTAGTCATTTGAACATGTATACTTACATAGCCTTTGGGCCTTCTATTGTGATCCACAACATCCAAAAGTGGACATGCCTCTCTCAGCATATCTATAGTGACGATATTTCGAAACCCCAAACTGGAATTTGGTAGTTTAAAGTAAAACAACATGTGATATCAAACACTAAACAAACAAACATTCTAATCATAAGAGGTCGTTGTAGTTTACTGACACAGAAATGGTTGCACGTCACTGAATAAGTAACTAATAACTAATAATTAAAATAATACAAACAACATGTATTTTTTGTTTTTGATCAAGAGAAACAGCAAAGGATACATCTCTGTCACTTCTTTTATGGGACCCTGTCCGGACACAAGCACACACATGTTGTGGAACTGCGTGAACATTCGCAAAGGACTGTGGGACAACATGACCTGGTCTGGAGATACCTGAGGAGACGGCAGTGTATGCAGAGGTCAGATACATGCAAAACAGGAGTAAGGAGAATCAAGCTAACATTAATGTTACTCACCTCTACTTCCAGAAGATGAGATAGTTGCTCGGCTTTAGTTTGCCTCATACAGTTGCCGGCATTGGTGACAAACACCACTGGCACCTTGTACCTCCCTTTGCGGTCCACTAGGTTCCTGAAGCACTGCTTGGCTCCAGGTATGGGTGTTCTGCCCCTCACCAGCACCCCATCAATGTCAAAGAGGAGACCAAAGGAACCGAAACCCTATAGGAGAGCAATCAAATTCTTTATAAACGTTTTAGTCTGTGCAAGTAGACATGGCTCATGCAAAGTCTACTGGGATTTGAACGTCATTGTTTGCATAGGCTTAAATATTAGTCCTGGTTTTTAACTTGGTAATTTGACAATCAAAAATAATAGGCACCAATATAGAGTTATAAAAAGGAAGTTATATATCAATACAAAAGATAAATGATCAACGGCATTGTGGGAATCAAGTTGCTTATAAACATCAAGTATTGAGTCGGCTGCTACTAACCATAAACTAACGTACAATACAACAGTGACTATGCAAAGAGATAGTTTAATTCTAACCCATTTCAGATCAAAAGATTGCACTCACATGACTGTACTTTCGAAGTGATGATGGTGAAATGCTTATTTGCTTTGCTCCTTCGTTGGCTGATATAAGAAGTCGCCAACCCAGTTTGAAAGATTGCATTCTTTGCATTTCTGTAATATTAAACAAACTATGTACAAATAGTAAACACAAAGTATTTCTGCAGAGCGAACTTATTTGCACTAACTATAACAGCTCCTCCATCTGTAGGCTTTTCTATTAAGTATCGAATCATGCATGGTAACCCGAAGAATAAGGCACCGCACGGTCAATGGGCCATGTGTAATTATTAACACTATACAGAGCGATAGCTAAATAAGAGAGAGGGAGTGTGCTTATGATTCACTCTCCGCCCACTTTCCATTCCCTGAAATGTGTCATAAAGGGCCGCGGAGAAGCAGAGAGAGGCAACAGACCTTAATCAGCTCGCTGGGATATTATTGCATAATGTTATATCGTGCACTGTATAATGCACACTGTTTATGCGTGTCATAAGTCGTTTGGATTCCCGAGTTCCGTGTCTCAGTCTGGTTTCTCGACCTCATCGTTTTCTCGAATGGTTATAGGCTCCCTCTATTTTATTTATCTACCATTGACGAAACAATGTTGTGATACGCATGCGCTATAAATTTGTCAAGTTTCGATTTACTTAAAATGTGTACGTCAATGACAAAACTTGAACCGTTAACAGTTTTTTTGGTCAATCATTCTCTGTACTAACTCTTTTTGTCATTTCAACAATAACAATATTTTAACCTATGCAATTGTCTTTGCCTCAAATATCACCCATATCCTTGTAGAAAAAAGTGACGATGATTAAATTAATGAAACTTGATCAGTTCACATCTGATCCTGTGAGGGAGTGAGTCTCTGGTGAAGCTGGGAGGAGGAAACAGGAGTGCTGTCAAGTGGCAGTCAGTTCAGTGGCAATCTCTGTGTTACGTTTGAGCCCCTCCAAGTACTGAGGGAATTCCTGTCACCACAACTGATGCAAGACAGTTGCATTAAGAAAACTTATTAAGAAAACATCTCATTTAGTAATACCTTTGGATTTAAAAGTTGTTCCTTTAAAGATTGTGCTCCAGGAGCATTTGACCACCACTACTGTCAGTCTTTCAGCTGTCCTGTGTATGTTTGCATAACACACACACACACACACACACACACACACACACACACACACACACACACACACACACACACACACACACACACACACACACACACACACACACACACACACACACACACAGTCACACACATACACCAGTCAAACAACCGGCTTAGTTTGTTTGTTTTTACATTTACATTTAGGGAATTTCGCAGACACTTTTATCCAAAGCGACATTCAGTGCAACACACTTACAATTGCTAGTCTAACCCATTCCACATACAACAAAGATAGCTAGGATAAGATGCTACACAATGCTAGGTACTGTTTGCCAGGAATTTTTGGTCACCTTTGTAGTTCATCCTCACCAACGTGCACACATTTTGACTACATTTAACTACATACCTACCACATTCATCCTATGTATTATATTCATACAAATAAGGTTGACCAAATGTACCATATTCAAACTTATTTGGAACGACAACGTGTAATTCTTCATTAGAAAGACACTTTCTGGGGAAAAATGTAAATGTTACAATTGTGAGTTTGCCCACTAGTTTATCATTTCTGCGGAACATTTGCAAAGTAAACAATGTTTGACGGAAAACTACCATATGGGCAATGGTTACATAAAGCTATTGCTCACAGTGGTCCATCCGTGGTCTATGCAAACTACAAATGGGAGGGTATGGCAGGTTTTTTACTCCATAAAAACGCAATATAATGAGAGAAACCAAAACACATTGCAGCGTTTTTCAATCCAAATCGTCAACCCACTTCTGGTCTCCTAAGGTTAGTAATTGCCTAGCCTTCCTTCAGTATTTAATACTTTCTTTTAAACAAAAAGTTCACTACATCAACTCTACTCTTGACTTTTGAATAAATAAATAAATAAATTGAATTGCATTGACTTCTGCATTGGACATTTTTCATAAATGTAAATGAAAAAGGATCCAGAATTGTTTATTTTGTATACAAACTTTCAGGACATATACTTGTCCTTAAATGTAAAGACTTCTATGTCACTTGAATATTTGCATCAAAGTCACATATTATCTCTCTGTACATTTCCAGATTTTCAGATTTGTGCTTGATGTGCTGTTTAATGTGTTTATATCTATACCAAATTATGTTGCAGTTGCTAAATCCTCACTGCAGATAAATTCCAAGACCATCAATGGGAAACAACAGCACATCTTCGTCTTCCTCAACCATAAACAGCAGCATCCATTCTGGCAACAATGGATCCTTCACTGGAGGTCTGGGACAGTTTGCCAATAACGGTGGTGCAGCGTCTTTTTGGTCGCACATTCTTTCATTGATGAGCATTGAAGCGATAATTGACCAGTGTCACGCACAAAGCGAAAATATGGTGTGGGTAGGGATCAAGTCATTTTTTCTTGTGACAGGCCTACTTGTTAATGCAGGTTTGATGTGGACTCTGCTGAGTAGCAAGAAGCCACTCTCACACTCTGAGGTGCTCGCCCTAAACCTCTCCGTCCTGGACCTGCTTTCCTGCTTCTGTTTACCGCTAGAAATCTATGAACACCTGCATCCAATCTCCGAGCACCTCCAATCCGTGAATGATGCGCTGGCCATGCCCAAAGTGCTGGGCTGTCCGGTGCTGTTGATGTTCATGTGTTTTGAGCGTTACCTGGCCGTGGCGCGCCCTGTGGCCTACATAAAGCTAGGGAAATGGGAGTACCGCGCAGCCATGTGCGCCTGTGCCTGGATCGTCACCCTGGCCGCAGCGCTCTTAGCCTATTTTCTCGGGGTGTACTTTATGATCCTGTACCTGGCCCTCACTATATCTGTGCTGTTCTTGCTCATGCTGCTCTGTCTGGTGGGCATCGTGTGTGTGCTTCGTCGGAGTGGACCAGGAGAGGGTTCTGCAAACAACGTGCCCCTAAAGAGGAGGGCTCTGATAACTGTTCTGGCCGTGATGGTGCCAGCTCTGGTAGCATATGCTCCTGTGGTGTTGCTGGTGCCCTTCATTGCTGTCATTCAATCTCAATACAATGGGCATATGACTCCTGAGCAATGTCAAATCGTGCATGTTTTTCTGGTATTCCCCAACTTCGGCATTTACATTGGACCAACGTTCTACCTGTCACGTGTCAGACAATTACTTTGCTCGAAGAGGAATGACAAAGGACGTGAGCAAACTACAACAAGTTTCAGAACACAAGCAGAATAGCTGCGTATATATATATATATATATATATATATATATATATATATATATATATATATATATATATATATATATATATATAACCCACAATGTAAACACATGTGTAAAATAGATACGCTGCTTTTAAATGTTATACCTTATAATCATATGATTTTTTTTATTGATAATTCTTTGCTTTGCTGAAAATGTTGTAGAATGTGGGATGTGACACATTACCAGCAATTCTTCATGTATTATAAAGAATGCATGGAATGCAGGAAATGGCGGTCACAGGGAGTTGACCAAAAAAGTCAAAAGAAATACGCTGTCTTTTTTTGGAGTTGAAAGAACACTACATTGAGATGAGAGACCTCCACTAACTCAACAGAATACAAAAAACAGTTTATAAAAATCAATGATCTGAATTTAGCATTAATACTTTAACTTTACAATCAAGCTGTAAAGCATAAATCATTTTGTTTTTAAAGAGAGGCAGGGTGTTAGACAGTTTGTGACAGTCTGTTCTGTGTTATGGCTTTAATGCTGTTAAAGGACTATATAAATACAATCGCCTGACCAGTGTGTAAGGCTGTGTTTAATCTAATGATGATTATAGGCTATCCCATGAAAAGCAATTGACAGAGAGGGTTGGATTGAATGACCATTTTAAAAACACTGGATTATTAAAAAATAAACCAATACATGTATGCACATAAAACATAATCGTTTTTCTCCTTTGAGTCAGTGTATGTCTGGACGAATGAAGAGAGGGTCAAATGTCACTCTGATCTTGATACGCCCATCTTTAGCCATGACCTCCTCGAGTTTGGGCCGGTCCATCGCCATCCACAGTTTGTGCTTCAGGTCTCTCCCCAGTACGGTGGATGTGTTCTCTGTTGAAGACCGCATGCTGGAGGCCCAGGGCTCAACAATTGTGTTGTAGACCGCTCTGTATTGTTCAACACTCAGGCCGTGCATTAGAAGGGGCTGTTGATGGGTGGGAGTGCCTGGCTTGATGACATGTCTTTTACGCACGTCAGCCAGCATTAACACTCTCTTTTTCCGGGGTGGCTGCTTGTTGGCTGAGCAGTTCGGCACTTTAACCAAAGCCAAACTGAACACACAGTCTTCCCTCTTTGCTCTCTGGGCTCAGGGAGAAATAATTCAAGAACATTGAATTGTGGCAGACAGTGATCACACAAAGTGCATGGAAATAAGTTGGTTTAGGGGAGCAAGTCTATTTAATACTTAGCAGACCCTTTTCATCCAAAGTGATTTACAGTGAGGGTTTAGGCAGGATGCTTACAGGTAGAGTGTGGACAGGGGACAGGGCCCCCTAAACCAATTGTCCCTTACGGCTGGTAGGATACTCAAACACAAACTACTACCAGTGTGTTGATCAAGTTAATTAGGGATCATATTTTTTTTTATTAATTAAAGATGATTAAACACATAGCTATGGCCTACTCAAATTGAAGGAATGAAACTGAACATGTAGTACATAGGCCTACCACACAATTCATTGAAAACGTGAGGCTATACGGTTTTAACCTTTGAAAACAACGTTTGATCATGTACATGCTAGGTCTCCTTCTAGCTCAGCTAGAATACAAGAATGGTAGAACGGTTAGATTGTTAATTTATTAAATAAAAGCGGGCTAAATAACAATACAATTCGTTTTTTCTTACCGGTTCCATTGTTGTTCAGTCAAGTGTAAAATGCTCAGTAACGATAGGCTACTTTGTTTTTTTTAAAAACAAACAAACAAATTCAACCGTTTGAAACTGCAGGACAGTCATTGAAAGGCCTTTTTCTGGAGGTCCCAATTTAACCATATACCACCAGCACAACAACCTTTTCCCCGGTAATGACGGAGACACCACAATGGACAATGGCAAATAAAACAAGGATTAGCCTCTACTCTGAGAGTTCAATCAATATGTGCCACCAGAGCTACACAATCTATTATCCCCCACCCACTGGTATTTCGTGGGGAATTGAATGAACTCGAGGCAACTGGAGTTTCAGTCTGTAGGCCATCACCACACCACGGCTCTCATCACTGTCCCAGGCATGGCTGTTGTTTAGTGGGAGTTCCCAGGCAGTTATACCACGCCCATTGGCACGCCCATCGACATGGACATGTGCGGGCTTGGCCGTTGTTTATCTTAACACCACGAACAGAGGGCGACAAATTACAAGCTACACCTGGGATGGACTCGATGGAGTATAATTCCAATGTGAAAATGTATGATATCAATACCCCACTATATGACTAGACTAGACTACAACAATCTGGGAACGGAAACACGCATGCATATATGCATGCATTTATTTGTTATGTTTACGTTCGTGGTTCTTTGTTGCATTCGTTTTTAAAACATTGTTTAAGGGCACAAATTAACATATGTCTACATTGTGTGAACCAATGCCTCGCATCAGGTGTGTGCCGCAACTTAGCCCAATCGCATCGTTTCTGCAACAGCTGAAATACAACGTTGTATGTAATCCTTCTGTGGCTCTCTGAGTCGTGTGGCTGTTGCCTGGCAGAGTCGACTGTACTAGAACTCCCGTGGGACCGCCGGTAGAAGGCAAGAAATAGAAGCAGAGCTCTCTCTCTCTCTCGCTCTCTCTCTCTCTCTCTCTCTCTCTCTCTCTCTCTCTCTCTCTCTCTCTCTCTCTCTCTCTCTCTCTCTCTCTCTCTCTCTCTCTCTCTCTCTCTCTCTCTCTCTCTCTCTCTCTCTCTCTCTCTCTCTCTCTCTCTCTCTCTCTCTCTCTCTCTCTCTCTCTATCAACAAACGCGCATTGAAGCATGCACCGCCCCGCCGTGCACTCCGCAGTTGCTGTTCCGTGCGGCTGATCTACTGGCTCGGGTCTCTCCCTCTCCAGGAGCAAACTCTTTCTACTGGAAGTTCGTCTCTCCTTTGCCCATTCTCTCGCTAAAACAGACGTTCTAACCAAATGGATACACACCGTTAAATATTAACCACTTAACCAAGTGTGTCAATGTTGGTCGTGCATGCATTTTCTCCAGACTGGTTCCGATAGCGCAAACCAATAATGAGCCATCGCCAGGGGCTGACTTTCCTGCAGACGGACGAACTCTCCAGGCAGCGTCCATGCTGATTTCCACAAAGGTAATGGTGATGTTTATTTCGACTTTTTTTGATGAAGCCCCTGGTAGCCTAGTCTGTTTGTGCACACTTCAAATGTGGTCTTGCTTCGTTCCAATGGGGGTCGTACTTTCGTCAGTAGCCTAAGTTTTTAAGGGGGTATTCTCATCGGTTTAACGGGTCGGTGATGTTTCACCACATTTAACAAACGAGTTATTGATGGTGAAATGACTGCTGTTTGCACATTTTAAGTAAAATATCATAACTCAGCCCTCCGCGGGTTGCCTGAACTTTCCTCTTATGTCTAGTCTCGGAAGTGCTCTCCCCCTGACGCCACGGCCGATGGAAAGAGAGCTTTTGATCCGTAAAGATATCACATCCCACCTGTCACGTTTCGAGCGAGAGAACAGTGGTGGGATATTCATCTTTTAATTTGCCTTCATCTCCCCCGTCACGGAGGGGCTGAATGCGCTTCTCTGCGATCATACTGAATTATTTCTCTGCTTCGAGCTATAAATAGCGCGGTTGTCCTGAGCACCTCCACAGGCGCTGGACGGTGGTGCTTTGTGCTCCCAAAACACGCACACGCACACCAGCATGTCACTTGTAACTGTCTTGGTAGATGTTCCATGGCACCCTTATTAGCAACGTAATGTAAAATACAATTTTAGCTGGTAATCTTCTGCTCTCAAGTTTAGACCAAGTGACTTAACGGTATTCAGCTTTTGGTGTGCATTGTTTCCCATTGCAAGCTGCTCTGTGAGCTCAAAACGCTGTATTTGCCTGTACAGATACTGGCTTATGGATAACAGTTTGGAGTGCGGTAGGCCCTGGGTTTTATTTAATCGGTATCTGAAAATATGCAAATATATTTGCTGCTGTTTTGCTTATGGGTTGCCCTTTCTTTTTGTATTGCTTTTGACAGAAGAGGACACAATTCAAGCTCACAATTGGTCGACTTGGTGATCATGATCATATGATGGTGTGGCATTCATTCGTTTTTTTAAAACAATTCTTTTTGTGATGCTGTAAACCACCTGGTTAAGATCTCCATTATGCTCTTTCTGAGCTATACTCTTCAGTAAATACGAATTAGGATTCAAATACTCATAGCTCACTTCTAATCTCCCTGTAGGCCTACTCTTTCTATCGGAGAGACGCATATCCATGCTCCTACACTAATGAGGGGGTAAGAAATGCTCTGGATTATTTAACAGTGACATTGCCAAAGGGGAGACAGTTATGCGAAGGAACCATTAATAATATATATATAAAAAGTAGGAAAAGGAGGAATCCACTCTTTCGTCATTCCTTCTTTAGGACCTTTCCCCTGAACCCACCCCCCCCACCCCTCCTCTGTCTTTACATGACATTTTCCACAGTGGGATTAATGCACTCCCCTCTGGGATGGGCACATGTGAACTGGCCCAGCTCTGGCTGGATGATGTGTGCAGTGGCTTCCTCTCTTCCTGAAGAAGCAGGACTCCAGGGACTAGTGCTGCATCTCTTAGTGGTATGGGCTAATGGCTTTCTGTGCTTCCGCAGAGTGGTTGGAAGCAAGCCGCCGCGCAATTAGGCTCATCATGTTGGGTCTCTGCGCCTTTTTACACCCCACGCAACTCCTCTGTGGGCTGATGCTTTAAAGGGCCCCACCCAGTCAGCCCCTCTGTGGACTGTAGTCCAGTCACCCAGATCGCACCTGGTGGTAAAGTAGGGACTTTCCCACCGTTGATCTATGCATCCGACATCTAGGTCAAGCCTTCTATTGGGGTTTTGGAGATTTTGGGTGAAAATGGCTAGCATAGGGGCCAATTCATTATTATTTGTTAAACATGTTTTGGAGGACTTCCAAAACAAACGGCTAAAGTGCATGTTTGAGTAAGAGCATTGATTTTTCTGCGTGATTGTGTGAAATGTAATGGTGAACTTTGGTTGGCACATTGAGTTTTCATCAACTATTCAGTGTCATTCCGTTTGAGTCATGGACATATGGTAATTGTCATTGATCTCTGCTAATTGCGGAAGTCAAGGATCATGTCAAAGCGGGCCATTTTGTGTCTTGTATGTTTATAACAATACAAATAAAATGTTATTAATGTTACCAGGTATGATCACCTTGCCTCACTAAGCATGCTGTGGTTAGAAATAACGGGGAACATTGACTCGTATGCAGGCCTCACAAAGATGTTTCAAGCCACTCGCAAGGTGGTACTCAGCCTCTTAGAGCTCACAGAGGAATAATCTGGCCCACACCTCTTACTGATACAGCAGTATTAGCCCAGCTTGCAGATACACCTCAGTGGGGTTTCAAGCTGAAAAGGGAGGAATCAGGCTTTTCCCTTTTTGATCACCGCCAATCTTAAACTGGCAAGATGTATAGACCAAGCCGATTATAATGGACACTCTTTATCAAACCTATCATAGTGGTCCAGTAGTGTAGACACAAATGGTTTCGGAGGGGAAAGAAATAATAATGGAAACGTAAGGCCATGGCCATCCTTTTCAGTCTGAGAACCAGTGATCTTTATGAAACCGGTGAATCAAGGGTGGGATATATGAACTGGAGTCTTGGTTAAGAAATCTCCTTACTACCACCATGAAATACAAGAAGGAATTCATCAAGAGTGGATCTAAGTATTTGCCTGGGAGGAGAACAAAGGGTAAACACTGAATTAGCTACAATTGCAAACATTCCAAGGTATGATGATATCTTTATTATTTCTGTAGTTTCCTCAACGTAGCCAGTGAAAACACTCCTCTACTTTGTAATACAATATAACTTTGTGTTAAATTGTGTCTGGAAAAAACAGTTTACCATGTCGCAGCGAATGAGAGGTAGTGCCCTATTCCTGTGCAACCCTGTTGGCAATGCCCTGTGGCCTTTATATTGTAGTCTTCAAATGATAATGACACTGCACCAATATAAATACATAAGTTAAACAATTGTTTGATTTCACCCACTTTAAGTTGCTTTGAAGACGATAAGGTTGAAACTGGCTTATAATAACAGAACGTTAGGGAAGGCAGTATATCTGGACTTGCTTATGGAAAATAATTTCACATTCATTACTCTTTTCACCTCTAACCATATCACATTAATTTCCCATTTACTTTTAGCATAGTGTGAAACATTAACGTTGGTCAGAAAATAAAAGCTGTTTATTATTGAGTTGCATTGCCTTATAACTGCATCTGATTTTACTGTCCTTCTCATTGTGCATCATGACCCCCCCCCCCCCCCCCCCACCCCACACACACACACACACACCCTGCCTCTAATCTTTAACAGAATATTACTCGTGAAATATATTACTAGATCTGCTAGATGAGAACAAGGAAAATTTTTAAAAGTAACAGAAATATAATCAGCAATAGGCCTATAATCTGTAAATCCGATTAATTGATAAGCCACCTCCTCTACCACAATAAAGGGCCCCTATCCCCCTCAGTGTGTGTTAAGTAGATTAGTCTCTCATTCCCTGATGAAACCATAATCGTATGTATGGGAAAGCATGTATTAAAAAAACGTTCATGTGTGTTTGGTTTATTAAAAACAGTTGCCTGGAAACCAAGGATTAAGTATTGGGCCTGGAAGACTGCATACGAATGCTACAGTTAAGGTCAGAATAGTCTATCCTTGACCCATAAGAGGGGTCAGCATTAAAGGGAAACTTGCGGCAGACGCAAGCGGGTGGGTTTTGTGTGAGGAGCGTAGCTTGAAAATTGTTTGTTTAAATGACTTTGCACCTTATAGACTACAGCTTCACGTAATTGTCAAAATGGAGTAGGCCTCGACAAAGAGTACTATACAACTGCACCCCAATCCTTTTCATTTGTTTGTATTTCTCAAAGACGATCTCCGGCAGTATCCGCCTGCATGCGCCGGCTGCAACAATGAGCTGCAATTCTTTCAGGTATTTTTGGGTCTTCAAACTTTCAGACTCCAATTTCCTTTTTTAGTTTGCTAACTTTAAATGCTGCTACCAGCTTGAACCCCCTCCACCCCAAAACCCGCTATGAAGTGACTTCACTGTAGTCACAATATTGATACAGCGCAGCACACTCGGAGCAGTTCAATATAACCAATCGTTTCCTGTTTCAGAGTGTTGATGAGACACCTTGGGGAGTTGGCATTTGTGGATCCAGCACATGATGGATGGTGTGTCCTGATGGCGCGTGTGTTTGTGTCTGTAAGTTACCAGACAACACATGCGGGTGGGAAAGCGGCTGGGCAGGGCTATGTGGGGGGCTGTGTAGACGGCTATTGATCTCTGACGTCTCCATCTGTCATGATCATCTAGACACCGCGGGGCTCCCCACTCTGTGCACTATTTTCAGCACAGCCAATCGAAACGTCTCTTACCTGGGCTTAGACTAAATCTTATAAAGGGTTGAAGGTTGCCATGGGTCTCGGCCAGAAGTAAGAACTAGATATTTAGTTGTGTGATGCCATCTGATTTCTGTGTAGATATTACTATTGATGGGAAATATTTACTCTAAATTATGCTAGTTATCTTGGAACCTTGGAATGGCTGGCCTTGGCAAAGCAATTTCCAAATATGGGCACGGCCTTACGTTGTGTGAAAAGCTCCTGCCAATCAGATTAAATAACTGGATGCTAAGAGACAAAATATTCTCCTCTTGAGCAAAGCCTTCCCTGCAGATTTCTGTTAATCTTTTAACATTGTTATTCGTCTATTTGTGATAGAAACTGTTTTCATTGCTTCGTAGATTGCTACACTTTCCTTGGGCTCCGCCATGGTTTAGTTTTCCTATTCGGCAGACTACAGCGCTCCTTGTTTGTCATGAACCCCCCCAGGTCTCAGGAGGCTTATTACTTTAGGTTGTGATACCTGGATGAACACCTTCATTCTTGAAAGTGTATGGCCAAGACTAAGACTAAACACCCGGCAAGTATCCATAATGGAGTTTTGAGTCAGTCAGTGTTTAAAAAGCAGTTAGTACTCCGGTGCATTATTGATGACACATTTTCTCTCTTGGGAATGTTGCAGTGCTCTTTTGACAGGATAAAATTTGAAAGTATTGAATGCTTAGTGTGTGTGTGTGTGTATGTGTGTGTGTGTGTGTGTGTGTGTGTGTGTGCACCTGCTGGTAGTGAACATTTGACAGGGATCCAGAGTAGCAGATGTTCTCCCTGCTCTCTGGGGGAACAAAGGAGCCCACCAGATCAGTCAGCAGGATCCTCCACAGGAAATATAAACAGTAAACACACACATGCCCACATGCATGCGTGCACGCACACTACACAGGCAGAGATTGGTAAAGACATTGCACAGAATCTTCCCAGATTGATATATATATATATGCACTTATGCTCACATACACTGGGAGGTGGAGCCCTGTGTGTATATGATGTAGGATTTGCCAGCCGTGGTTGTTCAGCCCCCCCCCCCCCCCCCCCCCCCTTTGTTTTCTGAGCTGTTCCGTGTGTGTGTGTGAGATCTCAAATGGAGGATGTTTGCTGAGGGTATCTTAAGTCCTGTCATGGATGACAGCTATTGGAGGTGAGATTTGCAATCTCAGGGTGTCTGATGTCTCAGAGAAGCCATAGGAGCTCGGTTTCAGTCCAGACACAAAGACCTCCTTTCAGCTAATTTCACGCGAGACTCTTTGGGAGAAATGGGTCGCCGTTTCAGCAAATAATAGGATATGTACAAGAACAGAAGCAGCAGGAAAAACATTTGAATTCTATTTTAGGCACTAAGCTGGGGCTTTTATCCACAAATAACCTTTTTAGTGTAACAGATTTAGTTTGTAACATGATTTGGCATTTTCATTACAAGAATCTAGAGCCGAGCAATGTTTTCTTATCGCCCAGTAAGTATTAACTACCAACTGCCAAAACTGAACATTTCAGAAGCGGTTATTATTGTCAATGAGATGATCAAGTGGTTACAAGCATCTCTTTGTTATGAGTCGTTGCTGACCTTTGTGACTGTTAACCAACTTTAAAAGGACAAGCCCACTGTGCCATCTCCAAGGAAACAACCAAGAGAACCAATGTTTTTCCCCTGGTCATTGTGGATATCCAGTGGATAAATGCTTACCTTGGGTGTGCTGCAAACTTCAATCATGGCCCAATAGCACATTGCAACAATAAATTGAACGGTCAAGCTAATTTCGTCAGCAGAATCTTCTTTACAATTCTTTTGAGAATCGTATGTGTTAAGCGTGAGGGAGGAAGTGGGCAAACATCCATACAAGTGAATCCTCCTTGCTAACACCTAGACCAGGTAAGGATGGTATTAGGGATGATGCCTTAGATTAGGGCCTGAACTGTATGGGATGGGTCATGGCACATTGAGTGGCACAAAATGATGCGTCTTAATTGAGGTGTTACATTTCAGAGTAGGTGTGATTGGTGTGTTAGTATATTCTTAGATATATCGAGTACACTCTTCTTAGTGGTCTGATTTTATGGTATGATCTCTCCTATAAAGGTGTGCTGGATCCCATCACAACAGAAGAAGAAAGAGAACTGGAGGAGGTTTCAATAGACAAAGTCTCCTTCCAGTCACAAGCAGTAGAAATTAAGAATGTTGTTGCAGTGGCAATCTTGCCTCTGACCGGACCTCAGTGGATTGGACAGTTTTATATTTCTAGCCCTACTTCTTGGCAGAGTGCGGTTGTGCTGTGGCCCGGGCACTTTATCACAACAGAGTGTGACGCGCTCACTCCCTGTCCACGCTCCAGGATCCTGCTAGTAGCCCCGACCTCTCCATCTGTTCCTCCTGTTATTACTCATCAGGAACTTTGTAATTCTTGTGCGTGTGCTGTTGAGTTGATGCTGTAAGCCTTTTTGTGCCTCCCCACTCCTGTGCCCAACCACCCTGATGAGATGAGATGGCCTGTGTCGATTTTGTTCACGGGTTAAGCCTACTTTGTCTGTCTGTGTCTGTTATTTGAATACAGGTTTGCATGCGTGTTTCTTTGTCGCACATGATGCCTTACATTTCACTTGAAAACTTTTGATATTGAATGAATACCAACCCCACACTGATTTAATCGATCACTTACCCATCACTTCACCCATCACCTTCCATATTTGTTTTTCTCTTTCGCTCCTTTCTATGTCGCTCTGGCTCCGTCTCTATATATCTCCGTCTCTCTTACCTGACCTGCTCCCTCTCATCTCTCATATCATCTCTCATCACCCTGTCTGTGTTGTCTGTGTCTCAGGTGGTGTTGGCAGGGCCGTCCAGGGATGAGCCAGGTGGAGCGTAGGCTGCTGGAGGCAATGTGTCGCAGGAGGAGGCTGCTGCCTCTGGTGATGATGAAGCTGCCCTGCTCCCTATACTGCTCCTTATGGTTCCTCCTGCTGCTGGGAGCCGGCTCTTTGCTGATCCTCCTGCACCTGCCAGACCTCGCCATCATGGTCCAGCAGCAAACTCCAGGTCTGTACTCTGCATGCATTATCTGTCTGTCTAGCCCAGGCGTTCGGCGAAACGACTCGCAGGAGAAAGGAAGCGAGTACCCATCTGCGCTAGATTAAAAGACGCAAGCCCCCATCCGCTACAGATAAAAAAAGACGCAAGATGACATGCCCAAGAAGGCGTTGCCCACGAAGGCGATGGCAAAGCCGGAGGTCCGCAGAACAGCCATCTAAACCCAGCTTCCTCAGATAGAAGCGCCTCGCTGGAAGCGAAGGAGATCAGTCATGTGAAATATTACTGTGTTCTGTCTGTATGTAGCCTACATAATAAGTGGGCATTTCACCAAATACGTGAAATGTGTCTTAAACTAATGTCTCTCAAATGTTACTAAATGTCTAAACATAACTAATTGTGTGAGTTGTGTCAGACATACATCGACATATGCACAGAGTGGAGTTCTGAACTGCTTGGTTATTATTCCTATAATAGCGCAAGACATCGTGTGGCGCTCAATGAGCTAAAGAGATTAGGTAGCAAATAAGGGGGGATATTGAACGTCAAACTGAATTCATCATCGCGGTTTGCCACCGTCTGTCTGAAACCAACCAAATACGTTAAATGTATCATAATAACACATTTAAATTTCAAATTTGAAAGTTCAAATTTAAAGATAGGCTTTAATGTAAAATGAGTAAAGTGTGTGTGTTGTTGCAGGGTGTTGCAGGGTTCTCAATTGCGCGATCCTTTAAAAGTTATTTCATATAATTATATAATTAAAAGGTTAATATTGTTTTGATAGGCTAAATATAAAACAAAATAGAGTGTGTGTGTGTGTGTGTGTGTGTGTGTGTGTGTGTGTGTGTGTGTGTGTGTGTGTGTGTGTGTGTGTGTGTGTGTGTGTGTGTGTGTGTGTGTGTGTGTGTGTGTGTGTGTGTGTGTGTGTGTGTTCTTGTGTCTGACACACCGCCATACGCAGAGTGGAGTTCTCAACTGATGATTCACTATAGCGACATCGCGTGACTTATAGTTGTGATCGTGACTGAAAGGCGCATGTGACTTGATAAATACAAAGTTACATCTTCCAAATGCAAGACGCAGCTTGAGATTAAACTAATACCTGTTTACCAATCTTTAATTGGTGCGAAACAAGACGCGGAAATAGGCGGATCTGGGTTGCGGATGTCCATGCGGCCATCGCGCGCGTGTAGCATGGAAGCACTGCTAGTCGCACGTAGTAGCACTTCAGTTCATTTTTGCCCATGCACGGATAGTTTTGGGTCTATGTAGTAGACCCAAAACATTGACCATGTGTTATGGTCAATGTAGTCCTTGCATTATAGTCTATGTATTATATGCATTATGGTCTATGTAGCCCATGTATTTTACTCTGGTCCATGCATTATGGTCCATGTAGTCAATTCATTATGGTCTATGGTCCATCCATTTTGTTTTATTCTTTGTAGTCCATTATGGTCCATGTAGTCCATGCATTATGATCTATGTAGTTTATGCATTATGCATTATGGTCTATGTAGTCCGTACGTTATTGTCCATGTAGTCTGTAGCAAGGTCCATTGCCACACTCCACCTAGGTTACTTTTACGGGGCTCTTCCATACAAATGACGCAGGGTGGTGATGTTGAAGCGATTGAAAGGTTTGCAGATGATGCTGCATGGCCTGGTGCTCCATGTTGCCATGTAGGAGATCTCTCGTGTGGTGATGGCTGGGTTTACCTGTGCACACTGATTGCTCAATGTGCAACAGGTGTGCAGCCTCACCCAGCCCCAGAGTACAATCAGACTGACTCGGGCCAGGTGAGGCTGCTTAAACCAGCAATCATCCACACACTCACTCCCACATTGTCCTTGCATTATGGTCCATTTAGTACCAGTAGCTTACCAGTACATGCATTATGGTCTATGTAGTCCATGTGTTATGGTCAATGTAGTCCTTGCATTATAGTCTATGTATTATATGCATTATGGTCTATGTAGCCCATGTATTTTACTCTGGTCCATGCATTATGGTCCATGTAGTCAATTCATTATGGTCTATGGTCCATCCATTTTGTTTTATTCTTTGTAGTCCATTATGGTCCATGTAGTCCATGCATTATGATCTATGTAGTTTATGCATTATGCTTTATGGCAGGACATCTTAAAGTCTGAACGGCATGTCAATCCGGACCCAGCCCATACCTCGTGTTAAAAAAAGAAAAGACGTTCTGAAGGTTTTTGTTTTTTTATGCATTTTCTATTGAAAAATAAATTGTTACTGACATTTAATATACAGTGTAGCTGGAGATTATTCAGAGCGATCCTCCTCCCCAGATTGTGGTTTTAATGTGGCTAATTGTTTACATCGTTAACTGCTGGAAAGAGTGTTGTGTGTTGTTGCTGCTGAGAATTTGCTATCAGCTTCTTAATCACTTCTTTTTATTTCTAGTACTCAATTTCTAGTGGAATTAAGTGGTAAGGTTATCTCTGAGTCCAACAAAATATGGACTAACTTTCTGACTCTTTTTTCTCACACACACACATACCAGACACACATGCACGCGCACACATATACATATACATATGTACAATAACTGCACCACACAGCAATACAATGCAACAGCAGTACGAAAACGTGTCCAATCTAAAACAAAATCTCTCTGACATGACCATGGTAACAGATCCAATGGCAAGCGCAAACATTAACAGCTTGACTCTGTCAAACTGTTTCGCATAGGCTCAATATAGAAACCTAAGGCATCTTAGTGTGAAACCTTGTGCCTCAGTCAATGACGTGAGACTGCACTCTGCAGAGCGAGTATCCAGCTCAGATTATCAGACAGCCATCCCAATGCAGTCCTTTAGGGAAGCCTCAATGAATATACAGGAGATTGCCGTTTTTCTTTATGATTTTCATCTGTGAAACATCCCTTTTAAAAAGTCCTCGGCCCTAGATCTGGCTTCTATTGCTCTGCAGTCATTTGCTTAATTTACCGTTGCCACATCAACTGCTGTTTGCGAACCAAACTCCCTGATGACAGCTCTCCATTGCCATTGTCAACGAAAGGGTTTGTTAGAGACACATTTACAGACATTTAGACAAGTCATCTACATGACATGCCAGTTGCAGTTTTGTAGTGATTCCTGGTATGAATCTAGTCTGTATGCCCAGAGGTGGTTATTTCCCCTCTTATTTCAAACGTCAGGGAAGCCGCATTGAATTCAGAGATGCCACATTATTTGTATGACTTTGATTGAAAATAAATATGGCAGCACTGGCCACTAAAAGAAAACCACACCGAAACCATAATAAAGGCGATTAAGCCCTGTATCACCAAAAGCGCTTACCAGTCATCTTCATTCAACATCCTTCTGTCAGAAGACGTCTCTAGCTCGGAGATCAGTATTGTCTTGTGTTTTTGTGTTCCGACCCCTCTAATCCCAGTGGACCACTTCTCCAGTGATAACGTTTTCTTGTCACTAGGGGAAGGGATTCCCTGGGTCAGCCTCACCAGGGGGGCCGCCCCAGTGTACAAAGGACTTGGGGCCGTGCATCTTAGTAAATCCCACAGAATGATTCGGGAATTTGAAGTGGCGTGCCAGGTGACCATAAGACTGTAATTTGGAATGGCGATTGAGACAGGGTGGGTGGGGGGAGGGGAAGTTGTTAAAGTGTGACCCCTTGTTTTGAAAAGTAGAATAACTTGATTTGCAAACCAAATGAGAAAAGGCACGAGAAGAAGGCAGAGCAGCATGCAAGAGATTGAATATCAGTTCATTTCCCGGATCAATATAACCATAATCGAAAGGCCGCACATCAGAGGCCATTTTTCTTTAATCGTAACCCTCTCTGTGGTCCGTCGGCAGGGGAAAGCAAAAGAGCCTGAAATTGGTTTTTGTGAAGTCTCCATTTGCCATCGCCTCCGTTTCCCGTTTGAATCCCTCACTGACACCACAGATTAAGCAAACGCTGATATTCAATCGCCCCGAGAGAGCAGCAAGGCTGGGGTGGGCAGGGCCCCTGCTCTGCCCCCACATGTAATGACAAAGGCTCCACGCCGGCCATTAGACCCAGCCCATTTGCTTCCCTGTGAATTGCACATGCTGTCAGTGCGGCACAAATAATAGAAGTTTGCACAGAGGGAAGGGACTTTTGTTTTGTTTTCAATAGCCCTGCCCTTCCTCTGACCTTACCTCGATTGTTGGTGCATCCTGAGAATGAGTGCTAGATTTCCTGTTTATTATTTCAATGGGCAGTCACGCACTCACACTGCCTCATCATTGCGTTTAAACGCAATTGTAGTATTAGTTAGTGGAAGGGAAGAGAGAGAGAGAGAGAGAGAGAGAGATAGATACCAATGTTACTTACAGCAGCTTTAATAGGTGGATAGATTAATGATGTGTACACAACAGCCCATTTGTATATAGACTTAGCATTACGTTTTCCACTCTCAAGCATAAGAAAGGGCAATGACGGCAAAAAAGGACATAAACTAACACTTTCAGAACAACAACTGAAATTGCAGTATTGACCAAAAATGTTTTGCAGAGGCATGCACTTTTATTTGTGTGGAGATTAATATCTTCAAAATATGTTGGGTCTCCTTCCAAAACAATGAAGGTTCCTTTTCTTTCAAAACAAATGGAAAACATTTGATATTGAAACGGTTCTACATGCTTGATGACTAACAGTGTTTGTGCTTTGCGATGGAGACGATGTAATACTATTGGCCTGATATGGCCTGATGGCAGAGTTTCTTTACATAGGCTGTGTCGTCTCAACACATTGATTTTAAACCTCCGCCCTTGCCTTTGGAAGAAGCAGATCATGTTACACGTAACAATGATTCACCCATTATGATCCACCTCAGTTGGCCTTCTCAGGCTTTAACTTCGGAGACACTAGTAAAATTAGAAACAGATATCCAGCTCCCATCTTGCTTCACACCAGCTTAACTGTTATGACTGACTGGGTCTCACCAGCCCAATGATTGATTTGCATGTCAGGGATTTGGCCAATGAGAGAGCCGCCCAATCAGATTACAAGCAGCGATAATAATTTGCACACTGCAGTGTGGAGTTTTTTTTAAATTTCCAGATAGCGTTTTCGCTTTGTTGTGGTTTATTGAATTCTTTTTTTGAATTGTGTGTTTGCTTACAGAGCAGATGCCTGCCCTGCTTCAGTCATAGGTCAATCAGTGATTGCTTCACACAAAATATGTTTACTATATAATGTGTAGTTACATACCTGCAATGAATTCCAATGAAAAAGTTCAAAATCATCGTTTATGGTACCTTGGAACGGCCAGACATTTCCAGATTAGTAGAACCGGCCATAACTTTTTCCTGTCAAAAACGTTCCTGTTTTGGATAGCTGGTGAACTGTGACACAGATTATCTTTCTCTACAGTGAGGACAGAGGTGGCAGCCCTGTCAGTGTCACTGCAGAGGTGCGCTCAGAGAAGAAGAGTACATTGAATGAAATCAAACCTCTGGCCCAAGCACAATGTGTATCAGATTCTATTTCCTCCCGAAAGTGACCGTGTGTGTGTGTGTGTGTGTGTGTGTCTAAAGAAATCATGTTACAGCAAGTTAATGACTGATTTGTCAGTCCACTGTAATTAATGTTCTCCAGTGGTGGTCTAACTTTAGCATAAAGGTACTCTGGGGGCCCATTATTATATACTCGGGGCTGGGCTTTCTCCCAAGGAGAGTGCTGAGCTTCGGCCAGTATAAATATCTTGGCCATGAATAGGTTGCTAATTGGAGCTCTTGGTGTCAGACACGCTGTTTGGACTCTGAAATAAACAATTTAGAAATAGTTTTTATGATACAAAAAAAAAGAAGACGACGTGCCAACAGACATGTTCGTTACGATCTTGAAACAAACATCAGTTGGCATGTCATCGGTGTTTGACAGACGCGAGGCTGTGTCGTGTTGGTGAGCCAGTGAGAGCGTCATGTGTCTAAACCAACAGAGTTATTTCTTTCTTTTTACGGGGAGCCGTCGCCAGTGTATGAACATTGGTAGACATAAAGCATCACCGTGTCATGGAAGAACCCGTTTCCGGGATGGCTGCTGGGTCGCTCTTTTCCCTGAGGACCAAATGATTGCCTCGCCACAACCTTGGCAGAAAAATCGGTGGTTAAAGGATTTTCAGCTGAATTCCATGTTACCACTGCTCCGACCTGTATATGTTTCTGGAATATCGGCCATTACAATAACATGTTGTTGTGATGTAGTTACATAGGAGTCAAATAAAATGCTTCATGGCATACATTGTTTTATGCACATATATATTTTCCCACAACGCAGAGCAACAAAATCCCCAAACAAGATCCGACACGACACTTGCACATACCTTGCACCTTAAGTTCTGAGATATTATTATCCAATTAACAGCCTGAAAATTCTGAGATCAAATATACTATAATAAATAATTGTTTAATATCTGTAATTGTATAAATGTATATTCATCATTGATTCAAGGACATTTCACTTATTGATATTTGTTATGCCTTTTGACTTATTATGTAATGCATTTAAACTTTTGCCTTTGGCCAGATGCACCAGTATCACAAGAGAGTAATGCGTAATGAAAATGAGGAGTGACGTACTGAATCTAATTCAAAAGAATGAGGACCCTTGAAGCCCTTTAACACTGCAACTGTAATAAAGGTCCATGCATATTAATTATCCATACACTGGCTGAATGGACAAGGACAAACATTGCTAAATAGGACCTATTTTATACACTATAGGACCTTTTCAGCTGCAAAAGATATGGATCTGAATAGTAATGTAATATAGATATCTTGGCAAAATAGATGATAATAATTTTGAGATAATTACAAAGAAACGTCAAGCAATTAGTACGGAATATACTCTTGAGTCAACAAATAAAAATGACTAAATATGATTGGCTGGATGGTGAATGATCAATTGGGGAGGAGTCTATTTGTTGTGGCAGACTGACTTGGAGGTGCTGACGGGGCCTGGTAAACATCAGATCCCAGTGGGGCCTGAGTCAGCACTAGAGTCAAGGTCAGGGCCCCTCAGACGAGATCCTTTTGAAGTAAACAGCGTTCTCTCTGGGGCCTCGTTCCATTCCGCCCCCTTTCTATCCAGAGCGGCTCATTGGTAATCAGGGAACAGACTTTGATGTGATCTGTGCCGAGGTCCTCATAATCCACCCAAGGTCAGGTTTTGTGTTTTCTCCATGTCCTCGGGGTCCGTGGTTTTAAGTACTAAAGGATTATTAGTGTATTATCAGTGCACAATAATCATGTAGTTGTAGTAGCAGGAGTAGGAGTAGGAGTAGGAGTAGCAAGAAATTCTATCAAACACACGTTTGTAATGTGCGTGGCAGAGGCGATGGGGAAGACAATAACCTTTTTGTTATCAAGAGGAGCCGTGTCCAAGAAATTCTCCTTGAGAACTGCAGTGGTTGAGATTCCTCGACCTCCCTTTGCTCCTATGGAGTATTATTATTATGCACTAATGTCCAGAGGCAGACTGCATATTAGACAGCATTAGCATTGTCTGCTGCCACCCACAGAGAGAAGGGGTGAGAGACACACACACACACACACACACACACACACACACACACACACACACACACACACACACACACACACACACACACACACACACACACACACACACACACACACACACACACACAGGAACATTGAAGTGCCAGCAGGCAGTCCTAAGAAGTCATCTCTCTCCTGCCTACACTCGGCCTGGGGAAGGCTCTGACAACTGGCTGCCTAGTCCCACTTCCTGTGGTACACTGTGTGCAAGCTAATTGGCTGGACAATACCTGTCACTGTGTGGCTTTGCTGCCAGTGAGCTGAACACCGGGGCGGTTCACATAGACTGCCATACACACGTGTACACACACACACACACACACACGTACATACACAACTTTCTCTTCAGAAATATTAGCAAAGCTCTGTGGACCTATTTAAATGTTAAGAAGTATCTAGCTAAACTTGTAGTTTGGGCAAATGTTTCAATGTTATTAGTGGGTCATTTGTATCGGGATGGTGCACAATTAGCTTTACTCATCAAGTCTTTGCATCTACAAATCATATCTGCTTGGCATGATATGAAGACGGAAGGATGTTTACGTTTTTGACTGGGAGAAATCAGATCCGGTAAAACATTGTGCCAAACGAGCTTAAGGATGCAGCCAAGCCCAGAAGTTGTGCAACAAAAGTCCACATTTTTCATTCATATCCCCGCCTCACGTAGAGGGAGTGGAGTGAAACAGGCAGGCTAGCCTGTGAAATCAGCTCTAATGCAGCGGCCAAGGGGGGATCACTATCAGGGATAACCGTGGATCCTCCAAGACTCCTCTGCTCTGAGCCTTCTCCTCCTCCAACACGATTCCTCCCCCAATTTGAACAAAGGTCACCCATAGTTCAGTAGCAGAGTTCCCAATCTGGTGGCTACATCTTGAGCCGTCCTCCCCCTCAACTTTCAACAAAAGCCTCCTCAGTGCTTATATTAAGAGAGGCCCGTGAAGAATGGGATTCACTTATTAACCGTTCGATCTATAGATGGCTTCTCTGAGCCCACAGAGTACACCATTGCTAATGTAAAGATCCATTGCCTGTTTTTTTTGACGGTGTGTGTGGTAAATCACACTGGCGCCGGCGTCCTGACAATCAACTTTTCTTACCTCGGAGGTTTGGCGAGTGCACGGCAGGCCATAAAGAGAATGACTCAGACACTAATCGTTTTGACGGCACGTTTGTTACGCACACGTGGGAATTGATTACTGAAATTGGTAAGATGTTGTAGTGGCACGTACCTCGTTTCTTCTAATTCTTCTTTGCCACTTTTTTGAAGTTAGTCTATATGCAACCAGCATTCGAACACGAGCAGACCAAAAGTTTTCTTTTTAAATGTTTACTTATTAAAACACAAAACACAAAACGTATACATGGTAAGCACGGTAAAAAAACTGTGTTGCTTCCACGTCTCTAACTTCGAACTAAACTAACTACGTCCAATCAATGACGCTATGACATAGTTCTATCCGACTGGAAGCTCTAAATACTGAAATGTTATCAAAACCAATACATTTCTTATGACTTTTTAACTAAATTATTATTATTAGTCCTTATTTGGCTCTTACATTAACCGGCCCCTAATTGGTTAGGCAGGAGGACTAAACAATTACAAACTTAAACACTGAGAGCCAAACAATTGCTAAATGTCCATAAACTATCAACTTGTTTCTTCTCTCTTCACTCTTCTGACGTCGCCTCTTCCAACAAGCACAGTTTGTTTACAGGCCTTTCCAGAGTGTTGGTCTTGGTCTTTATCTTCACTCTTCGCACCGTTCCATTAGAGTCCGGCAACGTGTCCACTATTTTTCCCATGAGCCAGGAGTTCCGTGGGGAGGAACTGTCCACAATTAGCACAACATCTCCGGTCATAAAGTTTATTCTTGGTTTCAACCGTTTCTGGCGCTCCTGAAGGAGTGGAAGGTATTCACGCGTCCATCTAGTCCAAAATAAATCGAGATACTGGACTTGCTTCCATCTCTTTCTTGTATACATGTCGTCTTTGCCGAAAATCCCTGGAGGCATGTTGGGCTGAGATTTCAACAGCAATAAGTGGTTGGGTGTTAAAGGTTCTACGTCATTCACATCATCTGAAACAGTTGTAAGCGGCCTGCCGTTGATGATGCTTTCAACCTCGCACATTATTGTCAGAAGACAATCATCGTTCACCGCTTGCTCTTTCAAAAGGGAGTTAAGGATTCTTCTTACAGTCCGAATTTGTCTTTCCCAAACCCCACCTTGGTGCGAAGCGGCTGGGCTGTTGAATACCAACTTTATTCCCTTTGGCTGCAAGGCCTTTTCAATCTTGTCATTATCCAACTGTTGAATGGCTTCCCTCAGCTCTCTTTCAGCGGCCACAAAATTTGTGCCATTGTCAGACCGCATGATGGTGACTTGACCTCTCCTGCACATAAAACGACGAATTGAATTAATGCAGGAGTCTGTGTCAAGGCTATCTGCAACTTCGATGTGCACCGCTCTGAGAGTGAGACAAGTGAACATCACGCCATACCTTTTGACTGTACCCCGGTCCCGCTTGACATCAAAGGGCCCAAATAAATCAACGCCGGTATTCGTGAAGGGAGGTTTATCTGGCAAGAGCCTATCTTCAGGCAGGTTTGCCATTTTTTGCTCACCAACCTTTCCATTAATCCTGCGGCACACAGTACATTTGTCGATTATCTTTCTAATTGCAGAATTGGCTTGTGGGATCCAGTACCTGCATCTCAGTTGTGCCAAGACATAACTGCGTCCACAATGTCCTGTTCTTTGGTGTATGTCTCTCAAAATCAGTGTAGCAACTTTGCTGTGCTTTGAAAAAATTGCTGGATGTTTAGCATTTTCTGGCATGGCAGACTTGTTGAGTCTTCCGCCAACCCTTAACGTGCCATCTTGAAGAGTAGGATCCAATTTGAACAGCTGACTGCTGCGATTGAGCTGTTTACCTTTCTCCAGTACTTTGATTTCTTCTTCAAACTGTTGTCTTTGACTGAATTTGATTATTTTACATTCTGCGGCAACCAAATCGTCCAAGGTAAGTGATTTCATTTCTGTCGTTTTGAAGTTCTTCATTTGTTGTTCCAATTTTGATCTTTCCTTTTCAGGGTCCTTTTCAGTTTGCCTGATCATTTTTGATATTTCCTTTCTTTTCTCTTTCAGTTTCCACAGATTTTCCTTCACCTTTAAAATCCAAGCCACTGATCTTTTTAGTTTATGCCAGTCCGAGTAATAGTTGATCAATTTGTCAAGTGGTTCCATGTTTTCTTTAACTTTGGTCATGTTGACTGTGGCTCCATTCTTGACTTCCGGATCATTGTGAAGGCTTTCTTTCCTTCACACAGGCTGCAAAAACTGTTTGTCTTCATGAGACATCTCCTCTCGATCATCGTAGTAGTTACGCTCTGGAAAATCTGTGTTATACTGTTGGACCAGCAGCTTCTCAATCTCCATCACAGAGATTCTGTTTACTGAAAACGTAGGCGTTTCATTGATTGCATCATCCAGATCCTTTTTTACAGGCCCATTCACAACCCAGCCAATGGCAGTCTTCATGGCATAAGGGCCTCCATCCTCAGCATTAATAACGTGCCATGGCTCCATTGCTCTTGAACAGTTAGCTCCAATAAGCAAGCCTACGTCCGCTTCTATCTCTGGCAAGCGTACTTCATTGAGATAAGGCCACTTCTGGATATCTGACTGTTTAGGTATGTTCTCTGTCTGAACTGGTATGTTGCTATGAGTGAACACCTTAGGTAGCTATGAACTTGGTGTCTTCCAGCCCGCACACTTCCAGGTCTGATATGATGAAACTGTTCATGAGCTTCTGTTCTCCAGGCTTGTCTTGACCCATAGTGCTAAGAAGTATTTGTGTCGGTTTCCCTTTAATGTTCAGTTTCTTTTGCAGGTCTTCTGTGCAGAACGTTGCTGTGCTTCCCGGGTCCAGAAGGGCGTATGTTTCAACACACTTATTACTCTTTTTCGACTTGATCTTCACCGGTACTATTGACAGCACACATTCCGCTTCTCCGGCCCCCGTGAGGCTACAGGACTCTTGCAAAACAGAAACTTGTGCACATGATACTTCACTTCCATGGCGACCGTCTTTTCTTTCAGGTGAGACAGAAACTTCCTCTTTTATCATGTGCAGAATGTCTGGATGTTTTAAAGCACATTCTTTACACTCAATTCTTCTTTTGCAGAATTTGCTAAGATGACCCGGAACTAAGCATCCAAAACATAAACCCTTTAGCTTTAAGAAATCCAAACGCTCCTTATGTGGTTGGTCTTTGATTTTGCTGCATGAAGCAAGGGTGTGAGATTTCTGGCAGTACAAACACGGCTTCTCAAAGGCACTCACAGTTGTACTTGAGTTCGCTGGCTTAACATGCGCTTCCTGAGTCCCTTTAGTTTCGGTGGAAACATTGGTTGCGAAACTGCTTCCACTGACCTCTTTCCTTCCATGGTGCTTTTCTTTTTGGTCAGTCTTTCCACTTGGGGCTGGGCGATTGTCTAAAATATTACCAAAGAGGGGATCCATCGCTATTCTAGCTTGGCGGTCTATGTAGTTCACCAAATCAGCAAACTTTGCTCTCCTTCCTCTTCGCTCTTTAATGTCATAAGCTTCAGCACGCCAACGTTCCTTCATTTTGTATGGTAGCTTAGACACCACTGTCCGTAGGTTGGTCGGGTTGTCCATCTCCTCTAAGAATTCGATGTCTTCCATAGTATTGCGACATCCAATCAAAAACATTGAGTAGGCGCTCAATGGTTTCCCATCATCAGACTTCACTTGAGGCCATTTCAGTGCTTTGTCGATGTACGCGCTGGCAATCCGTAATTCATCCCCATAGTGTTTATGAAGTAGTCGCTTCGCCTCGCAGTAGCCTTTGTTAGGTGTCATGTGAGCACAGCTGCGAACAAGCTCTTGAGGTTCACCGGACGTAAATTGTTCCAAGAAGTACAATTTATCTTGATCATTGCTGGTTTTCTGCTCTATTGCGTACTCAAACGCCCTCATGAAAGATTTGTATTGTAGCGCATCACCCTTGAACACAGGAATGTCTTTTCTTGGTAGATGAGATAGCTGCTGTTGTTTTACAAGTAGCTCAGTGATTACATTCTGTTTTTGCATAACAGCTAGTATGTCATCACCTCTGTTAGCTTAAGCATTTAGCACATAATTGGAGACTGTTTGAGGCTGTTGTATTAGGGAGTGCCACGTTTGTGGTTGAACATGAATGTTCGTATTGGGTGCATAATGCTAGTTCTTTCCTTCACGTGCCCACCTCTAGGCTTTTGTGCTCTCTTATAGCTACTCAAACCATCTTCAGATCTTTCGTATGCTTTAAGCACCCTTAATTTTGCTTTGCTCTCAGCTAACGCAGTTTCCATCTTTAATTCTTCCTTTTCAGCTTTGATTCTAGCTGCTTCAAGCTCAAGCTGTTGCATTTTCTTTAGCGCTGCAGCACGTTCAAGCAGGGCTGCATGTTCCGCTTCTTGTATAGCTCTTGTTGACGATACTCGTGACGCAGCTGATGTGCGACTTACTTGTGATCCACATGGGTTAGCATGTGCAACATTGTTGCCCCCTATCTGTGAAACGCTGTCATTTTGCTAAACAGTTTCTTGCAGATAATCAACCACAATATTTTCTACTTGCAGTACATTTTCCACTGGCAGTATGGATTCATGCTTAGTTTCAATCCACTTTTTAGTCGTTTTCATAAAACCTCTAATTGTTGCCATTTTAGGTTCGAACCAGTTCTCTTCATCAAAGGTTTTTTCATCTTCAGTCAAAAGATTTGCAACCTCGTTGTTGAGACGGATAAATTCCTTAAGTGACGTTGCAAAATCATTTTCCATCATATTTCTCACATCTTGTGAATTTTGAGCATCACTCATCATTGTCTCCAACTCTTTTCTTTTGCTTGTCAGAGTTCCTAATGTTCGTCTCCTCAGTGCAATGCACCTCTGCAATCTCTCCTCTAATGCCATCTCTGTCAGTTTATGTGGCCTTCCCTGTTCCATTGTATCCTCGATACATCTATATTCATCTTTCTCAGTCATATTACAAATTGCAGAGTTAATGCTCTAGTTGTATGCAAACGTTTCGTGCACTTTCTTCAAATGTACTTGTCTTAATAAACCGAGTGCAAAACAACTTCTTAAAGATCGCTATAACTACGCATTGACTGAATCAGAGCTTGCTATCAGCATACAGTTCGCAGGGAGAAGTTGACCTACTTTCGTTGTCTTCCAAACTGACTAATTATCTTCGTGCGTCCGTATCACGTCTTTCCTTGACAATCCACATTGATAAAAGTAGTTGTCGATACCTTATCTTGAGGAATGCTTTGGAGATCACCCGTTTTCCGTGCTAGCTTCTTTTCGTAAATTCTTGTCCTTTTCTGCCTTCCCTTCAGCGCGCAGCGTCACTTACGATAGCAGACAGTCCAGTTAGCTAATCCAGCGTAGCTTCGTTTAGCTAGTTTTTTTTACTAATGTAGTGGCACGTACCTCGTTTCTTCTAATTCTTCTTTGCCACTTTTTTTAAGTTAGTCTATATGCAACCAGCATTCGAACACGAGCAGACCAAAAGTTTTCTTTTTAAATGTTTACTTATTAAAACACAAAACACAAAACGTATACATGGTAAGCACGGTCAAAAAACGGTGTTGCTTCCACGTCTCTAACTTCGAACTAAACTACGTCCAATCAATGACGCTATGACGTAGTTCTATCCGACTGGAAGCTCTAAGTACTGAAATGTTATCAGACCTAAACATTACTAAATTATAAATGTTAAACCAATACATTTCTTATGACTTTTTAACTAAATTATTATTATTAGTCCTTATTTGGCTCTTACAGATGTATAGCATCTGAAAACATTCAAGTGCGTTGTCTATTCAGACTCTGACGCCACCTAGATTTTTTATTAAATTTTTTATGGCACCAGGCCCTGTGGCATGAAGCGTTTTTTTTTTTTTACAAAGCACAAATGACTGGACTGACCAATTGCAATAGCTGAATTAAGAACTTAATGGGATACTTTTATGAAACCAAAATCATTTTTGGCAAAATTACGAGCACTTGGATGCTGTGTGCTTATTTCTTTGGTACCTTGGATGCACCTTGGATGCAAGGTTATATCAAATTGGGAAGAAAGAGGGGGTTTATATTTATATTTATTATATATAATCTTTCTCTTTCTCCATTTTATGTTTTATGTTTGGGTTGTTGATAAGTGTGTGTTGTGATGAATAGCCATGGCCGTGTTTCCCCAGGTTAATTTATGCTGTGTTGCTCATAACAGAGTGATTAGCATGATAGTATTAGCCAGATGGTCTTTTGCTAACTGTCTTTTTCCATCAACACTTGGCATATTTTTTTATTCAAGACTTGAGAAAAATAAGGTATTGTGGTGAACGGTGGGTTATTAAATACCTTGCATTGATGCATAAAAAAAAGATCTCCCTTCTAACTGTTAAACATGACATCGTCGGGTGAGATGAGACAAGCCGCCATATGGGGGGGGGGGGGGGGGGGGGGGGGGGTTGTCTACTGTCACGGCCAGGAAGCGGCGGTGTTGAATGCCTGTGATCGCGGGTTCCCGTTTCCTTGGCGACACCAGAACACGTTGTCAGCGTCGCTGCCCAATCCCACACATTTGTCACTTGAGATCGGATGTAGGATGAAAAAGATGCATTTAACCTTAGAGTGTTAGCGCTCATAGAATCCACAGTGTTTTTTATTTGACCCATTGGACACTTAAAACAAGCTTTTGCAGTTTTTTTTTTCTGAGCTCAACAGCCTTGCGTCAGCTGACAGACTTTCAACAGGACCTGCAGGCTTACCTTGTTTTTCAACATTATTTTTTCAAATGAGCCGTTTTACAAAAAGAAAATGTAGAATAGCTCAAGCCATGCTTTCTGTGCTAGATGGTCTCTGTTTTTAAAGAGAGCCATGATGTCAGCCTTATGTCTAGCCTATGGGGCGGTATACTGTGCACATTGATTAGGTCATTCTAGAGCTTTTATAACCCTATGACAAAGATGTCTAATGGTAATTTGTGAGTCCCATTATCTCCTGCCGCAGCTAAATGTTTCCTGATGACCTGCTTGTTATTTTCACCTTTTGAGACACAGGGCCCCAAATCAAGTATACATACCTCCCAGGTTTTTGTCATTAGCGCGGAAAGCGAGAGGCTCATAAAGAACCTTGATGGAGATCAACTCATCTCACATGGTTGAAACAGCCTCAGAGACGCTCATTTGTGGGAGAAAAAAAGGAATAACTTCCACTAATGGTTGTTAGAGCTAGTCTTATTTCAAAGGTGAGATGCATTGTTAACATGATTCACAGCGAGAGAACATCCCAAATGCACTTCTGCTGTATTGTGCTCTGTACTAATGCCATGAAAGAGCTTTATTCTTGAATGATACAAAAAACACAACACACTGCATTGAAGAACTCATTGGTCTTTCAAAATGGTAGCTAGGACTGTGACTGCCTTCCGGCTGAAAAAATGCAAAGCAGCTTTTACATATTTTAAATATTTACTAATAGTGTCTATCTATATTTATAACACTCTCCATAGAATATGCTTAGTCTCTTGTTCTATGCCCTTGGTAACAGTAAAAGATGGGTTACAGTAAAAGAAAATGGGTAACAAGTTGTCATACGAAAGGTAACAGCTTTACATGGCCTGATGTGTCCACTCCCTGCTGGCCTGATTGATTATGGATTAAGGGTTAGCAGTAACAGCAGTAGGCTTTGACTGTGTAAAGACCTATACTATTACTTTTTTTAAACAGCAATTTTACAGGAAATATACCGCATGTCTGCGTATGGTCATCTAGGAAACACCTCTCCTTAAAGATCTTCTAAGGTCTTCTAAGTCACCATTCACTTCCACTTATTAGACGTAGACGGTGTCTGCAGCGCATCCCTTGTTGTTTCGAGGTCCACCCAAGCGTTCAGACACGGCCTCTCTAGACCTTCCCACTTCCATCTCTCCAGATGCGGTGGCATGGCTTGACGCGACAAGCCACGATTCTCCAGATGAGTTCTCTCCCACTGTTTAATTAATCAGCTTGTTCTCAAACAACTCTCTGGCATGGTATCGCTTGTTGTTGCCTTGAACTGACGCAGGGCGCTATGAATAACACAATAAGCTCAATGAATAATACAGTCTGTGTATGTGTGTGTGTGTGTGTGTGTGTGTGTGTGTGTGTGTGTGTGTGTGTGTGTGTGTGTGTGTGTGTGTGTGTGTGTGTGTGTGCATGATACAGTGCGTGGGTGTGCCTGATAGCGAAACCAAGCTGCAAACATTTTGTGAAGTAAACAGAAACAAAAGGTAATACTGTTCCACTATCTCTATCCTAATTTGTTGGTTATTGTTTTGTTTGCAGGGGTACAAATTGGTTGCTTCACAAGCATGACATCACATGGAATTAGCTTGTAATCAAATTCATCCTCCTCTTCTGATGCTAGTTCTTAAGTGAGAGTGTATTGACCAGGAATATATAAATAGATGGTTTCATATAACTTATTCAGAGAAATCCAATGAAGTCAAAGAAAGTCTAAGAAACGGTAATGGAGGCAGGAGTTGATGAACTGACTGGACAACCAAAGTAAGAGCAAAGTTTTACTGGGTGCAGTGCTGCTGGGGAGCTGAGAAAAAGGTTTTGTAGCAGTGTCTACAGCAGAGCAGTGGGTGTAGAAAAGCATCACTGCATCTCATGATGACACAAACACACAGCAGGGTTCTGAGCCTTGAGACCAGGGTACGGATGCTTAGATGGAGTGCACCAGAAACACATCCTTGAAGTGACGTCCTGGAGAGAGACTGCCACAACACTCCTTTTTAAGTTTCCTCTTGATCGTATGCAAAATATTGGGAGAGTTGTGTTAAGGCGCGGAGGATTGTTCGTTGGTTCACTAGGCTGCGTGTTTTGAGACTTATTTTTACAAACATACACTTTTATTGAAAAATGGCTGTTATGCTTCTGAGTTGACCGTAGACCTTAGGGTCTGACCAATGAGCGATGTGCAGTTCTTGCAAGCAATGATACATTGACTTGGACATGTTTAGCAATATCAGAGAAAAAATATAATTTCTCGATGAAATCTCATTGAATACAAAAGGTAATTAATGGCCAAGGTAATTAATAACACATCAAAGTCCTGCCATCCATTCTTTCAACGGCCACCCTTGGTAAACTGATGTAAATGTGAAGCTGATGAATTTCTTGGCATAGACATGATGATTCATTACCTGCTACACAATGCAATCCTAACTGTTTTGAAAGGAGTGTGTCTAAACCTTGGCAATGAATGGTTCTTCACTTTGAATGAGACTGGTGGCAGTCCAGAATCTCAGAGAAAGTGCATTTTCTTTCTAGATAAATAATGGACAATGCAGCTGCACTGGAAAACCAGTTGACAGCAACTTACAGACAGCCCACATTGTTGTATGTAGGCCAGATAGTAATGTGAGGACAAAATGGTATCTTTCCCCTAGGCTGAGGTTGTCACTTCATAAAGTGAGGCTTGAGATGAGCTCCTACCAGAATGTAAGTAAGCGGGCTCAAATAGGACACATCATTTTTTGTGGATGGGGACAGGAGGATGGAAAATCAAAGCGAGCAGTGTTGCACATATTGCCTAGTTTACAAAGTAAAAGTCCCATGCGCTGACGCCACTCAACAGCTGTTACACTTTGCTTCATGCTAATGAAACCCAACAGTTTGAAACATGTTACCTCTGCCCATCGCTCTCTTCCTCTGTCCTGTGGCGCTCCCTGTTCCCGCTTATTATTGTGCACATCTCTTCTAACTCCACTAAAAGGTATCTTTTATTGATGGTTGCGAGGATATGAATATTTGAAGCGGTTTTGGCGTGACTTGAAAGCCATCCAGAGGGAGCTGGTTAAGAGGAACGCCCCTGTCACAAGGGCTCTCCCTCTGTTGCAGAGGTAACAAGTGGAGACATGGAATGAAAGACCTGGGCCAGCCCTGGCACCATGTCAAAACACTGCAGATCAGATGCAATGCTTGGGCTTTGAAGATGTTTAACATTTTAGTCAAGGTGTTTTGAGGGCCAAGGTTTTCGGAGCGCATTTACACGTGGTCTAGAAAGCAAGCGACATTCATCAACACCACCTGTCAGAATGATGTATGTAAGAGTCGATTTATACCAAATGTATGCCAATGTATACATGTTATTTTATCAGACAACTCAAATGTGAGGGGTAAATAGCCTTAATATGATGTTTTGAATTATACTAAACAAATGAGTCACTATGGTATTTTTGTATGGTATTTTTGTGTGGTATTGTGTGGTATTTGTGTGGTATATGGTATTTTTGTGTTCATTTTTATTCTAATACAAATTCTGATACCACACTTTTTTACTGCTTTTACGTATATGATATCTTGTAATAGCTTATTCTAAAGCAAACTACTCTAAATGTACTATTCCTTCATTTCCTTTTATTTATTTGCTTTGAACACAATGTTTCTTCCCTATGAATCAAAAAAATATATTTTTGGAAGAACTTATTCTACTACTCGATTGCCCAATTCCAAGAAGCTAGATTTCCAGGTTAACCGCATATGTTAAGTCAGAATTCAGGGAATGGACACCAAGCTTATACCAAGCTTTAGACTAAGCTCAGTTTAGTTGCCATGGCAACTCATGCTCTGTGAGCCTAACCTATAGCAAACCTGGCATACAGCAGGTGTGCTCTGAGATAACTCCGCCCACGGCCACAGTGGGGACTTCTTTCTATCGTCTCATTGGGTTAGATAATTCCCCGCACAACTCTGTATGGTTATCAAAAACGATTGTAGTTCAAGCATTTCTCCTCCTTGTTAGTACTTTACCTTAACAATCAACTTAACGAAACATTAACTTAAAGGCGATTTCTATATACACACACATACTACAGTAGGCTATTTAACAGTGATTTATGTGTACTTCTTAACTATGACATAATGGCTTGTCCTTTTGATTTGTCTGACCTGCGGTTAGTTTCGGAGCGCAGATCGTTCCTTGCACCCTGCACCCCAAGTTGCGGGGCGTAGCGGTTTGGCAGCTGGGTTTTACTTATTGGGTTTTGTGATGGCTTTCTATAGTATTCTCGATGCCCTCCCTGATGACTCGCAGCAGAAAACCACCGGAGTTCGGACCAAGATTAAGATGAATAAACTTCATTAACATTGTTTAGTAATGCAAAGTAATGCTTCACCTTTCTTCAAAAATAAATAGATTGATATACTATAATACAAGTTTTATTGGCAAGTAGTGACAATGCTAGATGCTTAAATTAGTCTGGTAGAGCCAGCAGTGGAATCCTGTCGTGTTTCAGGTTTGACCTATCCACATTTGAGTGAACCTGTTCCTCTGCAACGAAATCTGCCAAACATCCCCACAGTCGAGAGTTCCAAGCGCTTTCATGAGTCAGAGCTCTGACTTGAGCTTTAACGTATCCTAACCTGCTGCTTGAAACAGGGCCCTGGTACGCTGCCGGAGTTTACATTTATTACAGAAATTCAATTCAAGCTATTCAGTCAACATATACATATTAAAAAACCTTCCCTTTTTCAAAATGGTTTCACAGGCCCTGTCTACAGCCCTTAATAAACTATGGCACCAGTATTGCCTCATGGCCCATCTTGGACGAGACCATTTCTGGTAAACAACAGCCAAAGGCAAGTCAGTGTGTGCTGTATTCACATCAAACATGAACAACAAACACCTTAAAAACACCTGCTATAAACCATACAAAAAAGTGTAAGCCGCGAGGACACATACAGACACACACACACATATCTATGGATGGTGCAATATCACTTAAGACCCCTTTATTTCCCATCGCCGATACAAAAGCATTGGAGCACAGAAGCCAGCGCCAGCAATATTAGACCCAGTGGAGCCATGCAAAGCGCATAAAAACAAGAAGGGAATGTAATGATGAACCTCTGGGGTGGGCATCCCTCAACGTGTGGCACAGAGGTGGCATCTTCATGGGATCTGGAAAGCGTTGGCAATATTTTCTGTACGAGGATTACGATTTTAAAACATTGCCAATGCTAGGTGTAATAATTCCTGTGAAATTAGGATAAACTGCTTATGGCGATGATCCTGTTATTCTGCAACATGCTTGGCATCATATTTGAGCAGAACCTACACTTTAACATAAGCTACGCTGAACGGCACCATCCTCCTTGATGTAGGATAGGATCGGATAATACAATATCTGAAGGTCATATAACCTTCGTTTCTGCTTTGTTTTGGGTGTTTTTGCAACCATTATGTCTTCCCATTCCGCACTTATTGCACTTATGGGTGACCAACCCAGGTTCAGCCTTGGGGATGATTAAAGTGTTTCATATAATTTGCGCCCGTTGAAGGAGGGATCCCTCTTTTGTGGGATTTGAGGAGTTCTAGAGGGCTTGAGGTCAGGATGTTGTATAGTTTGGGCCTGTGAAACTCTTTAAGTCTGTAACCATGATCAAGGGCTATACAAATACAATCTACATGACTTGATTATTTAACTGTGCACAAATAAAGTTAACAGTATGTTAACTAAAGTTACTAATAGAAAAATGAAGGGTGAAACATTCATAGGAATGACAGTATCAGTCATGAGAAGTAAGGGACGTGTGTTCACAATGAGTCTAACGTAGAGTTGAATGTTGAATGGGTTTCTATTGGATCGGTGTGATTCGCTCACACGGGTTTCCAATATGTCAATATTTATGTCTGGTGTGCACACAAAAGCCTGGGTAGGTCTGAAATGACCCCAGAAGTGTTATCAAGTGAGATTCCCCTTTTAAAGTATGTATTATTTAGCCACAATAAATTGGTCCCACTTTTTGTCTGGTCCTGGTGTGTCCTGACTCCTGATTGGCCAGGTGTTGTCTCCAGCTGTTACCTATTATACATCAGTATCTGTGTCCAGTAGTTTCATTGTCCTCTATTTAACCATAAGTGGATTACATATTTCATAGACATTGGAACATGTAGTCTAACTCGAATGCATGTCTCTTATCTGCCCAATCATTCTTCATTCGTCTCAGAATCAATATTTCTCTGGTGTATGTTTTGACATTGCAGCAAGTAGTTTATTTCTAAAGCCTTTGATCTACCTTGCAGTCTCTAAGTATCTCCCAGGGTCGCCTCCAGACTCTAGCAGTCAAGCGGTAATAGAGTTGCGAGAGGTATCCCCTTTCTTAGCATGACTGTGGGGAATCGAATGTCAAGGTGTACCACGGACCTCATCTTTTGAGTTTGCAGAGGGTGAGCAGAGCCTCTGTGTTTTTGGATAATAAGACCCTACAAATCCTGAGTCTGCAGTATATTCTGGGGGAGCTCAGCCTCGGAGCTCCCCTGAGTTATTGCATTGGTTGTCAGGATAACCCCAAGTTTTGGGCTTGAAGCTCCCCAGATTTGATTGCATGCTAGCTTATAAAAAGGTTAGCACTCTGGCTAGACAAGACTTCATCATCTTTGTGTGTGTGTGTGTGTGTGTGTGTGTGTGTGTGTGTGTGTGTGTGTGTGTGTGTGTGTGTGTGTGTGTGTGTGTGTGTGTGTGTGTGTGTGTGTGTAAAACCAAGTGTGCTGTTTCTATACAGCATGAACTATGCACAGTGGACTGCTCTTTGGTATTATACTGTAGGTGTCTATGCTTGCCAACCACTCAACTAAAAGCCCTGTTTTTGTATTCTGCTGTACGAAGTGCATCTGATAGGATCAGTACAGTGTTATTATTATTAGTATTACCCCGCTCTTTATCTCTTCCAGAACAGAGGCCTTTGATGTCTGCTTCTATCACGTGCCCGTCTGATAATGGTGCGCAGGGGGCTGTTTTCATAGAAGCGGATATGGCTCATCTTCCAGAAGATATTGACTACTCAGACTCCTTAGAAAACAGTTTGATGTGGAAACCTCATCACTGTTGAGTGTGTTGTTTGTTTATTTGTTGTTCGTGTCACCCGAGTTGTGCCAAGCATGCTCTGACACGTTGAGGTAGCTTTGCAAAGAAAAGAGCAAGAGCAATTGCGGGACCATTGTCTTCATGAAAGTTGACCACTCTTATTCGTTACTTGGATAAAGTGTGTGTGTGTGGTTGGGTGGGTGTGTGGGCATTGGTTTGTCTCTACATGCTTACGTGCATACAATAGTGATATACTATATTTAGAAGTGTGTGTGTGTGTGCATGTGTGTGTGCGCATAAAGTCTTCCCAGGTCACCGGCTTCAGCTGTGGGTGCACGCCGACCCACGGAACGGGCCGGTGCTGAGCTTGGCACAACGGCCGGTCCGCTGTGTAATTAATTAGGCTCCTAGGAGAAGGCAAGCACGCTGCCGGAGGGGGGGGGGGGGGGGGGGGGGGGGGGGGGGGGAAGGGGGCAGGGGGGATGAGGGGGTGCGTGCCCGGGGGTCAGTAAACACACCTGTTAGCCGACAATTTAGCTGTGTCCCCTCCCCCGACCTAATGTTTAGCTACTGTTAGCACTTTTATAGCTGCAGTTTGAAAATATGTCGCACACAGCAGTTTTACGAAGAAAAGAAAAATGTGGAAACTTTTTCTTTACGTTGGGAACAGATAAGTTGGAGAAGACGACTACAAGGAGGCTGAGCGGGGAGTGATGGGAGTCGACCGGGTGGATGTTTGCATCGGTGTGTTGTATCCAACTGTCTTGTCTTATATCCATCCATCCATCCAGAGGCCACACTGTGGAGACCCCTGCCCCCACCCCCCTGCCCCCACCCCCCGCCCACCACTGTTCTGCACTGTCGACAGCTGCCAGCCGGAATGTTTGTTGAAACGTTTGTGGACGGATGCGCAAGGAGGGCAGAGTGTTTTCGTTTTTTTGTAGGAAAAGGTGTGTGTGTGTGTGTGTGTGTGTGTGTGTGAAGCGTTTCCGCTACTGGAGAAATGATCTGATCCATCCATTCGAGGAGAATATGCGCTAACGTATGCAGATCAGTGAGGACAGATGGAGCTGTGTCATCCACTAATAAGAAGTTCAACTTTCCCGGCAAGTTTCCTCTCTGGAACGACGAATAATTGGCCTTTAGTTCGTGTACAGAGGTGCCTAAACAAATCTACCAGTTTACACATGAAAAAAATCCATGCACAGCACTTTATCTCCACACACACACACACACACACACACACACACACACACACACACACACACACACACACATAGACACTCACACAGCCAGTGAGCATGGACTGGCTGCTGTCTCCCAATTGAGCCCATTGGCCCTGATGTGTAAATCGGTTGGTTCACGTCAGTGTGGCAGAACTAATGGCATAGCCGTTGACACACACACACACACTGCACACACCACACAACTACACACACTAGACGCACTGCTCCACCGACAGCACCCAACATCCCCTCAAACAGCAATCGGTCTCCGCTGCTGCTGCTGGAACCTCAGGCCCAAACTCTGAAACTGAAGCTGTCGTAATTTGATCCAACATAGTGGACAATAATGAAGCACAATGTGCTGTGGGTTGAGCTCAATTTGAAAACCATCCACATCAAGGTGTCGTGACAGGAAATGGGAGTAATCCTCTGAGAGGTTTTTGAAGTGGGGTATGTTTGTTTTTCCCTCTTCAGTCTCCCGGGGGGTGGGGGTGGGGGGGGGGGGGGGGGGGGGCGTTGGGCAGCAGGTGCGGGCTTCATGTGTCGCTGGAATGGATCCGTTAATGGCGTACATGAGCCGTGCATCCGTGCTCACGTGTTCCCGCCGTGGATGGTGAACATGTTTTAATAATATAATGGCTCGTTCCAGCGAACATATGCTACCGCTTTCGCATAGCCTTTGGTGATTTACAACCCGTCATGAATGTTGTCATGATATAACGTACGTTGGTCACATGTCCTCGGAGTATACCGCGCGTTCATAACTGTATACGTTACAAGTCATTGTTGTCGATGCAGAAGCCGCAGCCTCACCTCAATGTTCAGATCCAGCTTTTCTATTTAGGTTGCACCTCCGAGACCCAATTTTCAACTAGCCACACACACACACACACACCCACACCCACACCCACACACACTTTTTACCACACTGACATCTAACCAGGCCTGACGGCGAAAGACTGTGTCTGCTTGTGTTTGTGTGTGTGTGTGTGTGTGTGTGTGTGTGTGTGTGTGTGTGTGTGTTTGTGTGTGTGTGTGTGTGTGTGTGTGTGTGTTTGTGTGTTTGTGTGTGTGTGTGTGTGTGTGTGTGTGTGTGTGTGTGTGTGTGTGTGTGTGTGTGTGTGTGTGTGAGGCGCTGGCTCACACCAGGTAGGGGGGGTGGCTCACCCTCGGTGTCAGAGGGATCTGGAGACACTGCTGGGGAGCCATCTGGATCTCCCCCCACCACACACACCTTCACCCAATACATATACCATTAGCATGATGTGTGTGTACGTGTGTGTTTGTGTGGCTTGATTTTGCATATCTGCAGGGGCTCCATTGTGTGAAAATATTGTGGTTATGGTTGTGTGTGTGTGTGTGTGTGTGTGTGTGTGTGTCAATTGTTTATTGAAACGTTAGATTCATATTGAAATGTTATATTTGAGACAAGGTCACGATATTTCGGTTATGTGTCATTCAATTTGATGGTCTGTGTAAAAGGCTTGCTGGGGATCGGTCATGATATCCTTTTGCTCGGTTACCCTGTTCATGAGCTGAACTATCACTTTCTGTTTCGCATGGAAGTGAAACATACTTCGTATTGACAAGAAGTCGAGTAATTGCAGAATTGTTGAGTTGCTCCTCGAAGTTCGAGTTAACCTGTGAAGTGTTTCTAGGAGGAGGTTTATTTCAATGCCTTACTGGGAAACAAATGATCTCAATGCCATGAGATAATATAAGGGAATGTTCAGCTTATAACTTGCCCATATGATCAACAATGCAACCAAAAGTGACATATTTGATTATGTCCCCTTCAGAAAATTGTTTTTGAATCTACAAATCTGGGATGTTTTTTGCTCTTCTGCTTAACAAATGTGCCTTAGCTTAATACAGATGTATTAAAAATGACATTTGGCAGGAAAATTCTGTCGCTTGCTTTAATGTCATTTTTCTGGACAACAATAGAAGTCCACCGGACCCCTGGCAGTAAACCTCGATTTGCTGACAGACACACACACATTTTCAGATGACTGCAATAACAAAAACAGAATTACACCAGGTGGGGTGTTTTAATTATAATTAATCATGCTGAGTGCGGGAGAGATTAGGCCGATCTGCCTAAATAAACTTGGATTGTGGAGGATTGTGCTGATCAGGCACCGTTTTTTCTCCGTTGCCTGAGCGTCCATCTCGGATATATAAATTTTTCTGCATAATCCCATGTCGATTCTAATTTTCACAAGTGGGGAATTGGCCCTCGGTCACTCCAAATATTAGCATAAATGAAAAGAGAGGATGGAAATGCTGATAACGCTATTCGACCTACACATTTTTTATTTAGTCATTTTTTATCCAGGGCCATATGTCATGAATTACAGGATTAGAATTAGGTCTATAGGAGGTTTAAATGGACCAATCTTCAGAAGAAGCACAACTGGCAGCCAAAGTAGTTAGATGGTATACTAGTCATAATTGTATAATAGAATAGGTGTGTTGCTAGATCATGCAGGTATAAAGCACGACTCGCCTGGGGACATTTTCCGCTGCGTCTTGTGGAAGTAATAAATGTGGACTCACCAGTTCTTAATTGTTGTTCTGTCTGCATCATCTCTATTTGTCCTTCACCCACACACTCACATGCTCACACACATTCCAAGACAACCCTGGTCTATTTTATTAGAATAATTGATATAAGAATAATCTGAAAACATATCTGACCACTGCACTCCTCTATCCTCAAAGTGGTTTCTCTTGGCCATCAGCTCATCAGACTACTCTTTATAAAGCCAGACTTTACTTGTCTGGCTTGTGTTATGTCATTAATCTATAGGGGCTCAATTTAACAATATGCTTGGGAAGGAATATCTAAAGTGTATAACTGCTCTCTTTATGCATTTCTATGTCACTATATTATGTGAAGGAGATATTTTGACAGTTGCTTTTCTGATTTGTCATCCACAGGAACTAACTCGGTGGTGGCACCTAGTTGGCCTGTTGAAAAGGTGAGCGCTCATGTTACAGCTAGTACACTGTTTTAACAAAGGCGTCATCATAGGACAATCAAAGGTGTCGCTCTTAACACGAGTTATGGGTCTCCTTTAGTACCAGGACAAATGGTCCATGAGTTACTTACAAACGTATGCAAACTTGTGTCATACGATGCCTCTGTGAAAAGCGCTTTAGCGTACAAAAACTTGGGCGCGGATGTAAACTAGGCTAGTCATAATTCATTAGAGGTGGCGTGATGCCATCTTGTGGTTTGTTTGGTGTACTGCACGTTATTTAACCAATCTGGTTTCCGTCTCGCTAGTGAAACTGATCATGCATATATTGTGATTATATCAGTTTTGACAAAGCAAAGCATGTACAATCATTTGGGCTTACAAAAAATGACAACTAATAAAATATACTAATACTAATAAAATATACTTTCTGCAAACCAATAAATAAACATTAACAAGCAAAGGGTATTTTTAGAGCAAGTTTATTTTCAAATATAAATGAATGAATACCTTAATCATTTCATATCTAATTTGACGTATTCTAATTAGATATTTATCCATTATATTTTGGATTTCAGGACTTTGACACGGGCCATCCAGCAGAGGGCGATGTGCACAGGGGCTACGACCCACCTCAACCCCTGGGGAACAGAGCCTCCTACCCCACCCTCCACCCACCCCTCCCCCTCACTCAGCAGCCCTCAAACGCCTCTGCAGCATCGCACGAGGACCAGGCAACCAGGCCCAAGCTACAGCACCTGGAGGACCTCTCGGACCCGGCTGGCAGGGCTGGGGCTCCCCACCAGAAGCTGGCCCTGGCGCAGGCCATCCGACGAAGCCTTCTGAGGAAGATGTGCGCCAAGTACCAGCCCAGCGTGGCTAATAAGCTGCTCTCGCGGCGGCAGGTGTCGCGGGTCTATGTGGAGGACCGGTCGGGGCTGCTGTACTGCGAGGTGCCCAAGGCCGGCTGCTCCAACTGGAAGCGGGTGCTCATGGTCCTGGGAGGCAGCGCCGTGTCCACGGGGGCCATCCCCCACGAGGTGGCGCACAACGCCAACAGCCTCCGCCGGCTGGACAGCTACGACCGCGCCGCCATCGGCGAGAGACTCCACGCCTACACCAAGTTCCTGTTTGTGCGGGAGCCCTTCGAGCGGCTGGTGTCGGCCTTCCGCGACAAATTCGAGAGCCCCAACTCCTACTACCACCCCGTGTTCGGGCGGCCGATCATCTCCAAGTACCGGGCGAACGCCTCGCATAGCGCCCTGCGCACCGGCGCAGGCGTCACCTTCCGGGAGTTTGTCCGGTACCTGCTGGACGTGCATCGGCCCGTGGGGATGGACATCCACTGGGAGCCCGTCAGCCAGCTCTGCAACCCCTGCCTCCTGCGCTACAACTTCATCGGAAAGTTTGAGAACATGGAGGAGGAGGCCAACTTCCTGTTGCAGAACATAGGGGCGCCGGGGAACCTCAGCTTCCCCCATTTTAAGGACAGGAACCCCCTGGCCGAGAGGACTTCCTCTAGAATCACCCAGAGCTACTTTGCACAGTTGAACTCATTGGAGCGACAGAAGATTTACGACTTTTACTACATGGATTATCTGATGTTCAACTACCCAAAGCCCTTTAAGGACCTGCATTAAGCAAAGGGCCGAACAGGACTTTTTATGAATGTAGCAGTCTGACTGAAGTGCTTGTTGAAGAAACTGTTCAACCTCAAGGATATTTTAGGGAAGTGACTTTGTATTCATTGTAGCAAATAATGTAACTCTTTTAAAATGTACCTTAGTGAATTATGGTCTTCTGCCTCCATAGAGCCAGCCAGCGGGACTGAGTTTGTAAATAAATGAAGCCTCAGTATCTGGCTACTGTCTTCACTAGAATGGCAACTCTGATTGGTTCTGCAGAATAACGACCCGCACCACTGAAAGCCAAAGTCCCACCCTCGAAATAGCAGGAAGCAATATGGGAACATACAATAGAGACTGCATCATTAGGTCATTCTGCATCCTTAAGTCTGCATCTGTACCATTACTATTGTTGCCTAATCAATATTTAAGTACTGGGTGAACTTGAACGATTTTCCTGTGTGTTCTTATTAACTAATTAGTGAGTGACATTTTTATTGGTTTACTTGTAAGCAAAATGACAATCTCGTTCATGAAATTCATCGATAGGCCAATTTCTTGAATATAAGGCCATATTTAGAGACATTGTTGTTATTGGTTTATTAAATCCGGCAGTAAGTAAGTTACGGGAAGAAATGTTTCGATATTCTCTGATTGTAATCATTCCAAATGCCACTAGGTCAGGGATTTCGTCCCAGTGTGTTCATAACTAGATTGCTGACCACCAGAGAGTCTGAAGCAGCTATTTGCAAAAAGAGGCAATCAATCTTAGTCTTAAATGTGAACAATGCCACCACTTTTCCAAAACTGCACATAGGGACATTTGAGGCTAGTTCTATTCAAGAGCTTTTATCCAACTTTATATGTTTAAAAAGCAGAAACCTTTATCAGACGCATCAATGTTTTCAGTATAACTTGTCTTTGTCTTAGCTACTTTCAAGATGAGTATTCAGCCTTAACACTGCCATTTCGCCTAATGCATTTAAATGTCATGTTGAAGAAGTTGTATAAATAAATGTAGCCTCCACATTGATAAGCCTTTCGCTGTTCATTTCACCCTTTGTGTGTCCACTAGCACTTATTGGGAATATGTTTAAACATGTAGGCTTATTGAATATACTATTAGCTAATTAGGCCTTAATGTAGGCTTAAATCCAAATAGGCCTAAATGTAGGACTTCGTACCTGTTTTCATAAAGATAATAAATACATTGTAAACAAAAAAAATTTATGCAAGTGTGACCCTTTGAAATATGTAAGAGCAGACATTGAAGGCCTGCTGCAAACGCTCCCAGCATGCTGTGCGTCACCTCTCCATATGACAGGCGTCATTGTCTTGCCTTCATTGCCCGCGAGGCCAACCCTTCCCGCCCGTCCCCTCGCCTTTGTCTCGTGAGCCCCCCGAAGACAGAGACGACTAGTGTCAGAGACGGACGGACGGGGGGGGGGGGGGGGGGATCAGGCAGCCCACCTCAGCCACAACAAACCCCAGCGCCTTTATTTATTGACATAAATACACATCATGTGTCGTATGTTTCAACGGGCCCTTTGTGTCCATATACACAAATGGATCTGCTTGGCTACCATTGTGCAGGGGCCCTGATCACTGTGCGAATCGGTGGTCCATCACCTTAAAACGACGACTTCGTCCTTTGGCTTTGAAACAAGGTCTTCACAAAAATACATAAATGGAGGATATGTTGTTGATAAACACACCACCCCATTATGTTGGTCTTGCTTTACACAACACTTTACATTATGCAACTATCAGTGTTGTGGATGGCTTTGCAATATATATTTTAGCCTAAATGTTAAACTATGTTTAATTCCGGCAGAGCTGTAGTTTAATTTGGAAATGGTGAGCAATAGGGAAGGGTTTCACTGCAGTAGAAGGCTTTACGCAGCATCGGCCTCGGGCTTAAACAGACAATGCTGTTGTCTTGGTGTACAACAGACGGTGTGTTTGTGTCGCTCTAGTTCTTTGCTTGATTTAGCTCACAGAATAAAGATTGACCAACTTCTCTTATTTACAGAAGTTCGGTGAAAACTGGCGGTGGTCTGCAGGCGACCACGGACTATTACGCGCATATCTGAACGCAATATAGGTTCCAAGATCATTTAACATTGTGACCCATCGTCAATGAATGCATCGCCTTTGATATCTGAAATACACGAGACAACCAAACCGAGATGAGAATAATAAAACCAAGAACTGTCTGCAGCACTCCCTCGCGGCGCCCATCTCCATCTACCAGTGCGCAATCATCGAAATGGCGCATTTTGCCCCGGGCCCATGAAAAGGCGCTTTTTGCCGTGGCATCATGCATGACGACAGACGTCATTTGGCTCTAGTGCCCGGGGGAAGTTTGATGTTGCTAAAATATGAGTCGTTAGTAAAGAGATGTTGGTGCAGGAGGCTGACATAAGGAAGACGTATAGCCGTTAATAGCAGCGTGCGCTGACGAACTCCAGGTCCATAACAGACCTACCTTTGATCAGAGCTTACATTGTTATGGGTGTATGTGTCTGTGTGGTGATGGTGCGGAACATCTGACTATGCATATGTGTTGACAGAACCGCAATGAAATCGGATTAAATAGTGTCTAAGACATTTTAAGTCACCTAGCGTGCAAACGGAGTATCAGCCCTATTTTTTATTTTTTTATTTTTTATTATTAGGACAGAGGATCACGTATTACTCCTCCAGCGAGTTGGGGCGAGAGAGAGAGAAACGAAGTAATTGCAACCTAATCCTCAGCCCCGAGGCGCTCTCGCATCGCCCCGGGCACACATTCTTCCAGCCTTCCCCCTGGTTGGCGTCCGACGACTGGTTTCTTTGCGCGGAGAACGAGGCTCGACGGGTCTATTGAAGGGAAGAAGGGAAGACTAGGAGGATTGTTTTGTCCGTTTACACAGAAAACTGCAATCCTACAGTTATTCCAAGAAACCAAACCAGATCCATCTATGTCGTCCGTCCATTCTCAGGTAAATCCGCGTGTCGCGTGCTTTCATCGCGGTGTCTTGATGCCGGGAATGTCCCAGACAGCGTCACACGATGCAAGCATGCTTTAGATTAAGAAGTTTGTAGCCTTCATTATTGTGTCCTTGTGTGTCGCTTTTCAACATCTGCTAAACCTAAAAGCCAGCATTTATTTGCCTTTAATCAATGTGATTCTATGCTTGTTTTTTTGCCAGGCGCGCACGCGCACACACCCACACCCACACCCACACACACACACACACACACACACACACACACACACACACACACACACACACACACACACACACACACACACATACACACATACATACAAAACACACACACACAAACACACACACACACACACACACACATACACCGTACTGGTTTCAAACCTGTACGGTTTGTTGAAGCGAATTTACTAACACGCTTAGATTGCAATGCCGTATTGGGTCATGACCAAGTGTGTTTGCGTGCGCACGCGTGTTTGTGTGTGTATGTGTATGTGTGTGTGTACAATTTGTACGTTTGCATAGGCTATGTTCATACGTACGGCTGTATGTACAGAATGCAGTTTGTATGTATGTATGTATGTATGTATGTATGTATGTATGTATGTATGTATGTATGTATGTATGTATGTATGTATGTATGTATGTATGTATGTATGTATGTATGTATGTATGTATGTAAGTATGTATGACCTAACCTTTGTTAAGATGCTGTCTGTACTCAGAATACCCAGAATGCTCTGTGCTTGCTGGGCTGTCTGCTTGCGCACTCAGACCCGGGGCTCTAGGCTGGGCCCTGGGGGAGAGCCACGAGTCCGCCTCCTGTTCACCTTTCATGGTTCAACGGACTTCCTAACAATTGCCAGAGACTTTCAGTGGGGGGGATGGGTCAACTAATCCAGAATCTGCCCTTGCTCCATCGCCCCCTGGCCATAGCCGCCCTCTGTTTCAATGTGGGCACACTCAATCGCAGTCGCCCTATGAATATTGTTCACATACACATACGTGCCACCCTTGTAATCCCTGCAATATGGTGCAAAATAAGTCACATAATATGAGTGAAAAAATAATCAAAAACTCGAAACAGTTTGTTAAGGAACTCATTTGCCAGAACTAGTATCCCAAGAGCAGTGGATGATCTGTGTTTCTTTCCTCATGCCAACTCTCAGCACCCAACAAGCTGCTGAGAAGTCATTGCTGCACCAGAAAAGTATATCCTATCGAACACTTTTAACATCAGGGAACACAGTGGAAATAGGTGCATGCTTTGTTATCCTTGATGCACCAGGATGCAGTTTGATTTGGTTACGCCTTTGGTCTCATGTGTCCAATAAACAAACACAACTAAAGCGCTGAAAACGGATTCTGAATGGGCCGGATCCCAACTTGATGACAAGGCGATCCCGCTCACAGCTCAGTGGTGATTGGCTGTTAATGTGCAGGATGCTCACCCAGTGTGTTGTCTTGTTGTCTCCCTGGTGCGTTTCCAGGACGGGCGCAGTATGTCCCGGATGTCTCTGAGCAGGTCCCCTGTGTCTCCTATGAGCACCCAGGGCATCCCCTCCCCGGCCCAGCTCACCAAGACCAACGCCCCGGTCCACATCGACGTGGGGGGACACATGTACACCAGCAGCCTGGCCACGCTCACCAAGTACCCAGAGTCCAGGTGAGACCACCGCCTAGAGGAGGGAGGGATGGGTCATGGAAGGACCTAACACAGCTGGTGGTGGATTGTGCTCATGTGAATGTCCTGTGTACACCTGTGTGTGGCGAGGCAGGGCAAGGAACTAATGCTTTCCAGGTTTGTGAATTCTAATCCCTGTGGCACCTCACTAGGGACCTCATTAGGTTGCCCTAACAGCAAGTACGAATCGGGGGATCAAAAGAGTCTGTGGGCACAATTTGTCAAGTTAATTTTTTCAGCACAAAGTGCACTATAATTAACAAAATCAAGCCTCTTGAATGTATTTTCACACTCATCTTCGCTCTCAGCCGTGTAACTTACTGACCACTCGACCTGAAGCTATCTAAAACCAAATAGCAAAGAAGATACCACAATATGGCTCACAATGAGCCAATCACAATTAACAATTGAATTACAAAATAGATACACACACACACATACTCACACACACACACACACACACACACACACACACACACACACACACACACACACATACACACATACACACATACACACACACTTTACAGAACAGAGTTTAATATAATTGTGTTTGGGAGGACAGGACAGGGGGGCGGAGTTAGCCGTGAGCTGGAGGCTGAATCTCCTGCAGGAGCAGCAGGGAGAGAAAGTTGAGGCAGCTTCAACTAATTGACTGAGAAAAAGAGAGTGAGAGGAAGCACAGGGAGCAAAATATGGAAAGGATAATGAACAACATTCAATAGTCAAGAGTTGTCGACTTCAAATAGAACGTTACTTGATATGCATATATACATCCATTCCTTTATACTGAGTCAATGTACTGAGAATAAAGGACTGTACAGTTCCTGTCTTATTTATATCTACTGATTCATGTTTCAAATGTTGGTGTAGTGCAGGAAATCTGAAGAAAACAACCACGTAATAACAGATACCCCAAAAACCATCATAACCAGCCAAGACATATAGTGGAAGGGAGCAAACTTCAAAACAGCTGTCGGCGTTGTCGGTAAAATAATAACTGTTCCAATTGTAATAGCCTGACTCAGTGCCTATAGGCTAGCTATTGCAGCATGTTTGAAGTGCTATAGAATAAATTACAAATAATACACTAGGCAAACTAAACAGAGTCAGAAAGTTGAAACCCAACATGGGTTTTGACGTCTTCTTCTTCTACTTCTTTTATTATATTGCTATTTTAGTACATTAGTTACCTACCTTAGACTCACTAATATAAATCTATATAATTCATCCAATATCTACTACAACTATGTAACACTTTTTTTATATCATATAATTTCTACACTACAAATATACAATTATGCTTTACTACTAAACATCATGGCAAATATGGTTTTACACGTTGTTTCCTATGTGTTGATTCATCTTGGTTTGTTTTCTTTGACTTTGTTTCTCCAGAATCAGCCGTCTGTTCAACGGCACAGAGCCCATCGTTCTGGACAGTCTGAAGCAGCACTACTTCATCGACCGGGATGGGGAGATATTCCGCTACATCCTCAGCTTCCTGCGCACCTGCAGACTGCTCCTCCCTGAGGACTTCAAGGTATGAGGGCACCACCGTACCCCCTCCAGAGAGCTGGATCCCAGTGATCTATTATAGGCTCCATAGCAGTGATCTCACTCTATGTTGTTTTAAGTATTTAGTATTTTAGTATATTACTTTAGTGTAAGAACTTCTGTCACCTGGGCGCTACAGGGTCTCTTGGCTGAGATGGAGGTGTGTGTGTGTGTGTGTGTGTGTGTGTGTGTGTGCGTTAATTTGTGTGCATATTGTGGTAAAGGGTTTTTAAATGATTGTGTATTTTACAAAATTATAGTGTGTAGGGTTGGGGTTCTTGGGCGAACAAATGTATGTATACGTGTGTGTGAGTGTGTGTGTGCCGGTGTGTGTGTCTGCGTGGCAGCCAGTGTGTTGTGTGTGCGTTTGTGTCAGTCTGTGTGCATATTGAAACGGTCTCGTCTCCTTCTCTGTACTTAGCCAGCAGGGAAACCGTAATTCTGTGCCTTTGCGCAGGATGACTACAACAGCCTGCAGTCAGAGACCCTTTTTTATAAAACACATCTATCCTTTGCTTCGAGCCAACAAAGGGAAGGGAGCTAAGGAGCGCAGGCTTTGATACAGCACACTGCCCCGGGGCCACAACGCCTCTGCATGCTCTGTGTGTTTGTGTGTGTGTGTGTGTGTGTGTGTGTGTGTGTGCGCGCATGTGTGGCTGAGTGTGTGTGTGCTCTAGGTCAGGATCAGCATTAAGTTAAATAAATAAAAAGAGTGGTATCTCTTTTTTCTCTGTCTGTCTGTCTTTCTATATTCCTTTCACACGCAGTCATTATGAATATTTTAGTCTTTAGTGTGCTGTGCAGGCATGGCATGCTTTACTGCAGAGCTTTGATGGATTGGGTTTGTAGGATTTGTAGGATTACCTTTTATGTGTGGAAGATGAGAGGAGATGAGATTTGAGATCACTGGAAAATTGTAAATATAAATATCAAAATGTGAAGTTGGTTTAAGAACAGTATGTACATTGACACATGTATGTTTTAATGTCATGGTGTCTTTTGTGCTTTTGGGAATTTGCACCAATGCAGTTGCTCCAAATGTCATATGGGTACTATGGGATAAGCCAGGGGGCATTAGGTGGTAAAAAGGGCCTTTAGCAACAGGGTTTCCTTCTGCGTTGCTTCTCTGCTAAATATATTTTCTTGTCTGTAGCATTACACCAGACTATAGATCCCACTGGGGCTTAAACTAGCAATTCCTGAATTCTGGCTTTATGATATCAACAGCATGGACACCTCATCTCGTACATTGGTTTGAACCTAAACGTAATTTGTAGTGGTTGCAGTCTCCTTCTCCATGCATTGTAATGCACCATCCTCACCTCATCCCCTTGTCAGTGACTGAATTGACCAGATTCTGTGTGTGTGTGTGTGTGTGTGTGTGTGTGTATGTGTGTGTGTGTGTGTGTGTGTGTGTGTGTGGCTGGCAGGATTTCCTGCAGCTCTACGAGGAGGCCCGGTACTACCAGCTGACGCCCATGGTGCGTGAGCTGGAGCGCTGGCAGGTGGAGCGAGAGGCCCAGCGGACGGCGCCGGTCGAGTGCCTGGTGGTACGCGTGACCCCCGACCTGGGCGAGAGGATCGCCCTCAGCGGGGAGAAGGTGCTCATCGAGGAGATCTTCCCTGAGACGGGCGACGTCATGTGCAACTCGGTGAACGCCGGCTGGAACCAGGACCCCACGCACGTCATCCGCTTCCCGCTCAACGGTTACTGCAGGCTGAACTCTGTGCAGGTGAGCCACGCCCCTTTCTGTCAGGACGACCAATAGGATAAGTAAGTTAATGTTAACATGTTAGCAGATAGGGCTAAACCCTAGTATGATAAGGCCATAATAAAACCCTTGGTATGCCAGAACAGCCGGTATATAGGAAGAAAAACAATTGCGACGATTGGGCGGATTAGCTAAGTTAACAAGAAGCTCGATGGACCAATGGCTGGCTGCTAACAAGAATCTGATGGCAAACAAAAACAAAATTGAGGGAGCTAGGCCGGTAAAAGCAACGCATTGGGTCAGACTCATCTTGCTACAGGTAGACTGGACACTGGGGATCAAATCCAGTACATTTTGGCTGGGATTCAAACACCAGAACCCCTAGACTATCCAGCTCCCTAAAGGTAAATGCCAGACTTAAAAAAAAAACAATGAAACAGAGGGAAATAATGGCTGTGATTTATGAGATATTGTATAGCAATAGGGCTTGTCTCAACTAGTCAAAATCTAACCTAAACGTAGAAAACAACAGATACTTTACATTACATTAATTTCGCTGGAGCTTTTGTCCAAAGCAACCAATGAATGAACAATGAACACACAATAAGTGCATCCAACCATTTCAGATCGAGAAACAGAAACGGAAACAGATTCAGATACAAGTCATTAACGCAATGCGAGAACTGACCCCTGACCTTTCTCTCAGGTGCTGGAGAGGTTGTTTCAGAAGGGCTTCATGTTGAAGGGGTCATGCGGCGGCGGCGTGGACTCCTCCCAGTTCAGCGAGTACGTTATGTGTCGCGACCTCATCCGGAGCCAGTCCATTACCAGCACGCCCATCCGGATCAAACAGGAACCACTGGACTAAACGTCGCCGACACATGGCGTAGACGGAACCCAGCTACGAGACCGTTGTTGGGATCAGAACACCTCGGTCACGCTGGGAGGGAAGGGACGTAAGCTAACTGCACCACGGTGTTTAAGGTCTCAGACCAAAAGAACCAGACGCAGAAAAAGGAAGACTGAAACAGGACTTCGATCTTTGGACTTTCTTGAGACTTTGCCAAACTAAATTAAATGAGCGATGTTTAGTTTAGTTTGAACTGAACAGCTTCCACTGTGACTCTTATGGTGATGTTGACAGCTTTATTTTGGAGGTTTATAAAATCAAATGACAAAAGCTAGATAAAAGAAGAAGCTGGTAATAATAATAAGAAGAAGCTGGTATAGTATAGATAGCCGATTTGTTTAAAACGTAAATAAAAAATGTCAACCTCACTGGATTAAATACATTTGTTACACGTGTCAGACTGATATTTGACACCAACACAATGTGTTCATTGTGTTGGTGTCAAATGTGTATGTCACATGGGGGGAAAAATGCTCAAAACCTCATTTGTATGTACCTGGTGGCACCAAACCTGTAATATAATTTCTTTTTTATAAACTGCTATTTTGAAGAAAAAAAAGCGATGTATATTTAATGTATTTGTAATTTTTGTGTCAGGATCTTTGTTTTGTACAGTTGAATTGATATAAACAATCAAACAAACAAAAAAGTGTGTCATTTAGCATCACTACAATCTATTAACAATAAATTCATCATATTCAAATGATCAGACAAGCCTGTGCTTGCCGAGCCACTTAAAATAAGTGTTTCTTGACACCACCTCAATCATGCATCGGACACACATTCTTCATATTGGAAACAATTTTGAAATGAATAAATAAAATCAGATCAATTACTACAATTATGACACCATCCAAACGTTTTAAGTCCAATTTGACTGCCCCAATATCAAAAAGGCTTCTTTAGACCGCTCCTATGCATACCAACCTATTAAGCACTGCATCCCACAAGTGAAACACAAGCCAAGCTTCTTTTATTCATTTTCTTTATTTAAAATTTTCTGCAAAGGTACAAACAATAGTAAAATTGCATTGCCTGAATTGTGTCAGGCTTGAATACAGTATGTAGGAAATATAAATAGTCGCAAAAAAATGTTTATCCTTCCAATGGGTGATTCTGTTGCTGGGTGAAGGACCCCGGGCTGTGAACAGACAGTAAGGTAAACACTCCACATCTTTAGTAATCAATTAGAGCTATATGCTATACAAATCAAATGTCTCTTACAGTTAAAAAAAGACATTTAAAGTGTTAAAACTTTCAATGTACACTATTCCAAAATACACCCATTTAAAAACAATCTTTCGACACTGTGAAGTGAATTCATATACAACTTACAAAGACAAAATTAATATATTTTTTTAACAGATTGCATTTGTGATGAGGTTCTGAAGCGTTCTATAATAGCATGTTAAGCAACACACACACACACACACACACACACACACACACACACACACACACACACACACACACACACACACACACACACACACACACACACACACACACACACACACACACACACACACACACACACACACGGCAGGGAGAAGATATGATGATAATGTAGGTATGTTGTTTATTCAGACTGTGGCTGTATTGTTGTGTTAGTCTTTCATCATTTACTAGCCTGAGTGAGTTCACTGTCCGTGAGAGAGCCAGCTCCCGGTGTACTGTCACATGAATTGTTGAAACGAAAGGTTACCCAACTGTGTATAGTTTGTGTCCATCTTAAAAGTCAGTGATGTGGTACTGTATTCTGGAAAACGATTGGATGAATTTGTGTAGTACATAAAGACACAGACACACACGCATACACACAAACGCGTGCACGCACACATATAAAAATACTTACATGCATCTAGAGACAATTGCCAAGCAGTTAAAATCATGTGTATTTTTGTTATGCGAATACTGTGTGGATGTACTTTGCCACGGAAACATTGCCGTCCAGATTCGACACTCACAACATGGCAGCACTTTAAACAACGTTCACATCACAGCACTCTGTTCACCCTGTAGACAATTTAAATGGAGTCAAACTGTTGACCGAGTACTTAACACAAAAAGAAAACATAAGATGGATACCACACCACGTAGCTGATCAGGGCGGGCAAAAAATTATAATCTAAAAAAAAAAAAAATAGAAAGCCTCCTGAGGGTGGGTGTGAGGGTGGGGAGGGTAGAGGTGGAGGAATATCCGTGACTGGGTGGTGGAGGTTAGAACAGCACCCCAACAGAAATATCCCCAACCTAAAATGATCAGGTTGCCGGTTGAGAGTTCATAGACTGAAGGCAACTCTGGAGGTACAGGGCAGGGGGCTCATGTTGACCCCAACACCCCACCACCAGTAGCGGTGTGACAAAACAGGGCTCTTGTCCTCTCACAGTCCACCACGCACTGGAACTACTTTGTTTTAAATAAGACGTCGAGTTCAAATTCTGATCTGCAGCCCATGCGTTGCAGGCGGTCTGTCCGCTCGCGTAGATGTGCCCAAACGGGGCAAATGAAAGCAATCCGGAAAAAACGGGGGTGTATTGCAAACCGAGGGCGTCAAAGTACGGGGGGGGGGGGGGGGGGGGGAAGCAGACATAGCTCAAGGACACAGGCCAACGTAATCAATGTATCTAAAAAAATATCTTTTAAAAACTGCATCTGTGTTTTATGGGCGGGCGGAATGGTTCCCGTTTTTTTTTGTTATCTGCGGATGAATGGGGGGAGGGGCGGGAGAGGGGGAACCGGGTACACTTCCTTGTGGGGGGGGGGGGGGGGGGGGGGACGACAGGGACGCCTCACTTCAGCAGGGCCTTGTAGAGCAGCAGGGACCTGGACGTGGTCCGCTCCTGCTCCAGACAGAAGATGAAGTCCCTGAGGTTTACTCGCGTGATCCGCTGACGGAGCTGCTGGCGCGAGGATCCGCCCGGGGAGGAGCTGGAGCCGGAGCACGAGGCCACCTGGGGAGGGGGACACAGCAGAGGCGTGCGTGAGGCGCGGCTGGCGGGGGAAACCGCCATTAGGGTCGCCGTGGTGCGCCCTGCGTGAAGTGAGCGGACCATTCCACGCACGGCCCTGGCATTATACATATGTCCTGTCGTTGATATTCTCCTAGACGACACCAAATGGCAACGCATTAATAAGCGCAGATGGTAGTAGGGCGTGGCGCTTTTTTCCAATTTAATTGATTCATTCGCTTTTTTATTTTCCCTTGGTTTGTGAAATCACTGAACCGCAAAATCGCAATTTATAAAAGTTCTAGACTCAGCTGATTTGTTTTGCCTTAAAGAGCGGGTGAAGGTGTGTTCAAGGCGTGTTACGACCCACGGTAACTTAACTTAACTTTAAATCTCTGACGGAGCTCCAAACATCCACACACACTGTGAACAGGGTAACCGAGCAACAGGATATCATACCGAACCCCAGCAAGCCTTTTACACAGACCATCAAATTGAATGACACATAACCAAAATATCGTGACCTTGTCTTAAATATTTAATTTCACTATGAATCTAACGTTTCAAAAAAGAAATTGACACACACTGAAGTCACACCCGCTCACGTGCACCCAAAGTGTGGAATGGCAGGCGTGTGTAGCACCAAGAGATGCAGATGCCAGCTCAAGCCACAAAGCGCCTGCAAAAAAGCAGGTAACCTTGGCAGCAGCATGTTCAATAAGCATTCCTTATGAAAAAGAAATTGTCCATTAGTTAAAAAATAAATATAAATAAATCACCCAGCCCTTGTTGGTATTGACTGTTTCTGCTTTCTGACAATTACAACACGAAGAAAGGTTCTCCGTGTTGTAATTGTCAACATGTTGCAGAGCATGCGGCAAAGATATAATTTGTATGCGGTTACAGTTTCTTTGCACAGGGGTTGTACACGTGTTTGCTGTTCACGCAGGGCGACTATGACTTAGGTTTGAATTTGAAGATTTAAGTTTAGTTTTCTTTGGAGATAAGCGGTCATTTTTCCCCAGACCCTCACCACCGACACACAGTTCATAATACTGCAAATACAGGTCTTTCATCTGTGGGCCATAGGCTCAATTACCATTGTGTTACCTCATTCAGCAACAGATAGCGACTTATCAAACATTTATTTACATGAACATCGTAAGACATTGCCCCTGTAAGCAGCCCATGCATCTGCAGGCACTGGAAGTGACTGTACTTCACGAAATGGGCCTCAATGCATGAGATGGAAAGGAAAAAAGGGAAGATGATCGAGGACAAAGGGTAACAAATGACAACCACCGAGCAGAATTAAATGATGTGCACACAGCATCATGGTTCTACCCAGCTTCAAGCTGTCTCATTCATCACACACTTTGCTGTTACAGCATTTCTCAACACAGCTTGCTGACCCAATCGAAACAACACCCCCATAGCCTCTAACTCTACTGCATTCAGTGAATGGCTTGCCCAGCCTAGACCTGTACATGGCTTACTGCACATTTATATTACAACAGGTGAGCCAATAGCCGTGAGCGGGAGCCCCGCCCTGCACTGTTTCCACCACCCCCAGGACAGCCACTCAAGGCAAGTCAAGTCAAGTCAAGATTATTTGCAAAGGCGTTTATCATGTATTGGGGCCATGGAGGCATTCACAGCTTCATATTCAGACTAGATGCATTAAGAAGCTAGGAGTGAAATGCGGTCTAGGTGAGCAATCTTTTTTTTACTGATTTAAAATCAGTCAAAAAGGCCAGAAATGAAGAATATTTTAAGCTCTATAAAGTAATACATGAAAAGCCTTTGGAAAAACCCTCTTTCCAAATAATTTATATTACCTAAATAGTAATTAAGCTCACTGTGGCAATAACTCCAAGCATCTCTTCCCATTATTTGGAGATTGCCCCAGGTGCCATTGAGCATTTACAAGAAACGTCACAGTAGAGGCAGACAGGACCACATGTATGGCAGTATGGATCAGCAGTAGTACGGTCAATTAAGAGTTAGAACAATGGACGCCCTTGGTTTGTAGCTCAGGAGCCCATTGGAGGTGTATACATGTCCGTGAGAAGCAAATGTGAATCCTAACGCTAGCACAGATCCAGGCTATGTCTGTATTTTCTAAGCCTTCGGGGTGACTTGACAGAGAACCACATCTTCTTAATGTTTGAAATTTGAATTATATCCACTTAGCTTATTTCCAGTGTTTGACATGAAGGTGAGCTGCTAATAATTAACACTAACCAGAATAGAATAGCTAGAATCAACTCAACTAAACTGATTGTGATTAAATATCAAAACCCCTCAAGGATGTTAAGTTGGGGGTAGAGGCATGTTTTAATTAGAGGCAGGGGTAATGGGGGGATTGGCTAAAGCACTATTTCAGATTTGAATTCTTTTTTACCCTTCACCAATACAGCCAAAGGTGGCACAAATGACCAGAAGTTCTCTTTGGGAAGCCATCTTGACCTTTCCAAAGGTCATCTAAACTTAAGTTCAGGCCATTTCTGCTTTCTGCTGCAGTTTGGCGATTGCTGGTTTTAGCTTCTGCATAGAAACACAGACGTGCTACTGTTGCTGCTGGGGCACCAGAACCAGAGGGCTGAGCTGACATTAGAGGATAGGAATGAGGCCCCAGGCAGGTACGCACACACACACACACACACACACACACACACACACACACACACACACACACACACACACACACACACACACACACACACACACACACACACAGTGAGTTTTCAGCCTCTGTTTCTGATTCTGGTTAAATGTACTAGTAGTTCTATACAGCACTGCTGCAACACAACAGCTCCTAAAGTTCATTACCTTGCGCAGTCTTTATATGCCCAAGGCCCCTCCGCCCCCTAATCCTGTTCTCAGGATTGCACAGAGGCCTTTGTCTGGGGTTGCTGGGGGGCGAGCCTAAGGCGCAATATGTGCATGAGAGAGAGAGAGAGAGAGAGAGAGAGAGCGAGGGGGCAGGGAGGGAGGGGGGGGGGGGGTCACATTGAAGTAGCCCTAACCTAGGGCGGTGCCTGGGGCTCTTCTCTGTAGAGATTAAATCTATGGCTGCCCCTCAGGGAGAGGGAGGGACAGGAGAGGCTGACCCACCCACAGCCAGGCCCCGGGGCCTAGCCTGGCCCCCTTCACTCAACTATGGTCACCCTCACTCTAGACAGGACTCACACAGGCCGTTTGTAGAAAGCAAGCAGACAAGACGAGATGGACAGTGTTTCCACAGTAAACACACAGACTGTGTGTAAACCGGACTGAAAAGAACAACACTTTTTAGGCAGTGAATCAGCATCACTTGTGTAAATAACCTATACAATAACAATCTAGCGTTTACACACAAATGTATCGGTTTCAAATGTGAGCTAACGCTTTAAAAACAGTGGAAGTAGAAGTACAAAGCTCGTTTGGTCCAATGATATGGCGAGGAGAGTGTATGAGTGAGTGAGTGTCCCGTACCTCCGCTCCGGCGCTGGAGGACCCTGGGGAGTCCAGCTTGCGTTTCTTTCGGGGTCCGATGGCGGCCAGGGCGGTGAGGTTGGCGTCTCGCTGGCGGATCTGCGCCTGCTCCTGCTGCTGCATCTGTGGGCCCGGACGGAAAACACCACACGGGTTACTGGTTGAGCATGTTTTTGCACCTAAAGAATATTTTCAAATACAGATTCACAGGTTTACATCACAATTGTCAAACGCACATTTCTGCCTCTTTTTATTGTATTCGTTTTTCTTTTTATACTTGCTCAGAGACATCGTGGAATTAGATCTTTTTTAACTGAAATGTTCATGTACACTTTTGTACACTCGTTTTAGCTGGTCCCCTGACAAGGACTCTTCCCCTGCTGAGACAATTACTTTTCTGACATCGGACCTTTGACACACATGTCGTCTGTCGTCTTTCCCCTGCCCTGTCCGGTTCTACTGACAGCCCTGATCTTTCAGATGACCCCCACTTCCCTCAGATCCCCTGCAGTGCAATGGAGGAGCAGGGGGAGATGTAGTTGGCATGGCAACATTCACCCTTCCATTAGGTAGCCAAGTGGCATTCAAACGTGTTCACGCACATAAACCATTTATCACGTACAAACGCGTGCCGCGCATTTGTACGGGACAAAGGTCGACTGCCAGGGGCCAGCTCAGTGGATTTTTATATTTTGTGTAGGAACGCATACGATGCATAGTATGTTAAACTGTGTGTGTGTGTGTGTGTGTGTGTTCTCTGCTCTCCCAGTCTGTCAACCATCGTTGACTGCGTTATGGTGACAAACAAGACTACAGAATCCTGGCCTTTAAGACTTACATCAGGACCAATACCAGCAAGTTTATCCTTTCTGTTTGGTCGAAACATGCACCGCCAGTCTCAGTGTTTGGTATGTAGAACATATACATACGAGTCCAAAATCAAAAGTACTCTATTCCGATGGACCTCACTGCAGATAAGAGTCTGATAAGATAGGGCAGATATCACAGGGGACCAAAGGTTGCACGCAGACTTAAGCCAGGGGCTCCTGTCTCTCCCTGTTTGGGATGAAATGATCCGGCCTGGGGTGGCAACACTACTCTGCCGTGGAGTCCACAACACACTAGACTGGACTGAGTAACACTTAGGCTGGAGTCAGGCTAGAGCTAGTGTGATCAAACCTTTCAAAACTACTACTAATAAAAACATTGAATCATCATGTCATGTGCTCTGGCCCAGGCAAACAGATGAAAACAAACCCAACATAAACCAATTTGATCAATTAACTGCAAAATGGTTAAGACTTTCTATTTTCTCATTGCTCCATCTCAAGTGGCTGACATAGCCCGCGGCGTGGCCTGTTCTGGAAGCAGCTCTGGAGGAACGGGACTGGATAATAGAAGGGAACGGAGTGAAACCGAGCCCTTGTTTGGGAGGCGTGGTGGCACTGGAGGGAGCTCCTGGAGGAATGATCCAGGGGAGAGAACTGGTAGGCTGCGGTTATCCAAATCTTCCCGTTAAAACAGGCAGAATTGTAAAGTTATGATGGACTGCACCGTACGATATAGGTATTTTTTGTTTTGTTTCTCCCCCCCCCCCCCCCTCGGGTGGTGGCGCCGTGTTGGTTTCCAGGTGACATTAACGTGTCTGGACTGGACTCCCCACGTCTGCCCCTGGGGCCCGGCAGAAGGACTAATGGGTAATGGCCCTTGACCTCTGGGCTCCCCAGGGCCAGCCTGAAGTAGCTCTATCAAGAAAAACCCTGACTGTCCTGCCCCCTTGAACCCCATCCCCCGCTTTGTATAATGCATGTGTGTGTGAGATGGGAGATTGTATTGGACTGTCCAATTTATGATATGTGGTGGGACAGTGAGAATGACAAAAGGATGATGCAGTGTGTGTGTGTGTGTGTGTGTGTGTGTGTGTGTGTGTGTGTGTGTGTGTGTGTGTGTGTGTGTGTGTGTGTGTGTGTGTGTGTGTGTGTGTGTGTGTGTGTGTGTGTGTGTGTGTGTGTGTGTGTGTGTGTGTGTGTCACCAAAACTCAACAATCCATTTCTTCCCATTGTCTGATGTCCTGGGATTTGTTGGTGAGTGGTTCTGTTTAGGAAGTATCTGTATTCGTTTGTATTCTACTGCCCTTTGTGGGCCTTGGGAATTGGGATGACTCCCGCCACGATTGAGCAACGGGCACAACAACACACAGCAGATGCCAGCAGCACACTGGATTCAAACAGAGGTACTGTGAGCCTTAGATGCTCACAATCACATGAACACACACTCAACGGGTTACCTCTTTAGCCTTAGCCTTGAGTCGGGCCTGTTCTGGATCTTCCTGCCGGGCACGACTCTGGGTGGAGGAAAGAAACATGACGTTACATATAGCAGCTCCTCCACTCCCTCTGGAGGAACCTGAGGGAAGCTACGTCACACTCTTATCCTAAAGGCCTAGATATGTGATCCGTCCTGATCCTTCCCGCACTGGCAATGCAAGACTGAAGTGCAACAACTGTTTAAAATGGTTATGTCTGCCCCACCCACGCATCGAGGTGTCATCGCACCACACTAGAGGGTGATTTATCAACCTGACAAACAACGAATGCGTGCATCTCTAAAAAGTCAACCCCCTTTTCTTTTCTTTTTTTACAATGACCCGACACACCTCCTATTTTGTGTATACTTATGGAATCGAAGAAACCTCTCAAAGGTAGAGCAATCACTTGATTTCAGTGTTTGACGTACCTTGGCTGCTTTGAGCAGAATCTCCCTCTCTTGGTCATCCTTCCTCTGCTTCTCCATGCGCTCCAGCTGCTCAAAGAAGCGCAGCTGAGCGCGGACGTCTGAGGACTGCTCCGCCCACTCCTCATCCTGGAGAGGGGGGGGTGGGGGGGGGGTGGGGCAACTCAGTATGAAAGAGCAGAGGCAAAACGGCCAAATAGAACATCATGAAAGATTAAAAAGGACAACCAAATACTCTGACCCCACCTTTAAGTTTGTTTTATTCTGGGGCAGGTCTGCCTGTTCCCCTGTAAACGCCCCTTCATTTCAGCATCGATAAGCGGAGCACTGGTGTGTCGCATCAACGCTTATTCGGCAGGTATTAGGTAACCATATCAGCCAATAACAGGATAGCATGCAATAGCACATGTTTAACCTATAGAGGCAGTCATCTACAATGCCCACCAATTTACAAGTGGTGTTGGGGTTCGAGTCTCTTCTAAGCATACAACATGAACATACCTTCCCGCCTTCACCGCGGTGCTGAGCCACCGCTGACACCTTCTCCAGCAAGGAGCGCAGTCGTGACTGGGTGGCATGGGAAATGTAGTTCACTACCTCCGCCGGCACCTCGGTCACACCCAACTTCTTGGCTGAGGACAGAGACACGCACGGTGAAGACCAATTAACACAGCAGGGGGCTTCATACGCCTCTTTTTGTGTGGTTTGTGGGTACATTATAACATTTCTGTTTGATTTATGTTGCACAAAAGATGTACATATGCATTGATTTTATTGTGGTCATCTTCTCCTGTATGATTTGCACTGCTCTGTTTACCGGTTGTGCTGCTGTAACACCTGAACTACACCCTCCTAGGATGAAAACACTGTTAAACTGTGGGGGTCGCCGTGTCCCACAGAGCCCTCTCAGCACCTGTGTCCAGGATGCGGCGGTGCAGCAGGCCCGTGGGCAGAAAGGCCTCGTCCTTGCAGGAGCGGATCTTGGTGCCCACCAGCTCCGAGCTGGTTGCCAGGATACGGGCGTTCTCCTCGTTGAGGTTGACGCCAGCCATGGACGCCACGTCATTGATGTCGTCATCATCTCTGAGCACAGAGGAGCATGAGGGTTACACAAAACACATATACATGTTCCCAACAATGGTGGTGTTGTGTGTGTGTGTGTATATTACACACACACACACAACACCAATCCAAAAAGATATCAGAGATCACTATACATCCTACAAGACAACCCTGATGGCTAGAGGTCGCTCTCTAGTGGTTGTTCTGTGCAACCGCACCCCAATAAACGGTCCAACTGAAAATGTGTAAAAAAGAGCCAATCAGATTAACTCACCTGAATGTCCCTCCCCCTGGGTCACTCAGCTTCTTCTGATTGGCTTGCATTGCCAAATTAACAGGACTTTTACCTGCTATGATAGAAGGTCCCCTCACAACTGCACCTGAACAACACATTCAATCACATCAACAATCAGCAATTTCCCAGATCATTTTTGAAAACATTCTATTATGAAGCCATTTTATCAGACTGTATGGATGTGTGTGTCTGCGTGCGTGCGTGGGTGCGTGCGCGCACCTGGGGTTCTGATGGTTTGGGTGATGACCATGGGCATGCGGGTCTGGACTGCCGGGAGTCCTGGTCTCCTGACACCCTAAGAGGGCAGAGGATAAATGTCACATGACAGGATCAACACCATGACATCACATTACCACAAAAGAGAGCTACTTTGCCATATTCTCTTTAATAATGTGGTTCAACAAAAATTCATTCAATCAAATGTATTTTACTCAGTCGATTACCATTTACTATAACTATTAACCAGACCCTTTGATTCAAAGCATCTTACAGGGCTTTACAATATTTGTTTTAGCTCAGTCATTAATGAGCAGGTATGGATTAGGCATCTTGCCCAAGGACGCCTCCAAGTAGACTGCAGCCATCAAGGTCTCGAACCAGCACCTTTAGCCTGGAAGTCGACACACCCTAACCACTAGACTATCCTGCCACTAGCTTCAAGTTTCAGAGCTTTGGATCAATGCCATCCATGGATCTCACGTCCCCCCTACACTGAACTCAGTCACCCAGTAATAACCCATCCTTAGTTCCGGGTCCGAACCCCTAAGACCCGCATCACGCCGATTGAGGGTACCAGGGTGGTGTTGTTTGTGAGCGGCGTGGGTGTCCTGACGGGGGTCATGACGGGGCTGGCGGGGAGCCTGGCTCTGATGGTGGAGGTGGCGGCGGGAGAGACTTGAGTGGGGGCGTTGCCGGAGGCCAGCAGAGACTGCTGGTTGTTGAGCAGAGACTGGCGCAGCGCGGGGAGGCTTTTCTGGTGATGCAAATGGAACAAAATTACTGGGTTAATGTATACATCATATCACTAATAAAGAACAGTGCCACAAATAAAAACACCTGTGTTGATATGTGTAAGAGCACAACTACAAAAACACACCTGTGTTAACTATACATTACAGTACTGTCACAAATACACAGGTGTGTAAAGACCCCGGTCACCCAAATCAGTCATTTACTTCAAATGAGGTTAGTTTTGGTGGTGTTGGCTTCAAGTGTGCATAGTTAAAGTGATAACTAATGTTTTCCAGGCAATCTGTACACACTGGCATAGAAAAAAAAAAAAAGATATCCGTAATTGGATATTATAAAAGGCAGGATATCAACAATTAGAAGTGACCTCAAACCTAATTGACCAATGGCGCTAATCATAAGCCTGACAAATCACAAACATTAACTGGTCCCACACCCTTTACATAACATTTCAAATAGAATGGCTGGCTTATTAGACCCTTCTTTTTAACAGAGACATTTTCATAGGATAAACTTGATGTATTCTTACTGTCCGGTATTGTTGCATGATGATGTTTGTAAGGTGTATTGTTAGTTCTCCTTGTGATGTACAGTTACTGTCTGTTATGTGTGTGAACTGTATTGTTGCTTTACTCTCGGTGATGAAGAGATTTGTGGAAAACGATTTCCCCCGGGAACTATAAAATAACTAATTCTGTACCAGGGCATGGGGAGTAGACTAAACTAGCCCTGGTGCATAACAGTAGCATACCCATAACAAGTGTTATGAGTGACAACTTTAACAAACTGTGCTGAAATAAAATTCATAAGACGTTCAATGTCTCCTTCCTGGTTGTTCCAACACATTCAGGACCACGGTTGGACCCAGAAGATGTCTGCTCATACAGTATAACCGCCACGCCCAGGCAAACCTGGAATACTCAAACTTTGATGGGTGACTACTAACAACATCAACATTGAAGTTATGACCAAATTTCCCTGTATAGATTTTGGTGACCAGGGACTTTAAGTATTATGTATGTATTATGTATTATAGCACTGTATCCAATAGAGTTGTGATAAGATACATTACGGATACAAATACACAACTGTGATCAAATATATTACAGAACTGCCACAAATTACAGGTGTGTTTTCTCCAGATGAACCAATCAAATAAAAAATAGGATTAGCCAACTCACCTCTGTAGATTCTTATTCTTACACATTTTCTATACTACTCTTACAGTTTGATATGGCACAAATTAAATGACTCCAACATAACTCAAGCTGGCATTCAGGAATGATTAGCATTGCACATGGGATAAGCTGTGCTTTTTAAAACAAAATAAAACGTTTGCACAATAATTAGACATAATGAAAGAATACTACAATTATGCAAGAACTACATTTATTTATTTATTATTTCTTAAAAATAGAATCACTAAAAGACAATGCATGTCATTTGTGGTTGCTCTATTTATTCCTTCAGAGTCTTTGTGGGGAGTACCTTGAGGAAGGGGATGAGGTAGGGTTGAGGTGAGGACTTGAGTTCAGCCTGCAGTCGGCTGGTGAACTCCTCAGGCTCAATCTTCGCATCCTGGGGAACAAAGAAGAGGCCGTTCAAAAGGAACAACCACACGGAAGGCACAAACTTCACAATAAAAGCCTCAGTCCGTTGAATACTAATGGTATGGGTTAATGGGTAATGCTCCGGCCTTACGAGTAGATCCTGCACCAGGGTCTTCACATTCTTGGAGGTATCCGGGGAGGGGGAATTATGGGATGCCAGCTTGATCAGTGTCGCCAGGAAGTTTTTACATTTCTTCACGTTTTCCTGCATCTCCTGTGATCGTAAAACATGAGAGTTAAAACAAATTATAAGATTATGCCACGTTGAACTTTCCAGCACCAAGGCGCAGTGCATTCTCATTCTTAGATATATATCCAGACCCTGGAATACAGCATCTTTTTTTGACCTAAAGGCATGAGGGTACCTAATAGAGAATAGATACGTACATTGTTTTCCTTAGGTTGACAGGGTGGGTAACTACATGACAATTTGTACAGAATTCTATGTGCATTATCTGCAGTTCTACTCTTTATAAATAGTCACACAAGTCATGAGTGTACAAACCTTTCCTTATTCTGTGAAAAACTTTTCAGTTCAGTGAAAAATTGTGTTAAAAATGTTTTAACACAATTGGGCAGCTCCATATACTTTCCTCTTTTCCAGATAACTTAATATGTAACGTGAAACCAAAGACCATAACTGGTAGAGGACCACATTTCTAAAGCAAGTACTCAAAGTGCGTTTGAAAACCATGGTCTTCATACATGTATATGCTATTCATATTTGTCCATGACCATTCATTTTCCATGCACGTATGCTGATTAACTTGACTTTGTTTTGGTTTCTTTTGGTTTGCGATGGGGGTTCTTTGTGTTACAATGGGATTACCTTTGGAATACAGCTAATAACTACATAACAATATATTTCAATAGCATATGTTTAAATAACAAATGTATCCATCTGTTGATTGATGTAGCTCATGTATACCATGCGGAAAATCACACCTCAGTGCGTTTAAAAAGATAAACATATTAGCAATAGTATTTGAACAGTGCGGGCGGCCACCTTGACAGGACATCAATTAGGGAACTGGGGGTTGAGAAAACTTGCTCGCCTTGCTGACTAGGAACTCCCAAGTTGAGGTGGCGTTTTCATATTTTTTCCTACTCCGACGTCGTTAAATCCTGACTTCCGACAAATAACGGAACACGGCGAGAGTCTCGGTAGGTGGGTGGGTACGTACTTGTGACACTATGGCTGTGCGGGGGGCAGAGGGGGCGACGGCCGTCCCTGGCGTCCCACCGGCCATGGCGAGGCCGGGCTGGACACCGACAGGCTTGGCCAGCGCATGCCCCCCCGCGGTGATCACCGTCCCGGGCTTGGGGGGAGGGGTGCTCATCTTCCCCGAGACGCCGGCTCCAGCGGGCGCCACTGTGATGGCCTGGTGGGAGATGGGACAATGATAAGATGACGTCCTGGATGGAACTAGATCAACAGTGTGGCGTCAGCAGGCACAGCGGCTCACAGGGAAGAAGAGTTGCGTGGGAAGAAGCGGAGATGTGCAGTGACTCTTAATATCGTGCTCGTAAATTACTAGTCACAGGATTCTGATCTTCTGTGTTTTGTTTTTCAAATGAAATGGGAGTTTGAAGCGAGTTCAGAACGGGTGGTACATTTAGCGATTTAGTGATGACAACAGAAATTCATAATTGACTTCTAAATATGTTGTTGAGGGTTATAAAGGTGTGCATTAGGCATCAGATTAAGTTCCATGAAACCCTTGAAGTCTCACGTAATTCTTCGTAAATCTATCGATTTCCTTGTATTCCTTCAAGACGTTGTTCCATCCTGTTTTCCATCACTTTAACTTGATCCGTCCATTTCTGATTCGAGTGTGACCTATAAAAATGTAGAGGACCACGCACCTGTACAACAGAGGGAGAGGGGGAACCGGCCTGAACCATTCTGGGCTGATTTGGGGGGGCCAGGCGGACAGTCTGGGTTGTACCAGGAAGCTGTAGGAGGAGAGGAGGGTGGAATGAGGACAAAAACACCGCCACTCATACAGTCATGGCCAGAGGTCTTTTGCTTTGTGTGTGTTGTTGGCATTTTCTTTACAGAGATTTGGTTTATTTTCTTTATTGTAAACATTAAGTCTCCATTCCTTCAAAACAATATAATCCTTCTTTTTTTTTTCTCAGTGCGTGAATGCATCTTTCATCATATTTATGTTTGAGTCTGTGCTAATAAATATGTTATATAAGCATACATACAAACACCCCCAAAAATTGTCAGGTTTTGCTCTTTGTAATCTGTCTGAATATTGTGATATTTGATTGTGTCAATATCATGCAGCTGGTCCGAGTTGTATTCTTTGCCAAAAGACATTTGGGTAAAGGGGACGTTGAAGTGCTTAGGCTGCTACATGTTCTTTTCAACCACGTATACATTTCTCCCCAAGGTGAAATTAGATGGCAAGGAATAAAGGAATGCTGGACAAATAGGCATGCGCTGTTGTTTGCATGTAGCCTTTTTTCTTTTCTTCCTTTTTCCATTTCAGAACTAAAGGGCTGTCGAATCGTCTGACACACAGTATGACCCACCGTAAAAGATGTCCTCCTGGAGGGTTATAGAAGCCTCTGATGCGCACACACACACACACACACACACACACACACACACACACACACACACACACACACACACACACACACACACACACACACACACACACACACACACACACACACACACACACACACACACACACACACACACACACACAATCAGGGGATATGCTTTCCTTACCGGACTGGGGGCGCTGACTCGGATGGTGGCGCCTGCTGTTGGGGTGGCAGGCCTGGGGGAGATGTTGGACACCGACTGGCCCTGTTGGCTTTTTGCCTGGGCCTGGGCCAGAACCTGCTGGGGGACCATAACCAACTGGCCCGTCTCAGTACGCACCAGAACCATGCCTGGGAGGAGAGGGAAATAGACAAACTGTTCTGTACCATTCTGTTGGAAGTGACGTTAGCACATCATCACTACAAAGATACTATGATAATGACTGATACTTTGGGAGGAGAGACTATCTCATTTTAGGTGGCAAAATGGCTAGGTGACAACCATTAACATTTTCTTAATAATCTGTCCCATTACAGTACGCTAGTCTTTTTAACTCAGTTTATTAGGAGCTCGGCGCTCACATAACCCGATGATTAAAGGAATGTAACAAATCTTAGAGGAAACACTGGTCTATATGTCTTGAAGGATCAGTGAATGCATAATACGATACCTAGTTACATGTTTTGAGATTAAGGATTGTGATGTTTCCAGACAGAGGTTGCCATAGATAAACTATTCTTACCAGGAGGTATGGTAAATCCCGGAGGAAGTTGAATGGTAGTCTGCTGTTGAGGTCTGACGGCTATCTGAGGGGTAGCAGTCCTTGTGGTGTTTGCAACCAGCCCTGGTCTCTGCTGCTGGATTGACGTTGCCATTACAGGCGTTGTGGGGTGTCTCACGATGGTCACCGCCGGCTGACCAACTCCGTTGACGGCTGGTTTCATACCAGCCGCAAGTGTGACAGTGGTACTGGTCACGGTCTGGCTGATGGGGGAGTTAGCTGTAGGTGGCGGAGTACTGCCGAGAATGACAGAGTTGCCAGAAACAGGTTGATTGGGCACCAACATCTTCGTATGCATGAGAGGGTTGTTGTGGTTCATGACCTGAGATGTAGTGACCGTAGAGGAAGCTACACCTTGGGTAATGAGGGGGGAACCCTTGGGGTCTACACCATTCTGGGACACACTGGACAATGGGCTAGGGTGTCTCGGTAATGTGATTGTAGGAGAAGCCACCGACGACTGTGGTACAGTAAAGTTAGGCTGTGAGGACATGGACACGATAATATTGGAGCTACCAGCACTAACAGTACTTATGACACTGTTGGCTCCGGCTTGGGGAGCGATAGCGGGTGCGTTCACCAACTTCACGCCTCCGGTGTTGCCGTTTAAACTTTGTAATCCAGGGGAAGCAGCCCTTAGACCCGCCGTTGTGATGATGTTTGCGTTAGGAGCGGTCACTACCGATGTGCCCGCCGAACCTAGAGCAGTAGCCCTGTTGAAGCTAGCAGCTGCAGACGAAGTCACCAAAGTTACGGATCCCGGTACATGCGAAATAGTAGGAGATGCCCCAAGTGTTTGTAAATTAGATCCAGCGTTTATTACGCTCCCGGTAGTAACGGAAGAGGTAGTAGATGCGAGTATTTTGTTAGGTAGAGCCTCATTGGCGCTAGGTTCCTGATTTAACCCCGCTTTTGGATGCCCTTGTTGTGGCTGCTCCAGAGACCCCACTTGATCACGCACTTTCCCTGAGAACTGTTTGACAGCGCCCGAAGGTCCCTCTCCTTTATTCTCGGAATACGAAGCAGTAGAAGTCTTTTGATTACCAAGTTGTGATTCCAAAGAGCCAACTAAGTCGCTAACTGCTTTCTCATCTACCTCATTGAAGAGCATGTCCTCCAGTGGGTCGGAGGCTCCCGCCATCTTTGATGTTAGACCGTTGTGCAAATCGTATCGTAGAATGTACGCAGGCGCGCAGGAACGATGTTGTTTTTGGCTATAGAATTACAACTAATAGAATGACCCACATTCTTTTCGCGAAATGGGAAGTGTGTATATTATGCCCGTTGTGTGAATGATTTGATTAGATAGAAGCAAAATATACACATTCAATGGAAAAACACAATATAATGCACAAACACAATATAATAAGAAACATATATGATATAAAATATCAAAATACAAATATGTAAACATGAAATATAGATTTAAATAAATATAATTGAAATACCCATTTATCAAGGTATTTGCCATATATTTTTTCAATAGGCTCCTAACCAACAACCTTATTTGCATAACTTTGGATCTGCAACGTCAACATCAACAGCTGTATTTTCACAAGCATTAAAATAAGAAAGCGTTTCCAAAATAGAGAAAATAAAAAACCACTTCCTAATCGAGGTAAGCAAACGTAGCATATGATGGTAAGCTACGCTACTTATTAATATACAATACTAATTATAATCATACCCTAGCCCTAATATTTGTTGTTGAGATTAGCTGTTTCCCTATTCAGATTGTATCAACAAACGTATTTAAATTGCAACTGTAAGCCAAAGAAGGTGAAAAAAAAAGGAAATTAAGGAAAATAAAGATAAATAATGATTCTAATAGGGTAACACTAATAATAGAGCTACATCATTTCCATTCCTGATATTCACAAATGTGGCATTCGATAGACAAAACGTATGATATATCTTTGCCTGCAAATAGAATATGGAGCAGATCACCGTCTTTTCTAGCATTTGCAGCTCTATATTCAGACCGAGATCGTAAACGCGCGATATTATGATTTCCCATTAACCCCCGCGCTGAGAACGATTCGATGGAAAATGAGGTAGCCATGTTGAAGTGGTGAAATCGGGGCTTTGAGAAGCAGCTATTGGAGAAAGTTGGAGCAGTATTTTTAGATTTTGTTGCGGGGTTTGGGACCGGCGTCGAATTTCTTCTTGAACGAGACTGTCGGATAGAGCGCCACGATGAGCGGAGGGACGCCTTATCTTGGCAGCAAAATTAGCCTGGTGTCGAAGGCCGAGATCCGCTACGAAGGGATTCTGTACACCATCGATACCGAGAACTCCACAGTCGCACTGGCGAGAGGTAGCTAATGGGCTCACATTTAGTTATTCTCTGCTAACGTTAGTCGACGAGCACTGAACACCGCCAATATGTAATCGGCTTTCTAAATGCGGGTATGCATCCGTTGTTGTGCCAGACATGCAGGATAAGCTGTCTGGGGCACATAGGGTTAATTTCGCGTCAGTAATAAGTTGGAAGTGACAGATACTGTTGTTTGCTAACAGCTACCGTTGGTTAACAATCGAAAGGGTTATCAAACTAAAACCAGTGGTTCAAAGAAGAATGAAACTGCAACCATACATATTTATATATGGTTTACAAGCTAATGAATTTAGCATTATATTTCTAGGATTAAGAACCATTGCTAACCCGAGCCAGTTTGTCTACACAGGCATGGTCACCACGCAGTGGAATTGGCCGAGCACAGGTGTATTGTTGAAGTTGATCACATTGTTCTCCATTCGAAACACATTCCCACCACGTTTACTATCAATTATATTTGTCTGTGGAGCTGCCTATTTTATTATGTGTTCCCAAGTTAGCCCCTGCTCATACAGTTGTTTTTATTACCCTATCTTAAGAATATGATAAGATTAGACCGCATCTAACGAGACATAACTTGGTGGTATGTCCATTTCCGGCCAAACACTATTGTGGTTGGTCTGACTTAACGTTTTCTAAATGTGTTCTTCATCCTTTTCTATAGTTCGTTCCTTTGGCACAGAAGACCGCCCCACCGATAGGCCTATCCCGCCCCGAGATGAGATCTTTGAGTACATCATCTTCAGAGGCAGTGACATCAAGGACCTCACCGTATGTGAGCCCCCAAAGTCAAGTGCTCCTCCGCAGGATCCAGCCATTGTCCAGGTTTGTTGTCTTAATGCCTTAAAGGTGCTGTAGGTAAGATTTTGAAATTGCAAAGCCATCCGTTGGCGATTAGTGAGTGAAATGCGCTGTGAGAATATCAGACTGCGCCCGCCTCTGTATGAGACCATTACGATTTTAGATGCACCCGCCTAATTTCTTACTAATCAGGGCATCTCTTATCTGATTGGTTCGGGGAATCCATCTTGCCTGTCAATCACAGGTGTGTGAAATGGAACATTTCTCAATAATAGAAATGTAAAGAGGGAGGGGATGTTTTCTCTTTGGTAACTATGAAAATCTTGCTCTCTTTTTCTCTCCCTCTTTACAGCTCTTGAATCTTGCCTACAGCACATTTTAAATGCAATCTCAGTTAACATAACTCGGAGTCATAAGACAAAACAGGTTTTTGTATTTCAAGGTTTAGATGGCTTAGTAACTCTGGTACTCTCTTCAGTCTTCCTTGGGCTCTGCTCCACCGCCTGTTCCAGCCACTGCCTCTGCCCCATTCCAGTCTGCCGGCTCCTATGGCCTCTTCAACAGGGCCCCCGCGCCTTCCTACAACCAGTTCAGCAGCGGCGCCTTGGTTTCCCCGCAGTTTGGAGCTGTTGGCGTCGGTAAGATCCAGTAGGGCTGTCGCGATGTGTTCGACAAAGCCGACTGCCCACACAGGAAATGCCCATCTCAACCAATATTGGTGTTTAATTCTGTTCATTTGACCGGTATTTTGAGCATCCCCACTCATGTTTAGTTGTTGTTGCTCTCCTCCAGGCCGGAGCAGCCCCAATCTGGATCCACTGAGGAAGAGCCCCACGCTTGAGCAGGCCGTGCAGGCCACCTCCTCAGCCCCCACCTCCTCCTCCACTACAGCGCTGCCAGCCCCCGGCTTGGCCCTCAGGAGCCCAGCCCACGGCCGCACGGCGCCCACCACGGCCAACCACGGCACACAGAAGGCCCCGCACCAGGATCGCCTGGACCCAAGGAGGGGTGAGCCAGTCAGGGGAGTCCGCAGCAGCCAGGGCTGGCCTGCACCCCACCCCACCTCAGCAGCTCACACAACTGCTGTAGATAGGGCTCCCACTGCAGGGCCATTCCACTCTTTCTTTAACTCATCAGGTGAGGCCTCTGCTTGGCATACACGTACTCACACATGAATGCATTATGACCGCACTCTACATGGTCAGAAAGGAACCTGATATAAGAGGTCTCAAAGTTGTACTCTAGAGGTAAAGATGAAGAGTCTTACGGTCAGAGACTCGGGGTGTCTTGTGATTGTCCAGTGCAGGGCTTTTCTTAGTGATTTTCTTTTTTACCCTGAGCAGAACACCTTCCGCAGGTTCACCATGTAGAAGGTTTAACTGCAGGAGATTCTTAATTTAGTGAAAATCATACCGTTACCATTCCACTTAATTTTGTTTAGTTTTAAGTTCACATGAGCTGATGATTACTGGCCTTTTTTCTTGCCACTACCCGTCCGCTGAGACGATTCACGTTCACCCACATCATATAATTTGTTTGACCATATTGCAGTATTACACTGTTTTGTGTATCTTTCAAATGCATTTATTATTTTGTAGATACATTTTATTAATGATTTAAAATGCTTTCAATTATCATTTTACATCTAACAATGTTTATGCCTTTACCCAGCATCTGCAGGGCCCCTGCCTAACCGCCGTGGGCGAGGGGGTGGACATCGTGGCAGGGGGCATTTCAACGTGCGCCGGGACGGTCCGGTGAAGTTTGAGAAAGACTTTGACTTTGAGAGCGCCAATGCCCAATTCAACAAGGAAGAAATCGACAGAGAGTTCCAGAGCAAGCTCAAGCTGAAAGGTACTACATGGCTGTCAAATGCACAATTTGCTAGGCGGGTCAACAGATGCAATATACCAGAATGGTAACCCACCAACCACCTGTCATTAGCCCTAATCGGTCATACTATTATTAGCACAGTCCACTAGCAAATCATTTTCTAACGTATTGTATATACATTACACAATCATAAAGGGTTATGGTTTTCAGAAGTTTCATTGCGATCAGGAGGCTGGCATTTCCGAGGTCATAGAAGCTTGATGGTGGCTACACACATCTCCGAGATACAAGTTACCCTCACAGTTGTTCTCAAATAAGTCTGTTTTTGCATGGTTGATCGGCTGTGCTGTACATCCTTTTGTGGGATCCCATTGACCATCAAGATGTGATTTATGCTGCTGTTGCCCAGACGATAAGGTCATCAAGACGGAAAAGGCGGTGAATGGAGAGGAAAAGCCGGACTCTGGTGTGGAGACCCAAACCAGCGAGGGTACTGCTGAGGAAGAGGGGGATCCCCTGGGACCCAACTGTTACTACGACAAGACCAAGTCTTTCTTCGACAACATCTCCTGTGACGACACCAGGTAAACCGGACACCAGACATGCCACCACTGGTATATTTAGTGCTCTTGCATTGGCATTGATCTTCTAATCCTTCACATTATTGTATAGTTTATGAAGTTGAGCCGTTGGGACTTGGTGAATACTATGTTACATTTTCATGATACTGATATTAAACAACTAACATGTGAATTTGCATTACGGGATGACAAATGGTAGCCAAGCATCAAGATCATGTAACAATTAAATGAACAATTTTGTAAGTGATTGACTTGTACATATGTCTACAAATATATCTTTATCACTTTTACAGAAAGGCGAACGAGAAATCGGGCATTTCTGTTTTCCCCAGGTAAGGTTTTATTCTAGCCACTGGTTGTGGCTATTGGTTATGGCAGCGGTTAACCGCTCATCATCATTAATTAGTCCGTGCTTGACAGCCAAACTACTTTAGAAATTGTCAAATTGCGGGCTGATAGTAGCAGTATCACTAATCCACTGCTGGATCACGTCTCTCCTGCAGGGAACGGCGGCAGACATGGGCCGAGGAGAGGCGGATGAATGCAGAGACGTTCGGCATCCCCATGCGGTCGAATCGCGGCCGCGGAGGTTATCGAGGCCGCGGCGGCATGGGGTTCCGCGGGGGCAGGGGTCGCTCGGCCAGCCGTGGGTCTTTCGGGCCTCCTCATGGAGGAGGATACAGGGGGATTTACAGAGGCAGCCAGGGTGGACGCGAGTTTGGAGACCTCCCAGAATTCAGGGTAATGTATTAGCCATTCTCCATGCAGACTCTGCTCTAAATAGTTATTTTTATTTCTGAGCTCTAATGAAGGATGGAACTGGATTTTGCCTCACAAATGAAGTTGAGAGAATGTTAAATAAAACGAACAAAATGACAAGCTCTTACCTACTAAAGTGACGGCTCGATTGCTCTGCATGGTATTAATCCCTGGTGTGTTTCTGTTTGTGCTCCAGAAGGACAGTAAAGTGGCTGCGTAGCCCCAGAGAGAGGAAGGATCCATGCAGAGGTGTGCAGCCCCTCACACTTCGTCACAGAGAAATAAAAATAAATGGTTTTTGCTTTTTGTAACCTTGATTAAACGAATGAAGATTGTGTACTAGCTATATATTTGTCACCAGCACTGGGGTAGACTGCTCGAATGAAGCCTTCCTTTCCTTTAGTTCAAAGACGCCTGTCCATCAGGAAAAAAAACTGAAGTCCAGATTCCTGCAAATATTTATATTTCCAGGGGACTGAAAAGTTGCCTGTAACTCATATTTCAGAGGGATGTTAGTATTTTTGTTAAGATGTATACTCGCAACCATTTCTTTTGTTTTTAAGATAAGCCCCTTTAATGTCACTCCCAAAGTTAACTAAATCTCGGATTTCAGCTATTTCTTTTTTCTCAACTACATATTTTAACCTGTAGTTCGTACCCATTAACTACCCTCGCTACCACGCTTGGTTTTATTTGTTCACCAGATCCTCCAAACTATGCTGCCCATATTGTTTATATGCCCTCTTTTAGCTCATGTTGATATTTACTTCTGGTATCAACTACAAGATATATCTTCACTACTGGTCACATTGTGGTATAGGAAGGCACTTCCTTTATGAGTTCACAGGTTCTCAGCTGTCTTATTTGTTCTACTTACTGTAGTCTACAACCAGCCAGGCTCATGGCTATGACCATGTGTCAATAGTCAATGTGCTAAAACCTAGCCCCGCTGGTAAACATGTGGCTTGGTTGAGATGCATTTGCTTGTTCTTTCGCTAGATGGGTGTTAAACGGCAAGCTAAGGCAGATCATTTCTATAGGCTCCCCTGCAAATAAACCTGTTGAAGCCGACTGCACTTTGTGAATGGGGAATTAAGTGTTTTTTTCTTTGCATATACAGAACCATTATTTGTGTGTAATTGGAGAAGTCTTACAGGCACAATAACTTGTATAAACTGTTGGAAATTTCATTATTCTCTTGTATATCAAACAGCAAACGGAAAGTGCACATAGTAAGGCCCCTTTGCATCTGGATTTAGTACCATGCACAGTAAACTGCTTTTCCTTTTAGAAAGGACACTAGCTTGACATAATGGTACTGTGCGGTAGTTGACAGTGGTGAAGTTTACAACAGCGATGAATAGAACTATATATATTAAAAAAGCAAGACTATTCTGTATTAATGTAGCAAGTGCATTTTCCTAGCGATGTGGATATTTATTTTGGGAACATGGAGTGTTTTGGCCACACTGCAATGATTGCATAAATGTTGATTATACGACCCCCCCCCCCCCCCCCCCCCCGTGTATTAAGTAATTATACCATTAAACAATTAAGTTGGTTCAAAAATTTTAAGTTGTACCATAGCATCTCTATAAGTTAAATGATAGGGTTGAAAAGCCTGCTGCTTATGTCCTGTTAATGACTCGCTCTGTATTTGTACATCTTGATTCTACTCCTGTTGCTTTAGTATGAAGATGTCTGCATAATGTTTTGCACCAGAAAGGGGAAAATAGATTTTCTGAAAAGATGTCATCTTGACATGCAAAGCTACCTTTAAAGTATGTAACTATACTCAGAGATGTGCAAAGCTTTCCTTGATCTGCCTTAAAGCTATACAACCACTCAACCTTTAGTTAGGAACTGAGCAAGATGAACCATTTTTGTATGATTTATTAAACAACCACAGTAATTGAAAAGCAGTTTTTACTTAAATGAATGGCCACTATAACTTGTTGGCTTATAAAGCACTTATTTATTCTCTGTTAAGACACTAAACTGGTCAGTTTTACAAATAGAACTTTGGATGATGTCAACATTATGTGATCCAACAATAAAACATGTTTAATAATTTCCCTAGATCAAAGCCATTGTATTGCTGTGATGAGTAGATGTAGACGCCTTGCCAATTTGTTCGGTGGTCTTACTAAAAGCTCAATAGTCCCAAGAATTACCTGAAGGGTCTTTTTAACTGCTTCAGTGCTGCAACACATTTCAGCAACAAAGCGGTCCTTAAATCTTTATTTTCCATTCATGTGTTGTTGGGATGAAAATGTTTGCAAAGAAAAGAAATTACATGGGCAAACCAAAATGTATTCCACACCGGGCTTGTTGACAAAGAAAAACTGAAAAAGCAAAAAACTGAAATGTTTGAGCATTGACTGTTGATGCCATGGCCAAATACAAATGTGTGTGTGTGTGTGTGTGTGTGTGTGTGTGTGTGTGTGTGTGTGTGTGTGTGTGTGTGTGTGTGTGTGTGTGTGTGTGTGTGTGTGTGTGTGTGTGTGTGTGTGTGAGCGAGTGAGAGGGTGTTGAATGCCTGACGTATAATAAATCACACAAACAGTGCTGTACAATGGGCACCACACTGCATGGTAGTTCTGTTTTATGTGATCAAAAAGGAGAGATTCTGTTGCAATAACTGAATACTACCATGTGGAGGTTTTGCTCCGACAGGCCACAGCCCTGTCTCTGACCCTGCTGCCTCCAATGCTCATTGGGGTGCCCGCCACACCTTTTTGTCCTGAAACCCAGCATGACGTGCTGCTCTGTGGTTTTCGGTATACTGTTTTTATCAAAAGCATACAATAAACAGCAATTCATTACAATGTGGTGCGTTTGCTTTGGTCTTCTGCTCTGCATTCAAGGTACCTTTAGGCAGATGTGGGTAAAATTATTATTATTTATTTTTACATAAAAACATTTATCATTTTATCAACATTTATCACAGTTTTAGATTTAAAATGCAGTCAGGGGACAGTTTAGGCTATGTTTAATACTGGACTTTTGTTATGTATATTTGTATTTATATTTATATTGGTGATACTTGGCAAGCATTCTAGGTCTGTCTTGAATACGTTGATCTGAGGCTTCTAGATTCAGTTTACGTGCGCTTTATCACAGTGGGTGGAGCCCAACAATGGGAGAGGTAACCCCTCCATCTGCCATTGGTTAATTCCGGTCAACCATCTCCCATTGCCTCACTGCACTGTGCTGTCAAATATCATCGCTTCACACAGCAACGTATTTCCGACAGAGGTTTAATTTGAGGGGACCAGTATCAAATCGGCAACATGGGACTTACAAATGATCCAAACTATCAGAAACTTGAGCAATGGTACAAAGCCAATGTAGGAAACCTCAATATGAGGAAAATGTTTGAAGCAGACAGTGATCGATTCAGCAAATTCAGGTAAAAGAAAAAAAGTCTTGCTACTTAGTTAACCGTGTCAGAAATATTATTTATTATTACCAACATTACCAATGTTCTGTACCAATAATAATAATTGTTATATAACGTCAACCGATGACAAGGAAAGTGAAGAAAGGATGTCCTGTATATTGCAAACTGTGGAGACGATTTTCGCTTGGTGAAATCTTGGTTTACATATTATATATAGATCGTTAGCCATTGTAAAATGTAATATTTCATGTAACACGGGGTTTTAAATATTGTTATAATCGCGGATGTTTCTTTCGCCATTGGACACGACACTGGCGACACTGCTTGCATGATATTGTTACAAGGTCATCCTTTCACATGTACAGTTCTCGGTTTTCATTTGCAAGCGAAAAACCTTTCTAAGTGGATCGTCAGGAGATGCTTATTGCGGTACTTTTAAACCAGTAACGTTACATTGACGGTGTAAATCAGCTAAAACCGTATAGGCCTCGTATCGTTGGCTAATAATACTAGCTTGCTCTCATAGCAAGCTGACATTGACCAACTAGTCTGTAAAGTGGTCAGTGGCCGCAATATGTAAGGGATTTTGGATTAAAGACGTGGATCTGTGCTACATAGTAAGGATCTCAAGTGGCCAGTGTTCCTGGTTGCAAGAAAAATTCCCATGAAGGTCCGTCTACGTGCGGTCCTGCACACCTTGTCGCAGAACCACTCTGTCTGCAACTTCCGATGTTGACATAATTGCATTGCAAATCGTTGCCGACGATATATTGTACGAGATGATTTATTCACTGATCTATATATATGGTGTTATCGCAATCAATGCATCCACTTTTTTTTTAAATAGTAGCTATATAACATCCGAAACGTTGCTTATTATAGCGGCGTTTTGATGTTGCGTGTAAAAGGCGATTTGGCTCCCAAGTCAATTATCCGTACCACCTAATTTTGCACTCTGTTCTTGTTTGTTGTTTGACAGTAAGACTCTTGCGACTGACGATGGAGACATCCTGCTGGATTACTCCAAAAATATAATCAACAAGGAAGTCATGGCTATTCTTTTTGCTATGGTAACCGTCCATTCATGTTACAGTCTTCTTCATTGCTTGTGGTTTTAGCTAGAGAAAAGGACTGGCCTGCCCACATTGGCCAAACACAACCAAGTGTAGGGATGAAGCCGTATGTGTCAGGTTTAATAAACGATAAGCCGCTCTGCTGTTAGCAAAGTGGCTTGGAGTGCTGCTTAAACTGTAGTCTATGCCTTCACATGAAGCAATGTTTTGTCTTCTTGCCGTGTGTGTGTGTGTCTCTGTGTGTGTGTCTGTCCGTTGGACCAATATGGGATTTATTGTGCTTGTCTGGACCTGACTGCTTTAATTCCCCTCACTGGTAACATGAATGTTTTTGCTCTATCGCTCCTTCTAATCAGTCTCTGAACTAAGTCAACCTGTGTCCAAGCAAAACCTTACGCATACATGCTGATTTGAGAGTTGAATACACGTATTTCAGGACACAATCACCAGTCCAAATAGAGCAGTGCCGTTGTTATCACGTATTCTGATTACATCTCCTGGAAGGCGGTTGCAAAGCACGTTTTAACTGAAAGAGACCAAATGACTTCCGCTTCCAAATGGAGGAAGTAAATATTGGTAAACGGAGAGCAACTGTCTGTCTTAACACACATGCTATTGTTGTAATGCAACCGTATGTTACACGGTTATGATTGGGTTGTGACTTACACAATGAGAGTTAGGCTGCCAAGTGTGTTGCAGGTATTACACACATTGTTCCTCTTTTCCCCATTCCATACAGGCCAAGTCGAGGGGAGTTGAGGAGGCAAGAGAGAAGATGTTCTCAGGGGATAAAATCAACTTCACAGAGGTACTGACAAATGAGTAAAACTACAAAAACAAATGAGGCACAGTAAAATCCACCTCTCATCAGGCCTGCACACCACCATCTTATCTAGTGAAGTACATTTACTAGAGTAATGCTAACAATAGGCTATTGCTATCTGCCACAGTCGGGGTGATGACAGTTTTAGTACTCTGCCTATATATATTCCTGCCAAATTAAGAATGATATCTGGTGTACACACACACACACACACACACACACACACACACACACACACACACACACACACACACACACACACACACACACACACACACACACACACACACACACACACACACACACACACTGTAATGCAATGGTGTTGCATAACACTTACATCACAGTGACAGTGTAGTTTGTATGACATTGTAATGAAAGGGACCAGGATGTTCAACAAGGATGACCAGTGATGTGGATAGACAATAGATCCGGGTCTCATATAAATACGTTACATTAAGTCCAGCATAATGCATTTACGAATAACACAAAAGAGTATAATTTGTGTGTGTGTGTGTGTAGGGTCGTGCTGTGCTCCACGTCGCCCTGCGTAACCGCTCCAACGCGCCCATCTATGTGGACGGCAAAGACGTCATGCCAGAGGTCAATGGGGTTCTGAACAAGATGAAGGCCTTCTGTCATGTGAGTCATGTGTTAGTGTTGGTGTGTGCATTCATGTGTGTGTGCGTGTACGCCTGCGTGCGGCATGCTACATGTTGGTATTGGCTGTAGTAGTTTATTAAATGTAAAATCTTATCACAATCTTATTATTGTCCTGTTGGGTCTAGTCTAATCTGAGTCCTGTTGGGTCTAGTCTAATCTGAGTCCTGTTGGTTCTAATCTAGTTTTAGTCCCATTTGGTCTAGTCTAGTCTCATTCCTGTTGGGTCTTGTCTAGTCTGAGTCTGTTGGGTCTAGTCTAGTCTTGTTCCTGTTGGGTCTAGTCTAGTCTCAGTCCTGTTGGGTCTAGTCTAGTTTTAGTCCTGTTGGGTCTGAATACAACTTCGTTACAGCTTTTCTATAAAGGTTGTGACCTTTTGGATTGGGATTGTTTTCAGAAAGTGCGTAGTGGCGATTGGAAGGGCTTCAATGGAAAGGCCATCACGGATGTGGTCAACATCGGCATCGGAGGCTCTGACCTGGTGAGTAACGCACCATCTGAGCCCTTCACAATGTCATTATGTCTTGTAATGAGAACCTTCATATTACAGGCTGATACTTTGTAACCTTGCGAGGCAGCTGGAATCGCTAGATTATGATCCCACGAGAATCAATTTAGCCAGGCTTCAAGCTATGCGTTTGTGTCTGAAACACTTTGTCCAATCAGCGTCCTGTGAGGGACTATGTTATCTACGTGATACATGATCAACAGTGATAGATGGTTCATCCAATCACCTGCCAAGTATCTTTTGAAAGTGCCTGCCCCTATCCAAACAGTTTCCAAGGAGGTTTCACACTCTCTTAGTAGAACGTGGAAGTCAGTGCAATGATTTATTAGGCAACAGGAAACAAAGCAATGCTTTGTTTACTTATCGGTTTGCAATTCCAAGAGATGAGGCAATGGATCTTTGAGTATTGTGAAAGTTCAGGTGTCAACGGTGAGGGTGAGAACATTTGATATGGCAACAGAATTGTATCAACAGAATTGCATTAATATTTTTGTCTAGTATCTCACTAGGATTATGAGGCAATGGTGAATGTACAAAGTACAAAGTGTAACCTTTGCAGAGATTGAGGTACAATTCAACAGCCTATTGGCAAACATAATAAAGATTTATTGATTAGAACTGATTAACACTAGAACCACCATGGTTGGTTGATATGACAGAACTGCCTTGTTGCGTCCGGACAGTACAACATTTGTGTTACCATATTACGTGTGAAGCAGGGGTTTAGGAAGAGCCTGCTGAATAAAAATAGATTTTCAAAATTGTAATCTCACTTACAATAACAAATATTTGATGTCCCGCATTCAGTTGAAATTGGTAGGTAGTAGGCACTGGGCAGCCCCTAGCACTAAAGTCACTGTTAACAAACACATTGTCATTTCATTCAAGATGAATGTCAACTGGTCTCCACCAAGAAGCCTGTGTTTCGGCCTCTCAGTTATTTACAAAGAGACGTGTGGAAAAGTGATGAATGATGGTGCATAGTATTTGAGTGTATTTGTGTTAGGGTGAGGTGATGTTGTATAATGTGGCCAGTGAAGATGTTTAAGGCTGTAACTGTGATTAAGGGGTATACAAATGAAATGGACTGTATCCTTGTTGGTTCCCAGGGCCCACTCATGGTTACGGAGGCCCTCAAGCCCTACTCTGTGGGGGGGCCAAACGTGTGGTTTGTGTCCAACATCGACGGCACACACCTTGCCAAGACCCTGGCTCAGCTCAACCCAGAGACCTCCCTCTTCATCATCGCCTCCAAGGTAGGGGGAATACACTCACACTTATACATACTCGGATGGGCACGCAGTTACACAGGTACTAGTTCTCATCCCTTTGTGGTGTGATTTGGAGTAAAGAAATTCGATTTCACACTTTCCCATGAATAATGAGTACAACGACTGCCAAAACAAACAATGTATTTTTATTTAGATTAATCATTATGTGGCCAGCTTCCTTTTCTTAATACCCATTTCATCCTAATTCTCAAATTAAGAATGACGTATGAATATTTCCTCCTGATAGAAGGAACTCTCTGTATATTTAGACGCTCACAGTTATAGTGTGGCTGACGGTCTGTTTGTTATTCGGTGAAACGTTATCTGTCCATTTGTTGGAGGGGAGGGGATCAATCTATTTGTGTGTCCGTGACCAAGACTGACACAACATGTCCTCTGGGCTCAATCATTCTCTGGGTCTCTCTCGTTTCAGACGTTCACCACCCAGGAAACCATCACCAACGCAGAGTCAGCGAGGGAATGGTTCCTGAAGACTGCCAAGGATGTAAGTGGATTAGTCTGCTGATGACATAGTTGGTCAGCAGAAATATGATCGTGGATCATATTAGAAGACTGGCTGATGAATTATTATTTTTACATCTTTCTGCCTTTTTATTTCTTGATCTTTTCAGTGTTTTAAACAGAGACAAAGTAGGTAGGAGTTGGTTTTCATAAATTTCATGTTATCCGTTTCCCCTTTTTGTTACACAGCCAGCCACTGTAGCCAAGCATTTTGTGGCCCTCTCTACCAATGCAGTGAGTAGCCATGTTTTCAGCTACCATCTCACTTTCTGAATGATGTCATCAGAGTGCCCTCCCTTGAAGGCATTGTGAATCATCCCCTCTCTCCCTCTTTCTCCAGCCCAAAGTCAAGGACTTTGGCATTGACACCGATAACATGTTTGAGTTTTGGGATGTAAGTATTCAACGTTAAATAGGTGACTCTTACTCTACTCGTATGAACACAACCACACCTGGATGCTGTTTTACAGAGTTTATTTCAAACGACCTAACTTAACTACTTAATGACATTTAATGGCAACAATGTAAAAAAAAAAGAAGCAAAAAATATACTGCATTGATTTTCTTTTTGCTGCTTGACCTGCAAGTATACTAAAACAAACCTAACAATTGCTCCTTAAACAAGGCTTTCACTCTGCTCTGATTGGTTGACTGACTGTGATGTTGTGTTGTGTACGCTTATCTTCAGTGGGTCGGAGGCCGCTACTCTCTGTGGTCAGCCATTGGTCTGTCCATTGCCCTGCATATTGGTATGTCTGCTTGGGCTGGAACCCAGACCCACTCTCAGTCCTAATGCATCGTATAGCGACTCTCTGATTGAATTGACAGCATTACATGAGGAGAGTCACTGTTTTAGGTTTTTAAGGTGACACACATACTCCCAGTTCCAACTATATGACATTATGTCCCTGTAAACTTGTTTATAAATATAATTTCAGCACTAACTCATGGGATAGTGCTGGATATATAATTTCAAGTCATACAATGCTTGTATATTTTTATATGAATTTACCATAATCTATTCTGCATTCTGTTGCTGGTCTCTAGGCTTTGAAAACTTTGAGCAGCTTCTCTCTGGAGCTCACTGGATGGTAGGAACCACTTTCTCTAGCCATGCTCTGTAGTATTAATTTAGGTTGTGCCGATAGAGTGCTAAAGAGTAAAGTAACAGTAACTCACTTGGCTTATTTTAGTTTTTCATCTGTACTTTACCGAACATTGTAATGTAATCAGTTTGTGTTTTCTCAATACTTTTTAGCAGTAGGAATGTCCATACTTTTACTGATACATTGTTATTGTGATGATGATGATGATGATGATGATTATTAAACAAAAATAAAGCCAGCAACCTTTACCTTCAATAATAACCGACAGTTGTATCATCTTTTGTCACCAGGACAACCATTTCCGCAGCACTCCCTTGGAGCAGAACGTGCCGGTGCTGTTGGCTGTGCTGGGCATCTGGTACATCAACTTCTTCCAGGCAGAGACCCACGCCATGCTGCCCTACGACCAGTACATGCACCGCTTCGCTGCCTACTTCCAGCAGGTCAGTAAGAGTTTAGTTCTGAGAGTCAGGGGTTACCACGATCCCTGTGGTAACCATCCCTGTTACCCCCCTGTAGTAACCCATGTCGAATGATGCAGGCTCCAACTTGCAAATATTTAGTACACTATTATCTTTCTAATCTAATCCTTTTTTTGTTGTTACAATTCAGTAAGCTACTGTATAGTGAAGCATGTTGTCGTGGTGCAATCACCAATTTTGTAGTTTACTAGATTTCCCCCCAAAACATATTGTCGTAAAGACAGACTGAAACAACATGTATCCATGTTATTATTGTCATTCTTTTCGTTGGAAAAAGTAGATATCTTCATGGGATTGTACACTACTTAAAACATACTAATGAATATCATTCCATTTTTACCAAGTCCATTAATCTAAATGCCACTAAATCCTGCACTGCACCTTTTTAATAGAGGAAAGCTAAAAGAAAAAGGGTCACAGAATGACATTTTACTATCTGAAAATAATGTATTTTATTTATGTATTTAAAATAAATAAATAAAAATTCCCATCACTCCACTGTGTTTGGTCTGATCCACAGGGGGACATGGAGTCCAATGGAAAGTACATCACTAAGGATGGCGCCCGGGTCGGTTACCACACCGGGCCCATCGTCTGGGGCGAGCCAGGCACCAACGGACAGCATGCTTTCTACCAGCTCATCCATCAAGGTGCTACACCCCTATGCTCTAAACGGAGACACCAACATGCATTTCATTCATTGATTGAATCCTTTATTTATTGGGTGTTATTGATATTGTTTTTCTGCATTTACGTGTTTTTTTTTAAAGTGCGTTATATGTTTCTGACTTGTCGGATCTGTTGGTATGATTGTGATTGCCATGATAAGTGGACAGGTGGAATGTCTTTCCTGCTGATTTGTATTCTACTATGTATGTAACTGATGGGTCTTTGTCTCCACAGGCACCCGCTTGATTCCTGCAGACTTCCTGATTCCTGCCCAGTCCCAGCACCCAATCAGAGACAGCCTTCACCACAAGGTACCGCCCGCATCTATTATTTACATTTGGCTTTGTTAAATGATGACCGTTTAGTCTTATAATATCCATTCATGCAAGATTAACCTTTTCTATTTTCGAACAGATCTTAACACGAATAACCAAAACCAGTACTGCATGACATGCATATGCCAGTACTTTTGTGGTGTACTTTTGTGTAGTAAAAAACACAATCTGTGGTGTTCCACAGATTCTGGCGGCCAACTTCCTGGCCCAGACTGAGGCACTGATGAAGGGGAAGACCTCCAAGGAGGCCCGCAAGGAGCTGGAGGCCAGTGGCCTGGGGGGAGAAGCCCTGGAGAAGCTCTTGCCCCACAAAGTAGGTTGAGGACCGCGTTGCTCTCATGAGTGTGCTGTTTGGTGGTGACAAATGGTACAACCCGTGTTTCTGCTGGCTACCAATGAGCTGATCCTCGAGGGAGAGACGTGAACCCATTTCACTGCACTGCAAAGCCATTTCAGAGATGTATCCACCCATCCACAAATTGAAAACAAACTTTCTGACCAAGAGACATTCTTCTGCACATGATAAGATCATTTCTGTGTTTTTTGCCTTAAAATAGTGGCCCCTTAAAAGCTTATACATTGACTGTTTTCTCTGTATATCAACCCAAGGTATTCGAAGGGAACAAGCCAAGCAACTCCATCGTCTTCAAGAAGTTGACTCCCTTCATGCTGGGAGCACTGGTTGGTAAGTAGGGATTGTAATCGTTTTTCCTAAGCCATCCAGTAATTAAGTATGATGTGGTCTCTTCACAAATGAATTTGTATACATGATTCATTATGGATGAACGGTAGGGAAAGGCTTATAGTAGATAATTGTGACTGATACTGATTTGTCTCTAAATGAGCAATGCTTTAATATGTACTTTGGAGAACCTGAGAATATAGTAGCCGTGAAATGTCCCCAACATACCGTCCTTCAACAGTGGGTCAGCATTATCTGATTTGGTGGGAAAGATATTTATTAATAACCTAGAGAGAAAAAAAGTTTTTTACCTAAAGATAAAATGAACAGCATGTCGTTTTCCCTTCTGTGATGTGAAAATTGTCACAACATTCTCCATCATAGTTTCACCCATGACAGAGGACCCACTGTGTTTATTTATGGACATTTGTTCTTTCTTTCTAGCCATGTACGAGCACAAGATCTTTGTACAGGGCGTGATGTGGGATATCAACAGCTACGATCAGTGGGGGTAAGAGAGTGACCTTTTCACATTTCTGGAGCTGTATTGGTGGTGTTGTCTGCCTTGATAAGTAACAACATTTTAGGTCAATCAGAAACCTGGAACCTGGAACTGTATGGGTTAGAAGAATGCACATAGAGAGACATGGGTCATTTTTAAAATGCCTCATGTAGTGTATTTACTTTTTAACTGTAATGATTGTCGTTGTGTATGTCATCAAACTAATAATAAATGTATTGTGCTAAATCAATGCCTGCGTGAGGCTGTGTATTTGGCGGAGATCCACATTTATGGCAGCAACATTAAACCTGCATTATGTACATTTTCCCATTTAGTTATCCCATCCTGTGGCTTGAATTGTAGCAACAGTTATATTTATATAGTGTTAGTGTTAGTACAATTTATAGAGAAAAATTCCCTTGATGGATTGACTCGTGGATAGACGTGTTGTAATCTTAAGAAACTTTGTCATTCATAAAAAATATTTATGGAGTAAATAGCTGCAGTAGAAAAGTTACATAAGCGTTTAAGCTTTCCAATAATCAATTAACCCAAGGCTGCCTGAATGCTGTTGATGAACTAACATTTTGTGGTCCTGTTGCACAGGGTGGAACTGGGAAAGCAGCTAGCCAAGAAGATCGAACCGGAGCTGAAGAGCGGCGATGAGATCACCTCCCACGACTCCTCTACTAATGGGCTCATCAGCTTTCTCAAGCAGAACTTCGCCTGACCTCCTCATCACCCTCCCCCGCCATGATGACCCATGCCATGTCCCTGGTTTGGAGTTTCACTCTGTAGTCCTTGAATTTGCTTATCTGTTTGACATGTGTATGTTCTCTGTCGATCATCATAGCCCCCGACACACTGGTAACCAAGCACTTTATGTTTGTGATCATTGGCCAGCTCATTTTAGTGTTAACGTGAATCATGTCTACTGTAGATGGCATAACCTGCAAAAGGGAGTGACCAGTATCTATTCCAGAGGGGCTGTTCAGAAATATCACCTCCCTCAACTGCATACATGTTTCTGTAATTTATGAATTTTACCTTTATTCTCCCTCCACACACACACTTCTAAGACATCAGCCACTGACTTTCAGAATAAATGTTCCATTTGTCACTTAAATTGTCTTCCTGAGTGGTTATTGTGGAGAATTTCTCATGTGTGTATTTGATAGTGGTTATAATCATAATGGATGTGGACATGGCAAGGACATTTTTTCATGCGGTTAGGCTTTGACATATTGAACATGAAACAGGTTCCTCAACACATACTATGTCACACATAAAAAAACACACTTTACCAGGGCGTGGCTTCATATTCGTTGCTGTTGTAGCGTGGTTATGTCTACTGATCATTCAGACCTGGTAGATGACTTGCAGAATGGAAGTCTCAGAAGGGTTGTTTTGGTGCTGTGCTGTTTGCACCCTGGCCACAGCTTTATACGTATGGCTGTGGGAACAGAAAGGGGGCTGCCTTGCTGGGTTCGGGGCTGCAGCAACGTTGGCCCTAGAAGGTCAACTGTACATTGGGGGTTTCCACGGCCTTTTTGGAGTGCTTACTATGTGCTGTTGCTTCGGTGTACACTATTTTATTCTGGACAGAAACTGTGAGTTTTTACCCATGCATGGAAAATCAGTGCTGATAACAGGTAAGGGTTTCTCTTTCATAAACACAAGTTGTTCATCCTTACGATAAAAGGTTTTTTGTTTGTATGGTTGTAAACATTAGAATAATGAAATCATTATTTGGGGGGCTTACTAATTTGTAATGTTCTTGTTACAGGAATGAACCCTTATTGTTAGAACATGCTCTAGATTTAAACTCTGTAAATGTTACAATCTCATGACAACCCAAAGGCATGTCTGAAACATACCAAATATTTTTGTTTTGTGCAATACCCCACCCTCAAGTGAATGGAATGTCCTTTTCATTTAGTTTCCTTGATGCATGTTGAACAACGATAACAGCCCATTGATGCATCTTGATTACAGGCTGCGATACAGGTTTCGGCCATGCACTGGCTAAGGAGCTCAGCGACAGGGGGGTACAGGTGTTTGCTGGTGTGCTGGATGTGCATGGTTCTGGGGCCCAGGAGCTGAAGAAGCATGGGTCCCACCGTCTGCAGGTGCTTCAGCTGGACGTGACGGACCATGGCCAGGTGGACCGGGCACGCCGGCAAATAATGGCTGCTCAGCTGGGGGAGGGAGGTGAACCGCTGCTGCCAACCGGAGCTCCGTTCATGTTTAGATTAGGTGTTAAGTGATCATGCTCAGATCATTCGTATATTCAGTAATGGAAGGGGACCACCATTTTTTATAATCAAGGTTAGAAATAATATATTTAAATGGAATGAGGACATAAACTCCTAAACAAAACCATGAATGATGATTCATAAACACTAAGAATCAAGTTAATGGTCAGATTGTAAAATGACATTCTGTGACCTTTTTTCTTTTAGTTTTCCTCTATTATAGGTGCAGTGCAGAATTTAGTGGCATTTAGATTAATGGACTTGGTAAAAATGGAATGATATTCATTAGTGTTTTAAGTAGTGTACAATCCCATGAAGATATGAATCGGGTTTTCGTTACCTCTGAATGAGCCCTATATACTTATATAGGGAGCAGGTCCACTTCCACAGAGCCTGCCATATTGCAGCGCCATGTTTCTACAGTGGCCCAAAATGTTAACGGCTCTAGAGAGGACGCTTTGATTATTTTTTTAAATCCTAATTACTATCTTTCCCTGTAAGCTGTGACTTTTAGTTTTACAGACTAAATACGCTTTACCTCATCACTTGACACAATTTAATTTTTAAAGTATCCACGAGCAACTTACAGACCACAGTAGCTTCTCCTACTCGCTGGCAAGGGAGGGGTGAGGGCATAGTCACTGCTAGATGCCACTAAATCCAACACACTGCACCTTTAAGGTAGAAAGATGATAAACCCTCCCATCGGCCTGTCCCGTTGGTGTGTTATGTCTCCCCCTCATGGCAGGTCTCTGGGGTCTGGTAAATAACGCAGGCATCCTTGGCTGTTTGGCTGATGCCGAGATTCAGCCATTCACAACCTTCAGAAGCTGCATGGAGGTCAACTTCCTGTCTGCAGTCTACCTGTGTCAGGCGTTCCTTCCCTTGCTTCGGAGGTCAAAGGGCAGGATAGTCAATGTCACCAGCATGGGAGGTAGATTCAGCTGAAAAGCACACGGTGAGCTAATGGATTGGTCTTGCCAATATCTCAACTTCATGTATTCACTGAGATATCTGTTTTAGGTGAGGTGCCCTTCTGCTTCTTTTCTGCCTATGGAGCCTCAAAGGCAGCTCTCGGCTGCTTTTCCAGAGTGCTGAGATTGGAGCTGGCTGACTGGGGTGTCAAAGTGGTTGTCATTCAACCTGCAGGCTTCAGAACAAGTAGGTCCGATAGAACCGTTTGATCCACATTGACCTCTACTCTTTGCAGTATGACTGGATTTCCCAAATAACATACATTTTAGGAAATCAACAAGCTCAGGTAAACGTATTGGCCTGAGTTTTTTGCAAATAAATAAATAAAAGCAATGTTCATGTTGGTTTCAGACATCTTCAAAGGCTGTGAAGAAAGCAAACAGAAAATTCTGGAAAATCTACCGTCAGTTATCTGCAAAGACTATGGCGAGAATTACGTTTGCTCCCTGCAAGACTGCCTTTCCAAAGTGGGCCAACAGTCGCCAGAGGACCTGCGACCCGTGCTGAGCGACATGTGCCACGCACTCATGGCTCCATCCCCCAAGGCCCTCTACACCCCGGGACAGATGGCCTGGCTGCTACCCCTCCTCTACCACCTCTGTCCCACGGTCATCTCCGACAAGCTCCTCAAAAGCCACAAGTTTGTTGACTGTGACCCAGCAGGTTTAAGTCCAAAAGCTGGTTCTGAGTTGACTCAAACTTAGTTGTAGGACTTGTGTGAGCAAGTTGGGTACAGGCACGATCAAAGCCTGTTCAGGACCCTTCTTTAAACCAGTAGGATTGTTGTCACTATATTTAACAACTACTGCCACTATGCAGTCAGTGATGGGGTCTTTGTCACAAATGCTTGTCTATAACCATCAAGTAGTTTGTAGTACCAAAATAACTAAAATCTTTGTAAAAGGAGGGTCAGAACTATAAACCGTGTATTGGATATTTCCCCTCCAACTGGCTAGTACATGTTTACATTACCGTAATCTTTCCATCCAGGTAATATTCTATGCAGTAACCTAGATTATCTTTTATCTATAAAGATAGGCCAAGGGAGATGGAACATTTAGTCAATGGTTTAATGGACTCTTTTCCCACTGTAATGTGGATTGTAACAAATCTATTACAGAAGAATGCATCACATTGCATGTCCATGAACCTCAAAATATATACATTTAAAAAAAAGGATGTATAACATCCAAACATCACAGGTATTGTACACAATGGTTATATCCGAGGATATTCCTTATAAAAGTACTGACTAGGAAATGAAAACACACATTCACATAGCAATACACAACTGTTTAGTCCAGAGGGTTCCTGGGCTAATCTTGAGGTTTTAAAAAGATCTTCTTGGTAGTTTCTGTAACATTTTCGTTAACGTCCTCTTCGATAGCAGATCTGTCCCTCTTCTTGGCAAACTTTTTCTTCATACTGCCTACGAGACTCTCGTACCTTGAAAATGTGTTAACATTGAAGAGATGGCGTAAGAATATGATCATGTTGAAACAAGTAAAATAGGGAATCCTTAGTACATTTTCAAATGTAATTTATCAGCAACCAACACATGGAAAAACCAAATTATTACTGCTGCAGCAAAGCAAGGTTTTGTTTTGAAAATCAAAATAAACTAATTTGTATTTAAAGACAATTAATGTGTTCACTTTAATGCTAGAAGTAATTAATTGGAGGGGACCTAACCGTATGGCCATTTCTTCATCAGTGACATCTGTTAGCATTCTGCTTATGTCCTCCACATCCTCCTCTTCGGTTTCCTCCTTGGCATTCATCAACAGCATGAGCTTCTGAAGTAGACAACAGAAAAAAATGAAGAAAGGTTTTTAGACCGCTTCACAATTGAATATTATCTATGAATGCTGCACTGCATCTTTTTCCAATTAACTGTAGCAATATACGTGTACATTGCCTCAGTACTAGGACAAGCCCCATATGAGCTTCCTCAGCACCATATGAAAACACGTTTCTATGGAGTCACACTGTCGCCACCGCGGAAGGCTGGGGACCAAACTACACTGGTCGTTTTAACCACTCTTCAATGTCTAGTCCATTAGTTGAGAGTGCCATGCATGTTCCCTTATGAAAAACAGACCTCATCAAAGTATCAGTGCATTCTTCCTGATGACACATGCGGGAGAACAGTGGGTACTTTCAAATAAGGGACTCGTCATTGGAACGTGGTTATATAGACCAGTCTCCAGCCATCTGCGGTGGTGAACGTGTGACTCCATAGCAACGCGTGTTCCTACGGAGCACATACTGCACTGGGTCATATACGTTTACACCAGTCTGTTTAACGTAACAGAAAAGTGAGAAACACACCAAGGTGAGGTGGTGCATATTAGATAAGTATATAGAGGAGAAAGTATGCACAAAAGGTAGCTCTTGTAAAACAATGACAATTCAAGACCAACCTCCACTTCAGGATTAAAACCTTTGAAAGATATTCGGCCATACTTGAGATCCTCACACGGTACAAAACTTCTTTCTTCGATTATATGGTTCCTGAGAAGTCAAAGTAAAAACATTACAGAAAACGCACGTTCCGTTCATGTCCACTTGTCAAATAAAATGTGCTATTCAACAACTTGAGGTTATAATAACGTCTGATCAATTGTAATTTCGGGGATCAATACTATTTAAATCTGAAACAATGATCTGAAAGCATTGTGCTTACTATATTACGTGGATACTAAACGTGGACAACACAAGTCTACATAGACTGTGATTAGCACATACTCTTTAGCCTTGAGCTCCGGCAGGTCAAGATACCAGTGTTCATCGCTTATGATTCTTTTCTCGTCCTCTTCCAGCTGTTTCTTGGTCTCTGCGTCCAGGCCTCTCTGCATGAACTAGAGAACACCAAGAGACAGGTAAATGAGGTTAAACAAGTAACTTGGTTACCACAATCAAGTAACTGCATTAGCTGGCACAGCATGGGTGGCTACAACTAGCATGTTGCTAGCAACCACTTACCTTCATGCGTAAGAGGTTTTTGGAGAGTTTTGCAGCATCGTTTGACATGGCTGAACAAATGTATACTTTCACTTCAGGAGCTACGTATTATAGCCTGGTTATGATGAGCATGTGCTGTCACCCAAGCCACGAGTTTGACTTCGTGTCTCCTACGCAGCCGGTGTTAATATCCAGACTCAATCAATCGAACACAGCGCGCATTTAAGAATGACGTGCGGTCGAAGTCTGGCTACACAGTTGAATCAATTGAATGGATAACGGTATTGTTCTGGTTTTGGTTAGAACGGATACATCGATAACACTCATCGATAATGCTCGTGGCATGAAAGATGTACGATTTATATGCACAAAAACAGATAGCAAAGGCATCTAAAGAGTTGTCATTAAGACCTGTTCAGATGATAACCGACCGGATGATGTCAAACAGCAGGACAGATTATACAATTGATAGTTTGCGAACCCTGGATGTGTAATAAGATTGCGATTTACTCACGTGTATTATTATCTTGTTTCAACTATATGAAATAACGTTAGGCCTCAACTAGCACGCAAAATTCTTAATTTAAACACAGAAAAAAGCGTGTTGAATTGTTTGTTAACCAATTAAGCAGGCAAACAAACAAGCAAATAAACAAACAAACAAACAAGCAATCAGAGAGAAATATATGTATATCTATCCATCCATCTAGTCTAGGCTATAGCCTAGGCTACCTGAAACATTTAATCAATTTCTCTGACGAGTAAACGCGGGATCTCCAGTAGGTGGCACACTTGAGCCGGTTAATAAGGACAGAGCCTCTACCAGATTTATTGTGTTTTTGTCAGTATAAATAAACGCAAGATTGCTGATACAAAAAAGTATTAATTAATAATTGTGTATATATATATATATATATATATATATATATAGAGAGAGATAGGCAGGTATGTATACATATATATATATACCTGCCTATCTCTCTCTCTCTCTCTCTCTCTCTCTCTCTCTCTCTCTCTCTCTCTCTCTCTCTCTCTCTCTCTCTCTCTCTCTCTCTCTATATATATATATATACACCTGCCTATATATATATCAAAAAGGCCTAAATGTTTCTAAATAAAGGTATCTCAGATCTACATTGTTGCACAGTTTAGAAACTATTTCCTGATAATTCAATGATTTTAGGAAACTAAAATAAAAACGCCACATAACATATAGATTAATTGTTGGTACATAATATTTAGAAATTAAAATCACATTAAAGTGAGAGTGTGTGTATATATATATATATATATATATATATATATATATATATATATTACGAAAATAGTTAATTAAATATATGTTATTGCTTTGGTCTATTAAATTGGTGTATTTGGATCGGCCTCATTTCTCCCAACTTCCAAGATAAATTACTTTTGGGAGTGTTCTCTCTTTTGCAGGCCAGAATACCAGTCCTGACTAACATTCCAGTTAGAAGCTTAAGTAGCACTCGAACATCTCGCCCTCTAACCAGACCACACACCCTGCCCTCTGTCAGTGGACACGATTCTAAATTATAAACACGTTGCAAATCCGCTTTGCTTGTTTTCTTTATCCGATTCTCTAGATTTTATTTTAATCTCCTAATGAAATGTGCCGAAGCTTTCCAAAAAGAATTGGGGATTGTTGAAATGCGGCGTTAAATGAATGCTGTCATCATGAGGCTTTGATCTTGGAGTGGGTCTGTTTTGTTGTGAGGTTGTTTGAGCGAATGATCATCTGTGAATGACATATCCAGTCCCAGCGTTTGAAAAGATAAACACAATTACTGCATTCATATAGGCTAAGTGAGAGAGAGACCTCAAGTGTTATTACAAAAGATAAATGCAAGTGCTTTGTGATTGACTAAAGGCAAGTAGCCCTCACAGAATTAAGCATATAGGCTAGGCCCGTAGCAATGTCCAATTCATTAAGTCTAAGTGTTCATCTGGACACAACTTTTGGATCGAACTTCAATGCATTCACTAGGCCATTGAATTATTCGTTTGGATTTTGCTTAAAATAACAAAAAGCCTAAATCTAAGGAAACCTAAAATAATCTAATGAGTTGAGCAATTTGTTTCTCTTTCATTGCCTAATCTGTGGTAGTATGGCTTTTGAAATATGTAACATTTGTTAGGTTGTTAGGACAAAATATGTATAGGCCTACAATAAGTTAAAGAAAATAGCCTACAGAATGTGTCCGTATGTTACAAAATGTAAATATATATATATGTATTGGATTTTTTTCCATTTTTCCTCAATTAACAATAACAATAATAAGACAAACATATATAATAATAAAGCCAACAAACAAAAACATATACTGGAGGTTACAGGGAATAGCCAACAGGCAAGTCACAGAATACAAGATTTCAGGTACAGGAGACTGTAAAAAATTGAAGAAAGATCAGGTCCAAGATAATTCAGATAGGGCTGCCAGACTTTGTAGAACTGATCTGTTTTGATGTGTAAAATGCTTGTAAGATATTCGAAAAAAAGTAATAATGCTATATAACCTCTTGTTAGCCAAATGGATATTTTCACTTGGGATGGCCAAAATCAATGACATTGGATCCATTCATCAATTTGTAAATCTTTTTCAATAATCTATTCCATTTCATACACCATTTCAGACTAATACTTGTGTAATTTACAACACAAACATAGGCAATGGGTTAAGGTCCCTATTTTACATTTGAGACCCAGAGGAGAAGTTAAGGGGTTAAATGAATGCCTGTGATTAGGGGATACATGTATTCTGTGTTAAATTCTAAACTAGATTGCCTTTGTTCGAGTACAGATGGATATCCTTTTGGCATAACTCCAAATATCCTCCCATGTCTCCCCATCAATGGCAACTGACACTTCAGTTTCACACACACCTTTAACCCTCTGTGTTTTAGTAGGAGACATGACACTTATTACATCGTAGAGCAAACTAAGAGCTAACTTCCCTGATTGTTAAAACAGTATTTTGTCCAAAGCAGACATCTCATATATATACCGGTGTATACTGGTTTTAGTCTTAGTAATAAAGTCTTATTTGTAAGAAACAAAAAAGATACTTGGTTTTGGATATGGTGTTGTTTGTATAATTTGTTCAAATGACACTCTTATTATTCGAAAATAAGTCTCCCAATTTGGTTATATGATCTCCATGCCTCTAGAGTATTGGTTGTGATGGGATTGGCACAATTATCTTTTATGTTCGTTAAATTCCTAAAACATAGTAAATCTTGTAATCTACAATTCAATAATGATGATTCAATGTCCAGCCAAATGGAGGAAGTATCCTTCTCTACCCATTCAGATACAAACCTCAAGTGAGCACACATTACACTGATATTGGGCAAATCTAAGCCACCCATAGACCTGGCAACTGCAGCACTTTCAATCTAGGTCTAAGTTTATTCCAAATGAAGGAGCTGAGCCAACTGTTTAAATCTTTAAGGATCCTATTCAAAAACAATATAGGAATAAGTTGGGTATAGGGTAAAGCAATCTAGGTAACACATTCATTTTTACCAAGAGTTTTCGTCGTAACCAAGAAACATGAAGTGAGTTCCAGCACTCTGAAATGTTGTTTTATTTTACCAAATACTGGAACAAAATTACCATTATACATCTGATTAAATGATGGGGCAACAAAAATACCTAAATACACACAATCCGAGGGAGACAATCTAAAAGGAAAGGATGGCATAGTATTAGCCATGGGAGTATGACTGCCCAGGGGCATAGACTCTGACTTGTTTAAGTTAATCTTGTATCCAGAAAATGTGCTAAACAGGTTAATCATCCTAATAAAAGGTGGAGCTGATGTTTCAGGGTTAGATAAGAACACTAGCACGTCATCGGCATAAAGAGTTAACTTCTGACATACATCTCCGATATGTAAACCACCTATAGAGGGCGTCATTCTAATGGCCTAAGCCAGAGGCTCGATTCCTAGTGCAAATAGGAGAGGTGACAGAGGACAGCCCTGTTGTAACCTTTAATAAGGTGTTCCTGGTGACCTTACCGGGATGAGACACTCACTCAAAGGACCTTGTTAACAAGTGATACTGCCCTTATATTATTATGTATCCATACTCATATGTCATATCCTGAAGTATTGAGAAAAAATAAGTATAAATGGTAGGCCATATACTATCTCCACATCATTAGCTAAATTAAAATTAGGTTTAAAACATTTGTTCCTGCCACATTGAACATGTCATATTAGATAAAAGGTGTGGACACCTTTTAAATCATTTGAAGGTCAAACAGGGAACATTTGCAAATAAATACTTATACATCCCTGTACACCTATTATGTTTGAAATCACATTGATTCTACCAGCGGAATTATGAGTAAATATTCAGATTAAACACACTCTTCCCAGTTTAACATGACAGAAAATTGACAATGGACCTATTGGGTTTTGGGGGGAGGGGCTCTAGGGTCATAGGTTAAACAGGTCTTTCCTCTCATGATAAATTACAAATTAATGTGATTTCTATGGTCCTTGCCTCCACCCCCACCAAGACCCCCTTATTCTCTTGTATCTCAATGTGCATCAACACCTGTGTGTGTGTGGTGTGTGTGTGTGTGTGTGTGTGTGTGTGTGTGTGTGTGTGTGTGTGTGTGTGTTTGTGCATGCCTGTCTGTGGTTGTGCTTGTGCGTGTGTGAGTATGTGTGTGTGTATGTGTGTGAACAAGCGTGTGCACATGCGAGTGTGGGTGGACCATCTCACGGTGCTTCCTTCCCATTGTCGGTGAGCAGCCCTTTTGTGATTGCCAGTCGGTCAACTCTCCCTGCTGGGTGCTTATGTTAACTGACTAGCACCATATGTTGTCACCACATGTGGACTATGACTCTCACAGGTGCTTGTTTAAACTGGGAATCCAGCTTGAACTTGGAGACACAGAGTAAACCATGGCAGATGGATCTGTCCTTTTCATATATACGTTAGCCTCATTCTTCTTGAAGTCAGGATCGCTTCTACCTCTAAAGAGACAGAGAAAGATCTGGTATTCATAGATATGGAATGCATCTCACTAGCTTGATGGAATTAAACCATACATTTCAATAGTCCAAATGCTTAGTTCCCTCCTGTCCTTACTTTCTCTCTGTCTTCCCTTACCCCCCCCCCCCCCCCCCCCCCCCCCCCCCCCCCCCCGCCCTCCCTTCTCTCCAACTGAATAACTACTAAAGGTAAATTAGACTATAATGACCCTGGCAGCATCCACAACAAAACCCGATCGGACACGCAACTTTATGCCTAATGAGCCTGAAAAACGGTGTGTGTGTGTGTGTGACTGTGTGTGTGTGCATGCGTGCGTGTGTGTGTGTGGTTTGTAAGGACTGCATTTTTCCCCCTTTCGTCACAGCACTGTGTGGCATCTTCTTCTTTTAACCAAACACGGCAAGACGTGCATGAGTGTGCACACATGCAGTCAGTCCCCTGCCACACATCTGTGTTGTGTGTGTTTGTGGGGTTGTCCGTTTATCATTCTGTGTGTGTGGATGTGGATGTGTGCGTATCTGTCACTGTAAAATTCTAATAAAGGAATTTATGTATTTTGTATTGTATATTTATTAGTTGTGTTCACATCACGAAAAACATCATCGAGATATAACTCTGAGAACCTCATTTCATCATCATTGACAAAATTGAACTACATTCAATATATTAATATATAACAAGCATGAACAAATATAATCAGTGGTCATGACCAACTCATTTCTTCCTTTCAAATGTTGTCAATTTGTTAAAACACATTTCTAAGGTTCTAGATCTTACTGTGTTTATATGTAGTTTGTGTGAGTGAGTGTGTGTGTATGGTGTGTGTGTGTGTGTGTGTGTGTGTGTGTGTGTGTGTTTGATAGCCCAACACCATTCTGAATGATAGACTCCAAGGGGTCACTTAAGGGGTCACTCCAGGGGTCTTTTGTCACTGCTGCACATAGACCTTTGTTATTGTGTGAGTGTGTCTCTGTGTGTGTGTGTGTGTGTGTGTGAGTTAGTGTGTGTGTGTGTGTGTGTGTGTGTGTGTATGTATGTACGTGTGTGTGTGTGTGTGTGTCTGTGGTCAGGTCGGAGAAGCCTACAGATCATTCTCTGCCCACCAGCATGCCTCACTGCCTCCATTATAGAGTCCCTCTCCCACTCTCTCTCTAGCCCTGTTTCTCCCTCTCTATCCCTCTCTCTCTCTCTTTCCCTCTAACTCTATTTCTCTCTTCTTCTATCTTTCAATCTATCTCCAACTCCTAAGAAACTTTGGGAACTTTTCTGCCAATGTTTCACTGAAATGTGCAGGGGTATCACAGACAGACAGAGAGACATACAGACAGATGGATTGATGGATGAGGGACGAAGATAGGTCAATAGAAGACCAAAAAGCAGCAATTTCTAATGCATTCAGTTAAACAAGTAAAACAGCCAGACTGACTATAGAATGCACTGATTTCTTAATTTTTTAAGTATAGTCTATAAGTTGGTAAGTATAAGCAAGTCGAGGACCTTGCATCGCCTGTTCCTCTCTGCCTTGCAAAACACTGCTTGGTCTTTTCACTGGAAGTTAATTAGCCTATTCATTACTCATGAATGGGTTAATTGGTTAATAAGGGATGGTAATGATTTAATCTGCAAAACAGCCTCTTGTTTTTCTTTTCAGTAGACACCCCCTGTTCTCTCCCCCTCTCCTTGCCTCCTGCCCTCTTCCTCCACTCTGCTCTCCCTCTTCTCTCACCCTTGTTTATCCAGTTTCTCAGATGAGTGCGGAAGACAAGCAGAGCCCTCTTTTTGAAAATTTCCAGGATTTTCACTTGAGTTTAATTTGAAAACCATGCGGTTTTATAGTCTGTGTTGTCTTTCTTTCTTTCATTTTTTTTGTTCATTCTTTCATTGGCTTGTAAGTTCATTCATTCTTTCAGTTGTTTGTTTGTTCTTTCATTTATTTTGTAAGTTATTTTGTAAAAAATAATTTAATTCTTTCATTATTTCGTTCTTCTTTCTTTCTCTCTGCAATGTCCTGTTTTTCATGAATTCCATTTGATCCAGATCCACAGCACTTCTCTCAACTCCTCTAAAACCACATTCTGCTGGTTCCCTGGGAAGTTTGCAGGATAAAGAGCCTTGCTTTATCCTACTGAGGGGCTGGCAGCCAGACAGTATTTCCTCAAATGACAGGACTGGAGAGTGAAAGACTGAGAAATAAAAAAGAAGGGTCCTGTTCCCTCCTCTCAATTCTTCACTCCCTTCCCCTTACTAAATCATGATTGTATAAGATTGTATGAGAGCGAGTGCGAGTGAACGAGAAACAGTGTTAATCTCAAGAGAGAGGGAGAGCAAAAGAAAAAGATGGAGGAATGTCAAAGGACTTGAGAGTCCTCTTTGCAGCTGAAGCACTTGAAGACGATAATCGGTGAAGCTTTAATACCAAAAGAGTTTCAGACCTATGGGGCTTAGCAGGGCCTGCACAGCCCCCTTGAGGAGGACAAGGGAAGATCCATTCAAGAGGTGAACCAAAGAGACATTGAGGCAGAATTACGCTTTTTACGTGTCTGTGTTTGTGTGTGTGTGTGTGTGTGTGTGTGTGTGTGTGTGTGTGTGTATGTGTATGGGTGTAAGTGTGGAATGGTGTGTGTCATGATGTGTGTGTGTGTGTGTGTGTGTGTGTGTATGTGTGGAATGGTGTGTGTCATGATGTGTGTGTGTGTGTGTGTGTGTGTGTGTGTGTGTTGAGGAAGCCATCAGGAAATATCAGATTCGTCCACACAATGCTTCATACATACCACTCAAATGTATATTATGATCAAGGTATGATTCATGGATTTAGGTTCCCATATTGTCTTTTCCGCTTCTTCTTTCTCTCTTTCTCTCATCAGTAAATTATGTCAGCGTATAAATGTTTGTGGGTTACACAAGTCACATAGTTGACTATCCCCCCCTCCCCTCATCGACCACCTCAACCTTCAGCTCCACCAATCCCTAATTTATCCTCATTGTTAAAAATGGAATGATTAGCTTCATCCAGACATTTAGATGGATGAAGAAAGGGATGAAAGGAAGAGAGAGATATGCCGTATGTAAATGTGTAAATGTGTCTTGATCCTGGTTGTGTGTGTGTGTGTGTGTGTGTGTGTCTTGTGACTGACATATGGTGAAGTGGGCTCCAAAGCAGTGGATGGAGCACCATTCATGAGGCAAAATCTATTACAAGGATTAGAAGTGTATAAGCCTTGGAGGCCACACACACACATACACACACACTCACACTCACATACACACACACACACACACGTTCACACATTCACATGTTCAGACACACACACACACACATGCATACATATAAAAAATGCACACACACATAAATGTACTCACACACACACATACACACGCAGAAATGCACACACACACACACACACACACACACACACACACACACACACACACACACACACACACACACACAATACTGTACCTACATACAAACTCAATGTAAATCAACCAGCTTGCACTTTGCCGGTAACAATATGGCCAAATCTTGATCAAGCAGGCATGGATTTAAATGGTCACTTACTTTATATCCGTGCAAAATTCTCCATGAAATCAGATATGACTCACCCCTCTTCTTGACTCAGTCGCTGTGTGTATGGTTATGGAAATGAGTTTGTATGTTTGTGTGTTTGTCTATGTGTGTTTGTGTGTGTGTGCGCGCATGTGTGTGTGCATGTGTGTGTGTGCATGTGTGTGTGTGTGTGCACGTGTCGCTGTGGGCAGGTGAGTGGTGAATGTGATAATGGTAGCGATGGCCATTGTAAATCGATTGAGCAATCAACCATTACTGTCTGATTTTCAACCGCAGCAGACCTAAAGACCATCGGCTGTGTCAGATCACTCACTAGTGACTTCCTCGAAGCTGTGTGTGCGTGTTTGTGTGTGTGTGGGGGTGTTTGTGCATTTGTGAATATGTGCATGCCAATTCATACATCTGCATGTGTGTATGTGTTAGTCTTTGTATGTGTGTCTGTATTTGATCCATCTATCTATCAATCTATCCATTTATCTGTCTTTCCATCCATCCATCTTGCTTTACCTATATACTTAGGTTTCATACTCCCTGCTGCCCTCTACCTCCACCCCACTTCCGTCCCTCTTCCTCTCTCTCTCTCTCTCTCTCTCTCTCTCTCTCTCTCTCTCTCTCTCTCAGAGCTAGCCATGTATGACAGATATGGTGAATTGTGAGCAGATCAGAGCAGATCATTGAGGTGAATGGCCCCAGTGAGCCCTCTCATTCAACACACAGTCAAAAGCTTTCAAAGGAGCTCTGATATGGAAGAAATTGGGATATCCTCCTGGCGGGGTCTCCATGCGGTGCTGTTTGTGTGTGTGCATGCATGTGTGGGGATGTGCACGACCGGGTGGGTATGGCCAGGGGCATATAGTCGCTACCACACGTGCACGTGCAGGCTGTTTGTGTGGGTTGGTGTCTATTGGCCATGTGAAATTATCAAACAAAGCAGAAATAGGAAGTAAAATGAATGGCATTCACGCTGAGCGCGTAAGCATAATCTGGTGTTGGTGAATGTGTCTGAGGTTTTGTGTGTGCACGTGCGTTAGAAGAATAGTGTGACAAAGTTTCAAAAAAGGAAATTGGGTAAAGAAATGTGTTTTTTTCTTGCCTTATTGTGGAACTTTGAATGAATCATGGAGGCATTAGATTCCATGGTTATCACCACCATGCTCTGCTTGGGGGTGTTTGTAAATATTAAATTCAATCTTATTGTCTCGATGTCAGTTTGTGATAACATTTGTATTCAGGGTTCTAGTTTCTATGCCTTTGAATAAATCCTTTTAGTAAAACATGCACACTGACTTATTTAACTTGCACTGTTTAACTTTCTGCATTCTGTTAACAATCAAGTTTATAGTATCAGTATCCTGAGTGAATTTAAGACTAATTTCACATTTAAATGAACCATCTTGGACAGAAAATCACCATCACCATTGTCTTCATCACCATCACCATCATCATTATCATCACCATCACCATCACCATCACCATCATCATCATCATCATCATCTGCTTCTTCTTCTTCTTCATTGTCAAAACAATGTTCCCAAAAACAATCTATCAAGTTGCTTTCTTATACTCGATATGAATAAGGCTGGATAATTATATATCCAGCTCGACTCATCTTGCTGCCATACTTATGATTAATATATGTATTATTTAGGCTTGTGACATATAAAGGGCATGTAACTCTTACCTTCATAAAGATGGAAATCCGTCTAAGCTGGAGTGTTCACATCATGAAAATGGGGGAGAGAGAGAGAGCGCGCGCGAGAGAGAGAGAGAGAGAGAGAGAGAATAGGGAAAAAGGATGGAGAGAGCGAGGATGAAGAGAGAGAGAGAGAGCTGCATCCAGCCGACCTGACTCTTCACCCATGCTGTGTGTTTGATGCAACACTTGAGATTTTATCTTTCTCTGTTTCATCCTTTCATGCATTATCAAATGAAACTTCAGTTACTGATCAGAGAATGACAGACAGAAAGACAGACAGACAAATAGATACATTGAAAGAGAGACACCCAGACGCAGGGAGAAAGAGAAGGGCGACTTTCCGCCAAATCAAAGCTTGTACCAGTGAGATTATCAGAGCAGCAGGGAATGATCTGAGTGGATTAGCAGTTTCCTGCCCGGGCACAATAGACTCCACCAGGAAACCACATCAAACCACACATGTACACTTACACATTCACGCGTGCGCGCACACACACACACACACACACACACACACACACACACACACACACACACACAAAGACATGTGTAAACATGCAGGTCATATTGTGTGTGTGTGTGAGTGTATGTGTGTGTGTGTGTGTCTGTATATGTGTGTATGGGGCAGGGAGCAGAGGGCCGGGCTAAAGGGCTGAAAGCTAAAGAAAGACCAAGGAGTGAAAACCAGCAGGAAACTGACTAGTCACTTTATCCCAGCTTCACTTGCTCTCTCTTTTCTTCCCATATCACATTTTGAGCAGATGTGTGTGTGTGCGTGTGTGTGTGTGCGTGTGTGCGTGTGTGTGTGTGTGTGTTGAGGGTTGAGTGAGGTTGGATAGTGTCTTGGTTTAAATCAAAGCACAGTACTACTGGGTGGGTGGGTTGAGGGATGTATGCATGTGTATATACGTGTATGCATGTGGAGGTGTATGAAACATGACTTTAAAATATTGTTTCCATTCAGCTTCTGTCTGACAGACATCTGTCTGTCTGTCTGTCTGCCGTCTGTGTGTCTGTCTTTATTTATATCTATCTTATCCTTCCATCATACTTTACATCTATATGTTGGCCTAAATGCCGTTAATATAACTCATTGTTAGATTAACATTTTTAGGAATATTATGTTGTAAAACTAGTTTGGTCTGTTGCTGCATGAGTATTCTGTCTATGTCTGTTTGATACTGTGTGCTGAATAACTTAATACTCAATCAGATGTATAGTCAGAATGTTGCGTTTAATAATTAAACATAATTAAAATAATTAAAATCGATGATCAAATCAAATGTATTTATGAGAGCGCATTTAAAAACAACCAGCGTTGGCCAAGGTGCTGTACAAATTGTAATAATATGTTTTGAAGTTCCAGTCAATAAACAAAGGTTTTATCTGTTTTGCTGTTTTAAATGACGATTACACAAGCGTTCTGTAGCTGAATCCCTCTTTCCCTTGATCTGTGGGAGAATGCTTGTCACCAAACGAATGCAAGACCCTTTGATTACAACACTTGCTCTGTTTGCCTTCTCTCTCTCTCTCTCTCTCTCTCTCTTTATCTCTCTCTCTCAAACACACACATACATACAAACACACCGACACACACACACCGACACCCACACAAACACCCATGCACACCCACACACACACACACACACACACACACACAGCCGCACAGTGGATGATGCTGAAAAGGCAGAGTCCCCTTTTCCCCCTGTTATGCAAATCACATCGTTTTTTAAAACGGCTTGAGTGAGAATTAAATGTGAATTAAATGAGGCTTGGGTCTTTTCTCTCTCGTCCGTCCGGACGAGGCGAAGCCCCCGTCGCCATGGGAGATCCCCACGCCATTGCTATGCCTGTTAGCCCGCTGACAAGATGAGAAGTGACATAAATACCGTGGCCGGCGCGCAATCCAATTACGCGGCGTGGCCCGCCTCAATACCTGCAAGCCAAGTAGCGCTGTGCTGGCGTCCTCGCATTCAGCCGGCAATAACCCCGCCCCCCCCCCCCCTGGCCTCCATTCCTAGAGTAAGACCCCGTCCACACTGAGAACCACGCCTGGCCTTGGCCCTGGGTCCCTCTAAGCCACTGCCAGCTCTCTGTCTCAGCCGTTAACCCCACGCTCAACCCTGCAGCCGCGGCTTAATGCCAGCACTGTGGGGCCAGGTCCCCATGAAGCCCTAAACACACACACACACACACACACACGCATGCATGCATGCACGCACGCACGCACACACACGCGCATGCACATGCAGTTGATGCTGTCTGAGTATTACTTCAGGTCAGCACCTCAGCACCTGAGATAAATGTGTGTGTGTGTGTGTGTGTGTGTGTGGGGGGGGGGGGGGGGGGGGGATTGTGACCCTGGCCCTGGGTCTCTAAGGAAAGGTCCAGTGTTGTGGAGGGGGTCTTACTCCTCTCACACTGACAAACAACACTGGCAAAGAATAAAAAGTTTAAGAAAATGATGGATGGATGGAAGGGTGGATGACATATTTTGATCCACGCGCTAAACCAACATTGATCTTAGTTTTGTTTAACACCAATTCAGATTTATGAATGAAATCCTCTTGCATGTGCTTCAGTATATGTTTCTAATGCTGGTGTGGAACGTTTTTTAATGGACCGCCCACGCATCTCCACTTGCCGCCCTCTCATCCACATTCATGACCCGTCTCATGAATCGGAAGCACCTCAAGACTGAAGCACCCTGCGTGGAAGACCATGAAGCTGGGAGACGTCAAGAGCACCCACAGGTTGGTGTGAATGCTGGGTCACTCTCTCCCTTACACCCCTTCCTCCACGAATGTTCCCCTTTACAAGCCATCATATAAACCCGACTCGACAACCAAATCGCCGGTATCACTAGGCCTCCCCCCCACCCCCACCCCCACCCCCCTCCCCCACCCCCACCCTCCAAGCAGCGCTTGGCTTGTGTTTGGGCCCAAATGAAGCCCAAACACAAGCCCCCATAGCCCCTTTTCAAATCATGGGCATTTACAAGCTCTCCTCCAAAACAACCTGCCAGGTGTTCGGCAGGGCCCTGCTGCTGCAACATTGTGAGAGTCCGATAAGACGAGGAGACAGCAAGCGGTGAATGGAAGAATGGGACAAGTTCTGATGTGAGAGCCGCTGTAAGAGCATCTATGTGTTGCTCTGAGCTCCCATGACCAATGTACAACTAATGAGGAGACTCCACCAGCCTTGAATGACTCAGTGTCACCGGCGTTAGCCGCCCATTATAACTGGTCATTTAGCGTGGTGTAAGGGAATTATGCTGGTGGATTCAATCGAAAAGGGGGTGTTGTGTGTGTGTGTTATCGAGGCCAAGTATTCACACATTTGTTTCTCGTCACAAGTTAATTGCCTTAACCCCTTTTTTCACAACATGAATTCTAATGCTGGCACGCAGTGAATATATTGAGGATCAACTTACGAGTTGATGTTTACTTGTTTATTTGAGTGATTATGGCTGCAAAACAACACAACTTATAGGGTGAAACAATGACATTGTACAATTTGGATATTATAGATTTGAAGGTTTTCCAATCAACTGAAAAAGTCCTATAAGGTTGTGAATTTGGCAAACATAAAAAAAAGCTATTTTCCCAAACTAAACTATTCTATTAGTCTTCGATATTAAAGACAATTTGGTTATAAAAATTACAAAAAATAAAAACACTCACAGAAGACACACACTGTTTTAGGCTTACCAGTAACTACAGTAGGTCTGCACAGAGGGAACAGGTGCAAAGAGAGGGACACAAACGTGCACGCAGAAACACTCACGCGCTTGGGCCCCGCCCATCCTGCTCTAAGGCGCTTTATCCCAGCGCTTGCATCTTTTTACCCCTTTACAGGGCGAGGTGATGTTAAATGGAAAGTTAATATGGTTTTAAACCTTGTCGCCTCATTTCAGCACGCAGGGCCTGGCTAATCCACTATGTTCGACACTGCCAGAAAACAGATGCTCTGACATCGCGAAAGGGACAGACAGAGAGACAGAGAGACAGACAGACAGACAGACAGACAGACAGACAGACAGATAGACACAGACTCAGATGCAGATGCAGATAGTAAGAAAATGTGTTATCTAAAATCCCTGTGTTGTTTAAGCCTTTTGCAAATTATTCAGATTTTTGATCTGCTTTCAATCCAGTTTAGGGAAATAAATATACCTCTTTTGAGGGCTCACACTTCATTTTTATGCAATTAAGCTTTCGTCTGCTCCTTGCCAGCCTATTTGGCAATGCAGACCGGCTTGGCTCCAAGGTCATTTGGCCCTAGTGACTACAGGCTAATGGCTTTGGGTCGATTTAGGCGAGAGAGGGTTCATGGACATGTAAGACTTTTTGAGGACTAATATATTTTAATCTTAACTGGTGTGTAATTCACCAACAGCTGTTATGTTGGTTAAGAACCAGTGCAGTAAGACCTCTGTCTGTCTGTCGGACCGGGAGACAAAATTAGTTCTGCTAATGCCCGTATTCCCTCGCAGAGAACCATCTGCTCCACTTCAATACAATGAAGGGATTTTCTGAAGGAATAAAATGCTTTGAAAGTAACAATCTCGCTCTCTCTCCCTTTCTCTTTGAAAGATTTTGGTTAAGGTGTTGAAATTCCCAGCGGGCCACTGCTTAAAAATCTGCTCCAGATTGAATAAACAGGTTGCTTTGTCAGCGAGGGAAACCTTTAGGTGTTTAACGGCTCCCTGCTGAGTGGTTAACGAACACATTGCGTTTAATGCGGACATTCATTAGGCTCTTAAAATGTATGGGCACCTAGTCAATATTTGATATTTTTATTAGTCAGACCAATTTATTTTATTTTATTGTATCGTAGGGGCCTATACAGTTGAGGCCTAACGTGAACACCACTTTTGCTTTTGAAGGAAAAAACCCTCAAATAGAAAAGGCGGACAAGCGACTCGTTCACCATGTAAACCAGCTTTGTTTTAGAGCTTTGGTTGAAGCATTTTTTCCCCATCTTTTTTATTCAAATGACAAAATCGATTTGGAAAGGAAAAACGGTCTTGGCTGAGCCGTGTGTGGGTGGGTGAGGCCTATTGGCCTATTTTTTTTATTTTTATAAGCATTTTTTTTCAACACCTGATTCACATCAAACGTGTTGGGTACAGTGACAAAGGTTACACATACATTTAATAAAAGGGAAGGCAGTGAAGGGTTAGGCCTACGTATGAAGCAACAGCCTACCACCATGTTCTGCTTATAGGGAAGGGGACAACGAGTGACAACCGAAGAGGAAAACCTGAGATAACGGTGTGGTTAGACCATAGAGAGGGACAGAGATGCAGAGGGGCAGAGAATGCGGTCAAACGCCATTAGTCACAGGTCTTATCGACTCACCTCTTCACCCCCACAAAAATACTCTTTAGGACCGATACAAAATCTTCTTTTTCAGAAACATCCTTTGTTGTCCAGTTCTCTATCGTCCTATAGCAATCAATGGCCATAGACCACTGTCCCCCGCAGTTCCCCATAACCTTTCTGCTGTTCAAGCGACACAGTTAAGAGTCAAACACCACGCGAAGACCAGCAGGGGTACGTTGACCCAAATCAGCAATGCGATGACTTTCACTTTGGTCACTTGGACTATATAAGCATTTTTATTTTTTTTGTCTGCCGAGAACACTATGGAATTTGCTATAGAATAAAAGCCTACCATATTTCTTAAGTCAGTGCAACTTTCAGTTTCTCAAGAGCAATGCAAGGTCTAATAACACAGTTGAAGGCCGCAGAAGTTTCATTGTATGTAAGCCTATATGCCCCTATTGTTTATTATTGTTATTGTTATTATTATTATCATTACAATAATTATGGTTTTACTGTGATGTTCAGGCTTTGTAGGCCTTTTACATTCATATCAAACAGACACGGCGCGCTTGCGGCTTCGTCAAATTGCGCCTCCGCTAAACCGCAACATTAAATTCATCACCGCGTCCATCGTGCTGTCCAACACCTCCAATACTTTGATTACAGAGCAGAACTCTAAAAGAGCTCTTTCAGAGCACTCTCAATGGTGTGATTTTTTTTCACGACGATGTGTGTCCCGAACAGAAAGGAAAGAGAAAAGGCGGGGACGGCGCGCTCGGGGCTGACAGGCGCGTCACGCGTAAAGGGGATCAGGAGCGGGGCCACGATCACAACAGCATCCTTCAAAGCCCCGAGCGTAATAGCCTCATAATAGGTTGTTAATTAAAAAAATAAAATGAATACATACGTCACACAAATGTAATACTATTCAGACATGAATTCATCGCTGTTTCAGATTTAACCTACATTTCATATAGTCTATAGCCTCTTAGATATGAAATATATGAACTATAGGCATATATATGATTAGGCTATGACATCATATAAGGAGTATGTTTGGATATGTTTCCCTTTCCAAACAGGCGGCATTAACAAATACAAACTTAACAGACAAATCACAAATTCAAGCATGTGTTTGTCCCTGATCTAATATTTAGCTTGTTTAATAATAGCCTACTCAATTATTCAAAAATCATAAAGGGCTATTTAGGCCTAATCACAACCAAGTATCAAAGTATGACACGCAAAATAAATACCGGCAAGGGAGACTAATTCTTAGGCCGGAAAAAAGATGTTACATTGCTTCAATTAGCTCTGAAACTCAATTTTTCACCGTTCACCATTACCGTAAAACAGAAAAATAATAATAATATGTAAATAAACGTGATCAAAGCAATTTGGCGTGTTTTAATTGCATTAATGAACAAAAGATAGGCAAGCCTGATGAGAACAGAAAAGAATTGCCAGTTTAATGTTGCCTAGACTTTATTCTACATTTGCATAATGAATACCGCTGTGTATTTGTGTAGGTTACAACTCAGGTCTTTATAGGAGGACAGATACACTGGTTCTATAGTAATGCGACCGTAGGCCAACAGAAAGGTGATTTTAACGGTTAGGGTTTCCACATTTCGGCTGTCTTGTTCTTTATTATAGAGGAGGCAATGACCCTGCTGTGTCCACTGCTTTCTCACTCTAATCCAATCATAAATGAATGCGCCTCGGCCAATCCACTAGCTGCGAATCCTCCCCATTGGAATTGCCTGGTTGAAGGGTGAACTTGATTGTGAGTGTGTGTGTGTGTGTGTGTGTGTGTGTGTGTGTGTGTGTGTGTGTGTGTGTGTGTGTGCGTGCGTTTGTGTGTGTGTGCGCGCACTCAAGTGTGTGTTGTCTCGTGCGGCTGCCTTCATCATTCTGGGATGCGCGGAGAGAGCGTCTCTTCGATAAATATCCCTGGAGCAGGACACGGAGACACAGAGTCACCCGAGAGACAGCGAAAGAGAGAGCGACCGTGTTCATATCAGAGCTGAGACTTTTTCATTCTTAGAGAAGGTTATTTTAGCGGAAAAAGGGGCCATCCCATTCACGCATTTTCTTCAACTTTCTGTTCAGTCAGATTTGACTATGAATTTCCCCTGCAGCGCCTTGCCACCTACCCTCTATCCGGGGTTACTGCGTCCACCGGCGGCGCTCTCCCTGCCCTTGGCCCGATCCCTTCCGTCCAGTTTTCTGGTGGACGACCTCATCCGCCTCAGTCAGCCCGTCACCTACGTGCATCGGACCTTCTCGTCGCAGAATTACGCGCCGAGGAGCTCTCGGGACACCTTCTCCCTGCGGGGCTTCGGTCCAGCGGTGTCTCCCCTGACCACAGACCACCGCTCTGTCCTCCAGGCGAACTCCGTGCAGCCCCACCGGGCGGACTCTCCACACACAGCCTGTTCAGAGTCCACTTACCTCAAGTTCGGAGTCCGTGCCATCCTAGCACCGTCAACACAGAAAGGTAAAGGTTGTTGATTATTGATGATGCGTATGGATTATTGATGATTCTTGTTGATCATTATGACTTTTATGATTATGGTTATTATGATTATTGTTATAAAGGGTGTATTACGAGGAGTAATATAATTAGTAGACGTTTGTATTTATTATTGGAATAGAAAATACCAACATATAAATATAAATAATTCAGTCTAGCTCATATAGGCTGAAAGGCTTCCAGACTTCTGATGTAGTTAGAGCATCGCTGACAAATTGATCGACCTACGGTAATTACAGCTCAAATCATTAACTAAGAGGCTAGTCTATTTCAGTCACATTGACTGAAATCAGGCAAGCCCACATTCTGATCATAGGCTCAATAAAGCTTGTCGAGTTACAAGTATTACACAGATCCAATACAAGTACTGTTGTTCTAACAATGAGATGGAACCATCGCATGTTATTAGTGCCTCAACCACCTGTTATGTTATCCCATCACAGTCTCCAGGGCCTCCCTGCCAGTCCAGACCTTTCAGGCCAAATCCTTCCCGCTTCCTTTCTTTGACGGGACGCTGCCCCCTTTCCTTCGAGCCTCTTATTTCACAGGTGAGTTCACTTTTAACGTTTGCCCAGCAGTAGGCTACCACAGCCTTGCTAAAACGGAATATGTTCCAATAAAGTGTTTGTGTGTGTGTGCGTGTGTGTGTGTGCGTGTGTGTGTGTGTGTGTGTGTGTGTGTGTGTGTGTGTGTGTGTGTGTGTGTGTGTGTGTTGATGTAGGCCAATATGCCTATATCATTATCCGTCGTTGTTTCATGCAATATTTAGTCATACCTGCGTTGAACCTATCACGTGAAAATCTCAAGGTATTTTCCTAATAGCAGATAACAGATAGCCTGTAGTTAGGCTACGCAATGCATTTCTAATAGCGTCAACATTTAGTCTTGGAAACAGGCCTTTAACGCGGGATCGCCCTGATATGCTCGGAATCAGTTTCGCCAATTCGATTCCCTATTTAGTAACCATACTGACTGCTGACATAAGTACTGGTCGTTCTAATCCACAAATTAGCCCCGTTTGTCATGCTCGCGATATATTAGGCCCGTTTGTCATGCTCTAAATGCGAGGCGGGTCTCTTCCCAGCTCGAGACCTATAGCGCCTCTTCACGCGCCGTCTTTTTCCCACCGAGCCTTCCGCGCGCCGACAAAGCCTTCAGCACCGTGACCAATAGGGGCGAAAACCACACACACACACTCACCCTTTCCCACCCTCAACTCACACCAACGCACGCGCACGCACGCACCAACGCAGACACTACATACCCACGTACGCACATGCGCGCGCACACACGCACACGCATACACACACACATTCCGCAACACTGCTGAGCAATGGCTTAGCCATGTTGCTCACAGGCCTTTACCAGTCATGCACTAATTCTCTATTAGTCTCTTTTCACTGGTTTGAATGTTCTCACAAGACCACAGAGAGGTCGGTACATTTAAATGAGGATGCTGTGTGAGGTTATGGATGAGGCCACTATACTCTCAGGCTTTTTACATGGTACAGAACCAGACTGATGCTTATCTATGTGTCTCATACATATAGAGCATAAGCTATACAGTTGCCGTGAAAGGGAACATCTAATGATGACTCAAATGCTCATGATGAGGAAAATATAGCATAAGCTACATATTTTCTTTGAGATCATGCTAGGCCTAAACATTCATAAACTCATGAATGCATAACAGTGTGCGGCGAAAAGGCCCTTGCATTGTATCCAAGGATTTAGGTAAACTTTGAACACTTCCATTGAGCCACATTCCCCATAAATCCCCTCCACCAAATCCCCCAAGCGTTGTATTGAGTGTTCAATGTCTTCACTGATGTGACAAAATGATATACAAGTCTTTAACGGGCCAGAATATACTGGCCTGTCGGCGTCTCTTTTACACTCACTTCATTACTACACAATTAGCTCTTTTCTATACAACTGAACCCTATACAACTCTCTTTCATGCTTCATTAAAGGTAGTGTGAGGGGGCTTCCAGGAGGAGGGTCCTTCGCTTTGCCCTTGGCTCTCTGGCCACCGACACACAAATGGAACCCTTTTCTTTCTTTTCTTTCTGTTTTTGTATCTTTATTTCTTCACATCAGAGTCTCACCAGAAGCGAACACTTTTTGGTCAGGGTTACTGCTTACACTGTTAAGCCTAATGAGTGTACGATAAACAGTCCAATCCACCCAAGGGATTCCTCCAGCGTTTCACACCATCCAGCCAACTTGCATGGCCCTTTTTGGTTCCTTTGCATGGATGCTTCAAAAGTTGAACTAATAAAAAAAACTAATAAATACATAAATAACTAAAAGCTCAAATAAGAACATCCTCAAAAAGGTGTTTTGGCATGTCAAATACGTAGGCAGAACAAAGAAAAACAAATGAAAACATTTAACCATATTGTTATTCCACTGGGTAGAAATAATGTAAAATTCTACAAGAATTACATTTGTTTTTCATTTTAGAACTTTTTGTTTTGTACAAATACATTTTGTGTTTTTTTTCAGGGATTTATGAGTATTACCTCACATTCTGTTATTCTGTTACACAAGTATATGCTATATATATATATATATATATATATATATATATATATATATATATATATATATATATATATATATATATAATGAACATTGAAATGCAAACCCCGGCCTCTGGTTACAGCAGCCTCCTCTGTGGTGCCTGTCCCGGGGACCTTCTCATGGCCCCTGGCCCCGAGGGGGAAGCCCAGGCGAGGAATGCTACGGCGGGCCGTCTTCTCTGACCTCCAGCGTAAAGCTCTGGAAAGAACCTTCCAGAAGCAGAAGTACATCAGCAAGCCAGACAGGAAGAAGCTGGCCAGCAAGCTGGGACTCAAAGACTCTCAGGTAGGGGGAGGAGCCAAGGGTTCTTCCTAGCTTAAAGACAAAGCTAGGAAGTGGTTTAAACAAAAACAAAATGATTTAAAAGTGAATTGATTGGATAACACAAGGTATCTATATTTAGGCTTTTAGGTCAACCAGGGAATGTGGTAATTTGTGGTATTTTGTGTGTATATGAATGGATAGGAATTGTATACATGACATTAATATAGGATGAACACACTGTCCCATCCCGTCCCCCTGTGTGCAGGTGAAGATCTGGTTCCAGAACCGGAGGATGAAGTGGAGGAACTCCAAGGAGAGGGAGCTCCTGTCGACGGGGGGCTGCCGCCAGCAGACCCTGCCCGCCAAGACCAACCCCCACCCCGACCTCACCGACGTAGGCGGGGGCGACTACTGCCGGGCCCGGGGGGAGGAGGAGGAGGCGGTGGGAGTGGACAGAGAGCAGCACCTCCGTCAGCTCACTCAGCACAACAACCATCGCCACGGTGGGACGGACAGTGAGGGGCTGAACCCTGGTTGCCCCCCCCGGCTCTCATCACCTTCAGACTGCAGCAAGCCATCAGACCTCTCCGGATCAGACGAGGAAATCACAGTTTCCTAGGGTGTTAGCCAATGGGGAGACATTCTATATATAGTATACTGTGTGTGTGTGTGTGTGTGTATAAGTGTTATTCTGTGCGTGGTGTACTGTTGAGGACATCCGGCAAACACATTAGTGATTTGAACTGGAAGTTCAGCCAACTGTAACATAAGGATGTTTTTTTCTTTTTTTTTTTACATGAGAACATGGTGCATTTTTTTAATTGTAACAATATATTAACAAAAATATAAAATTGTCCTCAAAATAAAGAGGAGTGTGCCTTAGTTGAAAGCCTTGGGGTGAACTTACAGAATGACGCTTGCACTTGTTATATGTCAAATGGACCTTTCAATGAAGACGAACAATTCCACGCTTAAATCTCTGCAACTGTAGCTGTATTATCTCAGCATATTCCCTTTGTAAATTGTTGGATATTTTTTGGACTGCTATGAACCGCTTCCATGAAGTAAATAGTACATTATAGATTAAGTATTTGTAGATTTAAATGTTTTAAACCCCTTTGTTTTGCTTTTGACATATTGGTATTGAATATATTTTCTCAAATAAATCGTACAAATTTCATTATGCTTCAGCTTACTCAATTATTATAGATGAGTTGAATTAATTGGCACAAGTATTTGCTAGTTCAAAAGGTAACAACATAAACATATAAAAAATATGAAAATATATATAATTACATTTATATAATTCATGTCAGGAAAATGTATTAAAAAATGTACTGTAGCCAGCCCATTGAAAATAAGTACTGTACAAACCGGTTGCAATTTTTAAAAAACGACGATGAATTTAGATTGTTAAAAAAAGAAAGGATTTTATTGAAATGTTCCACTATGGATTATACATGGAAAACTGGAGCAACAATGTAAGACTACCAGCAGTTTAAATAAATAAAAAACAATATTATTTATTTCCCCCCCACTCAACATTCAGCTACAGAATGATTACAGACAGCACCCTTTGCCATCAATAACTTCATTGGAAAACAAAAAAATATTATTAACTAAGCAGCTTACCATTCATTTTTTTAGTTTTATTAATGCAAACTTTATTTACAAGACAAATAAAAATAACTTCATGCCATGCTCTTTAACCATACTAAAAATGTTGAACAAGAAAACCAAAACAATGTGCAGTGAAATTCCTTCAGTTGGAAGAGCCGTAACATAAACTTACATCAAGTAATTTTTTTCAGTGGTAGCTCTAACCGTCTTGGTTACCCGGTGCTTAATAATGGTGCTTCTGTTAGCTTTCTGTTAAACTTATGTTGTGGAGAGCACCTATTCACTGTGAAGACCTCTTTACAAGGGAGACAGTCCACGGTACATTCCATAACATAATCCAAGATAAGTTAAAAATGGCTCTGCCTTGATCCCTACTCATGAACAGCCTGAGCAGCTCGGCTAACTGTAAGAGACATACTGAGGAACTGGTATCAAATCATCGATCGTTCAGTGGGAGAACGGAACTTCGGACCTCAACTGAGTTGAGCGCTTTCTAACTTAATTACCCAAAATAAATAATTTAAAGGCCAGAAGAGGAGACCTATGGTAACATATTGGTGTCACTTCAGATTGTATAGCAAGTCTAAAACTGGTTTAACACCGGTTTTGTCTGCCCTGCAACAGTTTGTGATGTACTTCACTCACATCAGGATCTGCAGTGAATCAAAACCAGCTCTTACACTGGAACCTGCAGTGGTTAGAAAAGAAAAAGGGTGCATATCACATGCAATCTGTCTGTGGTAACATGGCCACTGAAGAGGCCATGCGTGGAGCCGGGAACAACAAAAGTGATTTAAAAGTGCTGACTGTTAAGCGTGAATGCATAACAACTACATCCTTGCTCAGGAAGAAGAGAGCCAACCTAAAACTAATTAGCAACTAATTGGATGGTTGGCTGTTGATTATTAAACGGTTAGCAGTCATTGACAAGCCACTTAGGATAGTCATACTAGTCTAGAATAGATTAGCTCGGATACTTGAATTCAAAAACGTGGAGGGAGCGGGAGAAAGGACAGACATCTGTCATAACATTCTGGTACCACCAGGGGGCACCAGCATGAAGCCAAGCTCGCTAGTGGCCTTAGCGTTGTGAAGGGGCGTATTCAAACAGGTCCAAACATCGGATTCTTTCAATGTTTCAACATTCCTAGGCCAGTTGGTGGCCATCCAGTTTCTACACCCACGTGGCCTCCTTGGGTCAGCCACATGAGGGCTGGCACTGAACTACAAACAAAGTGTAAAACTTTTTGTAGCCGGCGAAAAAGCGCTTCCATGCTATCCAGTGGTGAGCAATCCCAAGTATATACAAATACCACGCAACACAATATGAAACAGAGGAGAAAAATGGTTATCCACTAATGTTTCTTATTAATATACGATATGGCAGGGTTCTTGGATATCTTTTACTGTAGGGAGTGTTAATGTTAATGTGTCTGCATGTGTGGAAAGAGGAAACCAGGAGAGCAGAGGGGCCGGGGGATAGGGCTCGGGGCAACCGACAAGACAACACTGGACCCGACCGAATATTACCACCTACGGTACGGGATGGAATATAGTTTCAGCCATTGATTACTAAAACTGTACAACGAAAGTAAATTAGGCAACGCATCTAGACCTACCTGTCCCTGTGTGTCCTACACCGTGGATCCTAATGCAGACGCTGCACGCCAATTTGTTAATTTTTTCTTCAGGATTTACAAATAAAAAGGCATGTTTTCTTAAAAAGTAGAGACCCAATCTTATGAATGGGCTCAATTACAAATAATGGTTAAAAACCGGACTGCACAAGTGTACGCACACACACTAGAACGCAACATAAGCTAAATGAACAGATGTTATCATACCTTACGTGTTCAAACTCGGCATCAACTCGGGGTTCCTTCAAGCCCACTGGACAGCGAACGTCTCAACCTATCGGACACCTTGAGTTACAAAAATATGATCCTGAATCCAGGCACGACAGGGGGCGTTTGTTGTTAAGAATTTTGTATTTGTCAGTTGAAAGAAAACGCGAAAACGGGAGGGAGAGAGAGAGACCCTGTTGGTTCCGGGGTGAAACTGGTCTTCAGGGGACCAAAGTCACACACACACACACACACACACACACACACACAAACCAAACTGTTGCCTTTCTTTACCAACAACTGTATGGGGGCGCGGAGCAGGGGAGAGAGATGGAGACCTTTACAAAGTTACAGGTGTGGAATGACGCGGAGGCCGCCGCCGGCTCTGCCTCACTGCCGGTTGCTCTTGATCCTCTCCAGACGCTTCTTCAGGTCGTCCAGGTTGGCGGAGGGGGAGGCGGAGCGGCCGCGGGGGGGCGAGTGGCCGTGCGGGCTGAGCTCCTGCTGGTACAGCTCCCGGGACTCCTTGAGCTGGGACAGCTTGCTCTGCAGCATGTCCGTGGAGGAGGCCACGGGAGGCTTGGGGGACAGCAGCGAGGAGATGGGCAGACGCTGCTGCTGGTCGTCCTCTGGGCCTCCTACTCCTCCTCCTCCTCCTCCTCCGACTCCTCCTCCACCCAAGCCCTGCAGGAGGTCACACAAACCAGAGGAATAAAAGGGTTAAGCCTTGTTCATTATGAAACACGTGAACATGTAAACTGTGGCTGGATTGCAAACACATGAACGCTTCTGATTATTTATTAAAAGAAAAAAGGCACATTATGAATGCATGAGCTACCAACTGAATTGTATTCAGTAATATCTTTATCAACAGCGATTTCAAGTAATAAATTGTGTTCACAAACATTCCTGTTACATCCATACACTAACCAACCAACAACTTGAAGAATTGCACCCAATTGGGGGAGGTACATAGGATTTAAATACGGCATGCGAGCCGGTAAGCTCATTACAGTGTGTGAGTGGGATCATGCTGACCTTGGAGTGGTTCTCCAGGCCCTTCCTCTGCCGCAGGAACTTCAGTCTCTCGTAGTACATGGCTGGCTTCAGGTCCTCCCCGTTGTTGCCGCCTAGAGGCCCCGAGTCCACGCCGTGCTGGGGGATCACTGCACACGCACACGCATAGACAGGAAGTGGTAAGCAACCTCTCAAGTAGTAAAACCATTCGTTTTACTACTGCCAAAAAAGCAACATTACTTTCAAATAAAGTTTTTCATTTTAGATGATGTGAATAAACCCAGACGGGTGACATCGAAATGCAAATGAAAAACATATAATAACAAAAAGGGGTTCATATGGTGCTGAAGCCCATTTCTCAGTTTCAAATCAAGTATGGGAAATACTGAATAGGAATAAGCATCTACAACGATTGACATTCAATTTCCATTTCTTCCATAAGTAGACTAATATAGGGGCCAATGAACATTTCTGCAAGTGCAGAGCAAAAGGAACCGAAATGCTCTGGCGTGTGCTTAATTAATCGTCAGAGGGAGTAAGCGGACGCCTCCACAATGTGCGAGCGCTCTTAACAAACACATCGGACCCCAGCAGTACAGCGCCAGGACGGGACCCAGGCCCGCTGGCCGGGCGTACCTGCTGTGGTCTGGATGCGGCCCTTGCCCTCACGCTCCGACTCGATCATGCGCAGGCCCCGCTCCACGTAGCTCTGGAAGAACTGAGAGGTGTTCCGCAGGAAGGGCTCCAGGTCCGCGTCAGAGTACTGCTGCTTGTACTCGTACAGCTCCGTCAGACCCTGGGGGACCCCAGGCACACACAACCACACAACACACACACACACACACACAGTCAGTTTGGTAGAGAAACAGCCTAGAGGTGTCCGTGTTTAGTCAACAGGCGATCCATCACAGAAGGCAAGGCAAAGCGAACACAGGCCCTCAAGGATAATGTTGCAAGCAATTCTCCCGAGCCATTAGTGACGCCAGTGCTGTTCCACTGGTCCACAATGAATCCCGGATCCAGCAATGCTACTATGCTATAGCAGAACTTCAGGGGAGACGGAACAGAGCCTGGGCTGGAAACTAGAAACCGCAAGAGTTGGAGTTATGCCTTGTTTCGTTTTCGTTTTGTTACTGAGACATTCTATCAAATATACACTTTGCGAGGGGATGAAGCTTTCAGAAGGGGATTTTAATAAATGTATTTCAACAGTCAACCGTTTACATGGTGTTGATCCCAACCTCCAGACAACATGATTGGTCGAAACAAACCGAAAGAAGCGAAAGAAAGCAAAACACCCCGTTCACCCAGATTCGACTTCCTCTAACATCAGACTTTAGATATGAATCTAAAGTGTGATTTGAGAGATTAGCTCACAATAGACTCGAGGTGACACAGCCAACCCACCGAGCTGACAACTAACTAGAACTAAGAGAGGAGATCTGACCTCCTTGGTGTTCTCCTTGGAGCCGATCTTCTTAAAGATCTCAGACAGAATGTCGCTCACTTTGGCCTTCGACATCCGATCCTCCTGGGCAGAAGGGAATCAAGAGCAGAGAATTTAGCTTTCCATCCAGTGATTAACTATGGATAACATCGTGATCCTGAAGACAATAAATTCAAAATATAATAGACATGATCATTAGATATCGTGGAAACAAAAAGGGAAGGTATGGGGAATTCCAAAGGAAGGACAAACCATCAGACACCAGTCGATCCCGTACTGGTTTGTCTGGGTGAGGGGTTCCTCTCTAGAGGGGACTGATGACCTACCGTGCGCGGGCCGCACTTCTCGTTGCCCCGGTCGCTCTTGATCCCGGACAGGTTCCCAGAATGCTTCACCACCCGCCTCAGGTGGGCCTCCAACTCAGACTCGTTGCGGTTCTCAATCATCGACAGGTGGTCTAGGATCTGAAGGTTAACACACAAATAGGACAAACAATCAATAATGAGAACATCTGTTATAACATCCAAATAAATACAATGGTAAAAAGATGGGTCAAGTGTGTGCAAAGAACAATAAGAGTACTTGAAATGTGTTTAGGTGTCTGTTATATGAAGTAAGATTGCCTGGACAGCTTAATATAATTATTTTAAAAAGACACGCAGCTGTCCCGTTTGTGCTGTATTGTCCGGTCCTGTATGTCATCATGGTGTGTGTGTGTGTGTGTGTGTGTGTGTGTGTGTGTGTGCGTGCGCAGACCTTAGCGCCTGTGAGCTTGCAGAGTGTGTGCAGCAGTGTCTTGAGGGTCCGGTGGGGCACGTCGCTCTTCAGCTGCTTGAGCTTGTCCTTGGGGAACACCTTCATGAAGTTATGGACGTCCAGCAGGATGCGGTCCAGGTTGATGCTGTTGATGGTCTCTGGGAGGTACCGGATCATCCTCCACAGACACTGGCGAGTGAATTCATGAATGAATGATAAGTCAACCAACACACTGGGAGTACGGCCACACACGTCGGCTTCCCAATTTAATGCTAGGGCTTGTACGTCGCAACGTCACATCGCAATGGCCACCGCCATTTCGGGAGCATATGAGCAATGGAATGTTAGTTATAATGTTGGTGGTCACGTATTTTTGATCATTGTTTAGTCATTAATCGTGAAATGATTGGTCACTATGGGGAGACATTGTTGGGTTTCAAACTGCCACAGCGTTTCTCATGCAAGACATGGTACAACAAAGTTTTAATTAGCCCAGGTTACGGTAGATTTACCTTGCTTTAGGATGTGACGGTAGTAAAACTCTCCTGAGCCCTCTCAATATGGCGGAGCATCCCCAACAAACAATCCCATGATGCGATTTTATAGTGGCCGAGTCCATAGGGACTTGTGGGTGGCTAGGACAGGGTCTTTTCACACCGGGGGTGGGGGGGTGTATGTGCACATGCACGTACAGCAGCGTGTTTGTGATTTCTGAACGGTGCCTACCTTCATGACCAGCTCAGAGAACATTGGAGAACCAGCCGTGGTGATCAGACTGTCCTGGAGGAGGACCAGGAGAGCACTGTGGAGGAGGGAGAACCAGAACGAGAGCGATATGAAGAGAGAGATGTAACAACACTGAGTTAGTGATCAAGCATTTCCGTGTCCTTCAGCTAGAAATCACGGCCAATGATCTCCTCTTATCCAAATTCAGACAGCAACAAAGAACTCACACCACCACCACAAGCAGACATCCAGACCAGAGCCCCCCCCCCCCCCCTCACCTGAGTATGTTGGTCTGGTCGGACCTCTCCAGCACGCGCACCACCAGGAGGTTGACGGAGCGGATGAGCTGCTGGCCGTCCTCGATGTCCTCCACGCGGCCGTCCAGCATCAGCGTGATCAGGCCGTGCATCAGGTCCTTCAGCACGCCCATCGACGCCTCCCTGGCCAGGGACTCCATGGAGAAGAGCTGACGGTGGCCGGATGAATGCACACCAGGAGAGAGAGAGAGAGAGAGAGAGAGAGAGAGAGAGAGAGAGAGAGAGAGAGAGAGAGAGAGAGAGAGAGAGAGAGAGAGAGAGAGAGAGAGAGAGAGAGAGAGAGAGAGAGAGAGAGAGAGAGAGAGAGAGAGAGAGAGAGAGAGAGAGAGAGAGAGAGAGAGAGAGAGAGAGAGAGAGAGAGTTGAGTTAATGCTGCCTTACATCATTCTTGAATTTCTAACCTAGTCAAGACAAGTGCTGCACATTCTTCCAACTTACCGTATTTTCCGCACTATAAGGCGCACCGGATTATAAGGCGCACCTTCAATGAATGGCCTATTTTAGAACTGTTTTCATATATAGGGCGCAAGGATTATAAGGCGCATAGAATAGAAGATACTGCAGTCAAACGTTTGACTGGGTTTGCGTTATGCATCCACTAGATGGAGTTCGTGTGCGGATGGAGGGATTACGTCTTTTCATAAAACGAAAGCACCAAGAAGGACCGCCTCGAAAACATCGATGTTCATGTCCCGTGCTAGCGCTGTTGCCTTCATTCGAATAGTGACTGTAGAGACGCTTCTACTTGCTGCTCTCTGTTCAACAACCCACTGTTCGAGTTTGTCCTCTAACTGTGGCTTTGTTCCCTCGGAAACTCTGTTTAATCTTTTTTACTTGGCGCAGGTCATCTTCTTGCTTCCTCCACTTCCGTACCATTGATTCATTAATGTTCAATTCTCTCGCTGCTGCTCTATTCCCATATTCTACTGCCTGACCGATTGCCTTGAGGTTGAACTCTGCGTCGTAAGCGTGTCTCTTGAAAGGTGTCATTTTGGGGTCTTTATACACACACAAGTGGTGTGGGACTGTGAGTAAGCACAGTAGCGGTGTTTACTGACTACGGTGCTGCAAGCGGTGCGGCTTTGTAGTTTACCAGTCGTACTGAAACATTTTATTATTATTAAATTGTTTTTATTTGTTTTTCATACTGAAACATTTTGAAAGAGCGCCTTGATCCATATATAAGGCGCTCCGGATTATAAGGCGCACTGTCGTTTTTTTTGAAAATTAAAGGCTTTTAAGTGCGCCTTATAGTGCGGAAAATACGGTAGTTAAAAATGGTGCCACATTCCTCCTGTCTCAACGGGTAATTATGACAGTTTGAAAGTGTCCACCAAATGGCATATATAAACATTTTTATATCACAATTGTTACATTGGAAATCAAATCTAAATGTAAGAGAAGTGGATTATGGCTGCCAAAATATATCACTATAAATTAAATGACAATGATATATCTATCAGAAAAGACACATTCAATCCCTGTTTTCCACGATGAATCCCTGTACTACAGTTGTCCTACGTGTCATCACCATTGTACATTTCTGGCCAGTGCACTCACAGACAGCATGTTGCCGATGATGCAGCTGTAGAGCTTGAAGATGTCCTTCTTGTCCAGCCGCTCGTCGGCCATGTGCGTGTTGTAGGTGAGCCGCAGCTGCATGAAGGTGGCGATGAGGAACTGATCGATGTGACCTGACATGACCTCCGCCTTGTCCTCCTGCCGCAGCACCTCGTCTATCTACGGGGGGGGGGGGGGAAGGATAGGTCAGGATTATAAAGGGGAAGTGGTCCGAATAGAAATACCGGAGAAAAGGATGACCCATTCCAATCATTTGTCCTATTATTTATTTATTTATTTATAATTGTTGAATTGTATTATGATTTATCTTAGTATTTATTAATAGTTAAATGTGAATATGATGTCTTGACAGACATACTGCATTTGTACAGATATTAGTACTTGCTCAATGGTGTTGTACTATGTAGCTACTCCCTGGGCGGCAAATAACTCCTGAGCCAAACCAAATCCAATACTATTCCGGCAGACTGGTGAGACCAGTTTCAATTTAAGAATGGGTGTTCGGGTGTGTGTGTTCCATACAAACAATGTGTGTGTGTGTGTTCCATACTTGAGCCAGGGCCTGTATGCTAGTGTTGATGTCACCACTGGCCACTTGGGAGATGACAAAGTTTATGGTGGAAGCCGTGCTGTTGTGGAGCTCATCAAAGTGGGGGGAGACCGAGCGCATCCTGGGAGGCAACACACACACACACACACACACATAAGTAAAGCAAATACATCATAACAAAGGCCCTTTAAAATACAACCAAAGCATCTATATTTCTCATTGACTAATTTAGCAGACGCTTTGGCCAAAGCAAAGTACAGTGAATGTTTACATACATATCATTCATGTTATATCATACATGTCATGAAGGAGAGGGAGATTCGATTGTTGGCTCAAGGATGCCATCAGGTAGACTGTAAACACTGGGGTATGAACCCAAAACCTTTTTGGATGACAGCTGAACCACTGGAATATCCTGCCCTCTAAATGATTAGTGTTTGTGCTTGCGTACGCATGGGTGTGTGCTTGTGCGTCTGCCCGTGCGTTTGTGTGTGTGCGCGTGCGCTCACTTGGGCTCGGGCATCATAATGGGCTCCAGCAGCTCTTCCAGCTTGTGCTGCACCAGGTCGGGCAGGTCGCTGACCCGGCCCTGGTCCGTCTCGATCATGTCCAGGTCCAGCTGGAACTCTCTGGGGATGCTCGGGTGGGAGGGCTCGTTGTGCTGCGCATTCTGACGCGCTTGGCTGGGCGAGCATTAGCAGGCAGAGAGAGAGAGAGAGAGAGAGAGAGAGAGAGAGAGAGAGAGAGAGAGAGAGAGAGAGAGAGAGAGAGAGAGAGAGAGAGAGAGAGAGAGAGAGAGAGAGAGAGAGAGAGAGAGAGAGAGAGAGAGAGAGAGAGAGAGAGAGAAAGAAAGAAGAAAGAAAGAAAGAAAGAAAGAAAGAAAGAAAGAAAGAAAGAAAGAAAGAAAGAAAGAAAGAAAGAAAGAAAGAAAGAAAGAAAGAAAGAAAGAAAGAAAGAAAGAAAGAAAGAAAGAAAGAAAGAAAGAAAGAAAGAAAGCGGGATGATGTAAAGCGATGGAGGAAAGCGAGCAAAGATAAGAGTGAAGCAGGAGGAATGACCGGAGAGAAAACATAAATAGGAGGTCGGATAGGATGAGGAAGGAGAGAAGAAATTAGATGGATCCAAAAGGGACAGCAGAGGCGAGAGGAAGAAGCGATGAGAGGAGAGGGGTTAGAGTAAATGAGATTGGGTTTGGGAGAGAAAGAGGAGAGTACAGTTAGACAGCTGCATGAGAGATCAGTGCCTCTAAGCTCCAGTCCTCACTGACATAAACACAGACTTAAAGCTGCTCGCTGCATTCCAGTACAATCATCTCAACTCTAGCCGGGAGACACTTATGTTTCCGTGGGGCAAAGCAAGGAAGCGTGAAACTATTTATTATAACGATAACCATAATATTACACTCTGGAGGCATTTCACAATAAACATTTACAAATTTCTTTGTTGCATAATCCAATCCCAACTATAGTCTGCATCAGAGAAAAATAAGTAAAGCTGCGTTCAGATATTTCAATTGCATCAAACACAGTCTTGGGACGTGCACAGCATAATACATAAACAATAGGATAACAGGTAGAAGGCATATAGGGATTAATCTGAGAGCTAAATTGTACCCACAAATGCATTTGGACTAATGGGACTGGAGCTAATTAGCACTGATCTGATCCAACAACAGAACAACCAAACCACACCACTCCCGCTCACCATTAGAACTTTAAAGAGGTGCCTTGATATCCGAACAATTTCATAGCATTCTTTTCCACTTCGTATTAGTTGGATAGCACTGATGAAAATAAACAAGATTAGCTCTATTTTCTCGGCGCTTGGTAGCTTACCGCAGTTATGATTAGATTTGCCATCTGTTATAATGAACAAATTAAAAGATAGTTATTGATTATCAATAGAAAGCTATGCCATAAAGCCCTCTGATAAATAGCACAGAAAGTGCAAAATATCAAGGTATGTCTTCAAATGTGTCCCTTGCGGCCTTCATATCACTGAGATCCTGTGATGTTGTCAGAACCCGATGTAGGTGAATGGAACACAGACAAGGGGCGTGACTGGGGTGCTGTATTGCAGCTGCTATTAGGATGAACTGCATTACTTTCTACAGAGCTGGTGGAAACACACACCGAAACATACGGCAGGGGCCTACACAGTTGACCTGACTGACTAAGAGAGGTTGGACGTCTATAGCCGTGGGGAGGAGTACAGAAGAGATTATTTTGGGACTAGGTATGAATCTTGGGATGATGCTGTCAAAAAACAATAAGCAGTCATGAAAGGCGCATGCAGTATTATTCGTAAAATAATCTACATTTACAAAATTGTTGGATTCATATTTTGATGTCCTTTTAACACCTTTTGTTGGCATCTTGGCAAGTAGTTTTACTTCATGTTTGAGTGACAAGCTAGGGGATCTAGTTCTGTTAGCACTAGCAGTGCAATGCTTAGCTATGATGGGAAAGGCTTGGTCATCTTTCTTTCTTAAAACTATCTAGACTACATCTGCTGTACTGGGACCAGCCAGTAATGTAAAACCAGATAGCTCGATGCAGGGATGACGCTGGGGCGTACATGTTTTGATGTATTATTTAAAAAAGTTTGTCTTGTGTGTGACTAGCCAAGTCACTGGGAGGCTTTAAAAGAAAGAGGCCTTTAGCCTAGTAGGGACACACTTTGGAATCCACAAGATTTCCTATTCAGGAAGACAGAAGGCTGTGTGAGACAGAGACATTGAACTTCAACCAAAGGGACGCTGGGGACATCTCCATTATGCCTCTGTTCTTTTGTCTGAATGGGAAGTTATGCAACAGCGAATGCTTTGTTGCAGGGGTCTGAATTAGGGGAGGGGGTCGCGCTCACATTTTGATGATTATATGCTTGCAAACAAACGCGATTTGTTTTTTACATTTTGTGTCCAAAAGTGGCAGACAATAATTAAAGTGTCCCAGCAGTTTGTCCATGTAGATTAATTGAGTTAGGTGGATATAGCCGTGTGCAAATGTACATTCCAGGCGAAGTAATCCAGACAACAGCGAGGGAGGGGGGGGGGGGGGGGGAGAACTGGTACTCACATCCTATACGTGCGATACATTATTCTGCTCCGCAAAAGGAAGGCAGGCAGAGAAAAAGGAACCCAAATCACACAGAAGACGTGAAGAGGAGACACACACAAAGAGTTAAGAGGCAGGCGGACAGACAAACAGAGAGAAAAAAAGACAGAGAGAAACGCGCCACAAGTTTTGACCACCAGAGAGACATACAGCAGGCCTGTAGGCCGGGGAATCATAAACAAAACCGAGTATTGCTTTCACAGGCACAATGTTTAAACTGCTTGCCAATGCAGTGGGGATGTGCAGGAGCAGAGTCAATACTTCAACACTATGGGGACAAATAAACATTGAAGCATCTCTCCCTCACACCCAGATCCATTACATTCTTGATATATAGTACTTGTGCCTGCGAGAGCAATCGTACATGCAATACGTTGAAAATAATAGTAGAGAAAGGCAAGGATAGATAGATTAGTTGTTGATTTGTTGAGGAAAACAGCCTGTCAGTCACAAGGTTTAGGATGAGTTGTCACAGACTCACAACAATTAGCCTTGAGGACCAAGAGGTCTGCTATGGCTGTCACAGTCATAATGAAGATGCCCATGGGCAGAGAGGTGGACATGCTGGTAACTGTTGTATCTAAATGGCCTTACTGTGCTACATATGAACAAGCCTGACAAAAAAGGTTAGAGGAGGGTGAGGTTAGTATGATTAAGATTACTATTCGCACCGTGTTTGGCAAGGGGGGGAAAAACAGCATAGAGTTTAGAACAAGATCAGCAACATCCCAGAATTGTTTTCCCTAAAAACAGGTTTCTGTTATTCACAGTCATAAATGAACACTTGATTACATCCAACTTTTTATACCAGCTGGAAAGAAATGCTATTATATAGTGTGCAATGCTAATTAAATGATGTTCTTAGGATGACTCCTAACCCATACTCTTCCCTCATCACAGTGCCACGCTAAGCTGTCGGCCCCACTCTACTCTGATTGACCGCTTACTCTAACTCACGATCACAACTGAAACCCAACAGAAAGCCCCAAACTGAGCGTACTTGAGTTTGTTGGGGTCCTCCTGGGCGGGCTTGCGCAGGAAGGTGGCGGTGGAGTTGGGGGGCTGGGTGCGCTCCGGGGCGCTCTGCTTCGCTGGGGCGGCGGCGGGGGTCTTCTTAGCCGAGCGCTTGATCCGCTCCTCCAGCATGCTCATCTCTTTCTCCGATAACTGCAGGGGGGGGGGGGGGGGGGGGGGGGGGGGATGCATGGTTCGCAGAGTAATGCGCCTATTGCTAATGTGAGGGATTCATTTATGAATCTTGAATATTTGTTCCGATTCGTTTTTTTTTGCAAATAACACCACAGTTCCAAGATCTTGTGAGAAAAACAAGCAACGTTAAAACTCACCTTAAAAATCGAATCTAAGAAAATCGAAATCTAACATTAAAACCATGTTTAGTCAGAGCGACTCAGCATGGTGTATGTGATTTACCCTGAATCCGATTTTAAGATGGAGTTAAAGGCTAGTGCCTTTATTCGTCCTAACCTTAAAATCTGATTCAGGGTTACATCACATACATCATGTTAAGCCAATCTGACACGCTGGTACAAACACTGTTCATTTGACTTCTTCCGAGAGTACGCTTTTGACTGTTTCCATTGCAAACTATAGCAAGGATGTCACGTTGCATGTCGACATGAATGAACACACCCAGAACTGCCTAAAAAACCCCTCTGATGTTATACGACGACCACTCACGTTTCCTATGAGCTTGTAGACTTGCTCTCCGCAGACGTTGTAGACGGCGACCACGGTGTTGAGGGCGGCGTTGCGCACCGACGTGTCCCTGTCACCGATGTGCACCGCGATCTCCTTCAAGCACTTGGCCGGCGTGGGCTGGCACACGTTCATACCGTTGCCCTCGATCAGCAGGCCCAGCTCCTCCAGACACTCTGGAGAACCGAGCGTGGAGGGCAGGGAGGGCACAGTCACGGGGAGCATTCATCTCGTCAGACATTTCCTTAAAGGTTAATGCGCCAAAGTAAAACAAAGATGGTTCACGAGTCCCGAGTCCGAGTCCGAGTCGAGTCTCAAGTCTTCGGAGGACGAGTCTCAGGTCAAGTCACTGTGTGTGCGACTTAAGGTTGACTCGAGTCCACGTCGCAAACTCGAGTGCCCATCTCTGGCGCGGACAAACAGTTATTCTACTGCTTGAGGAGCGATGCTTGAAACGTGTCAGATCAAGTCGGTACAAAGCAAGCAAAAGAAAAGAGAGTATCTTTGATGTTTGCCATTAACTTGGGTTGGACGAGCAAAGAAGGTTAACCCTAAGGGAACAAGAGAACACGTCTACACGGGCTGACTCGTAACACGTATTATGCTTGATTGTATAAATCTAGACTCCACAGAGGTTGATAAAGGAGTGGTCGCCAGTAGTTTGTTTGGTCAAATCAAAACAGCAGAAAACCAGAACAAAGCAGGTAGGTCTCACCGGATCTCTGCTTGGAGTTCTTGGACTTGGTACCGTCCATTAGGAAGGGGAAGACCTTGGCGGCTGGGTACACCTTGCACAGCATGGTGAGGATGGCGCGCACGTCTTTACGGACCCCGTCCTTAGACTCCCCCATCTGCCCCAGGGTGCCGTTAGGAGGAGCGAGAAGGAGGGAGAGAGAGAGAGAGAGAGAGAGAGAGAGAGAGAGAGAGAGAGAGAGAGAGAGAGAGAGAGAAAGAAAAAGAAGTAGGGAGGAATGAAGGTCAGAGGGGAGGAAGAGAGGAAGAGGAGAGTTCAACAAAGCAAATCAGAAAGTATAACAGCAGTGCTGTGCTCTTATATGACCAGGCTGACCTTGAGGATGAGGTAGGGGACGAAGGAGTTGGCCTCGTACTCGCTGAGGTGGAAGTCCTGCGTGATGAGCATGGCGAACAGCAGCTTCAGGTACTCCAGCACCTTCATCAGCACCGTGGTGTTGGTGTCAAAGAACCGCAGCGTGAACCACTTGAGGATCAGGTCCAGGCAGCCAATGGTCGCCTCGCTCTCGCTCTCCAACCTCTGGCGCGCGCCCAGAGACACAGAGACACACGGGATATTTGACTCCCAGCCAAAAGGTCCTGGGTTTGAACCCCGATGTACGCAGTAGACTACCTGCTCATTACTGAAAACCCCAATCCCAAAATCATTCCTTCGATAAAAGTATCTGCTAAATGACTAAATAGTCAATATTAAATTGTAATACACAAACACTGTTGCGATGACCTTGATAACGTCCCGCCCTTTAACCACAGCTATATTCGATAACGCGGTGGTAGGACATCACAAAGGTCGTCAACAGACAGGCGTGTGCACGTGGCGCACGTGGCATGCCTCCCCACCTCCATCATGACGCCGATGGCCTTGACGTGTCTCTGGAAGTCAAAGTGGAAGATCTCGTCTTGCAGCCACTTGGCGAAGCAGGTGGACATCTGGGATTTGAGCTGCTCCACGTACTCATCCCGCGGGGTGTTGAAGTTCCACTTCAAGATCTGGGGAAGAGGAGTGTGAACTCAGATCGGTAAAGACACTACAATCGTACATCTTTCGTAGGACTTTGACCCAGTGCCATCTGGAGCTGACACATGACAAATGTCTTGATCATTTAAAGAGACAAAAAACAAAAAGGACAGCTGGTCTGTACCTTCAGCTGCTTCTCCTCTTTGCTCCGCTGCTCCTTGGCGTTGGGGATCAGGGTGAAGATGGGTCCGGACCGGTCCTCTTCCTCCTTCATGCCTTTGGCGGCAGGCTTCTTCCCTGGTGCTCCCTGGGAATGGAGACCGAGGCTTAAGGGTTAGCAATCTGAGTTTGTGTGTGTCTGTGTGTTTTTATGTATCCATGATCTATAGCTCGTCTATGTGTGTATTTCATGTTGTACATCGATTTGTGAGGATGATCAGAGAAAGCAAAGAGGTTTTAATAAATCACAGAAAGATCGTTGCAAGGTAAACGATGTGCAGAAGTGATTGATGAAGCACCGTATGCCAACATGCAACAGAAATGGAAAAACACATTCATGCAGTGTACCGACTTGAACCTCCAACAATGTGGCAACACTTCTTTTCCTCCTCCTTCTTAACTCTTCCTTGGGACGCAGTCTACATCACCTTTCATACTGCCACATTGTTTTGTCCCATGTTAAAAGCTTGAAACACACATCAACCTAGTTCAATTGTGTTCGGTCGAAGAAAGGGTTTTTTGGACCAGTGGGTGTAATAATCCCAGTGCCCGTTAGTTAGTGATCAGATAAAGGTTAGGTTAGACACAGCAGTTCTCTGGACCAGATCTCCAGGAGGAGATTGTGGCTAACAAGTGTCCCAATGTGGTAGAAAAACATTGCTCAGGTGTTTCCACATCTAAATGCAGAACTTCCATAAAAGAATTACAAATAACAAAAATCTGCTACAATTACATATAACCTATTCATCTTGCAGCTTCAAAATGTTTTTTCCTAATCCTTACTTCTGGCTAAATAGTGTCATAAAAAGTAATTCAAATACAAAATCTGACACCAATAGCGTGTGCTAGTCATGTCAAACTCAGCCTGATTCCATCAGAGGGACATTTGTTAGCCCCACGTAGCTCGGTGCCCCCCATACGGCTACCTGTTGACTGCCAGCAGCAGCCTTGCCCCTGGCTGCTGGGGCCTTTTTACTACCACTACTGTCCTCTGTGGACGGAGCTGGACAGGCGGGCTCCTCGGAAGGGGAGGGGGGCTGGGCGGGTACAGACAACCACATCATAGGTGAACATCACATTAACAATAAGGAGGGATGGGGAGGGGGGGGGGAGGCAATAGAAAACAATGTCAAAAAATATAATGAAACAACAACACATGTATTGATATTCACACAGGTACAGATCTTTAACAGCGTTTTAAATTCGTGTGATTCAACCATCTTGCTACATTTCAAACGGTTTACATATTATTATGAATATACTGATATTAGAGGGCTGATAATATTTGCTCTGTACCTGAGTAAATAAGTAGGAATAAATAATAAATAACAGCCAGTAAGTAAGTAAATGATAGTGAAGGACCAAAATGATCTTGATGATAAAGGGAGGGTACCCTCTTAGCAGCCCCTCCTCCTCTGATCTTCTTGGCTTCGGGTTTGGCATCTGTGGTGTCGTCACCGGCGGGCTGAGGCCTGGAGCCTGGCAAGGACAAAGATTACCATGGCAACATCTTCTTGAAAAGGAAATAACACCTAGGCCCCAGAAGTCAATGTTAGGTTTTGACGCTTCCATAATCCCTAAATTAACCCTAACCCTTGACTAAGAGAAGTGAAGATTTTTACTCTGGTTTCCACTGACCTGCTGCTGCTTTGCTCCCAGGGCCCTTACCTGCCCCATCCCCTGCCTTGGAGGGTGCAGCAGGCTTCGCTGGCATCACCGCCCTGGCCTTCTCCAGCATGGCCGCCACCTGGTCCTTGGATGCAGGCTGGAGCGAGCAAGAATGTCATTCACATTCTAAAATCTAAAAAAGTATTCAACACAGATTGTTCAGCGAGGTACCTTGAGTTTCCCCGCTGACTTGGTCATCTTGTCGAAGCCCAGGTGCATCATGAACACCGGCAGGGCGTCTTGGGCCTTCTTGCGGACGTCACCATTGCGGTCCTCCAGGCAGGCGAAGAGTTGGGGCAAACACAGCATCAGGTCTCCCGGTACCGTCCTCATGTTGGGGAGCTTCTCGGCCAACCAGCCCAGTAGCTGCAGAGACACACACACTGCATTTGTCCTGCAAACTGCTACTGAATAGACCACATTGGTGGAGGGTGGGAGTGTGTGTGTGTGTTTGTGTGTGTGTACCTCCTGGCGGAGAAAGGGGTTTTCCCTCTTCAGCTCCTCTGACATGTCGTCTCCCTCTAGCCAATCCTTCATTCCAGTCTGTTCTACCCACGCCTGCAGCGTTGCCAAGGCAGCAGCCCTCACATTGGCCTACATTAACATGTGGGGGTGGAGGGGTTAATAAGCCATGATTGGGGCATTGAAGAAAGACCTGGCTTTCAGGGATTACCCTCTGCCTCAAGTCTAAATGCAACTTGTGAATAGTTATTTTTCCACCAGTTTCATATGATGTTATACATACACATTCCATCCATGTTGCAAAGTGTCACAAAATAACGCTGGTTCCACAAAGCTGAATAAGTGAACATGTACCTTGCTGTCTCCCAGCACGGTGATGATGGGGATCCCTAGGGATTTTATATGCTGTTTCAGGCCGGGGCCCATGGCAGTGGCCAGCTGCTGCAGCATAGTCAGGGTTTGCAGCACCTGGGACGAGTACCAAAAACACAAGTAATATTTATATCAGCGACACCACTAGCCTTGGGATTTCAGGTGACACATGGCAATGTGCACATCACCTTGTATCCATAATGGATACAAGGTGACAAGCTAATGTTTGTAACTTTAAGACGGTGTTTATTAAGTGCATACTTTTGCAAAAAGATTATTCTAAGATATACCACGTTTTTTTTACAACTAATATAAATAATGTTAAGATGTTATTTGATGTAAACATGAACATTAAAAGGATATCTTTGGGATTTTTCAACCTGGACCTTATTTTCCCGTCGTAAATTGACTATGGGAACTTTTTTCTTTACCTTTCGCTTGATCCGGTCTGCTTGTTATTGTGTCTAACCAAGTCCTGGTCTGAAATCTCACACTAAGAGATAAGTCGTTACAGGAAAGTTCCCTGTTATTACAATCTCAACCCTCCTTCACCAAAACCTTTTAGATAACACTAAACTCGGTTTCTGTAGTCCAACACAACAAACTCTTATCGGCATTCCACCACGTTCTCATCCTGCAAATCTTCAACTCTCCCGAGATTTCAGAGCAAGACTGAAACGCTCTCACTCAATACTGGACCAATTTCAAAACTGTTATCCGCATTAATCACTAAAACATTACGGGAATATAGGGTCCGGGTTGAAATATCCCTAAGATATCCTTTAAATGAGTGGTGCAAATACTTAGCTTAGTGAGAAACATGGGCCTGACAAAATTTCTTCAAGGTAGTATTCAGCTTCAACCAATTGTATTAAGGTTCATTATCAACACTTTTACATTTTAATTTGTTCCAAGTACCCCCTGCAATCCTTCAAAGTTCCCCTAGGAGAGCGCGTACCCCCATTTGAGAAACAACCACTGCCAATATCCTGCACTGAAGGAATCCTGAATCAAAGAACCGTTTGTGGTGACCAGTGTATCATAAATGTAATAATCCACATCTGAACCTCTACTAACCAGTATCTTGTTGGAGTCATTGAGACGGCCCTTGAGTGCCAGGGACAGATCTCCGATGCTGGCTGTGATGAACTTGGCTTCCGAAATGATGGCCGCCGCCTCATCCAGACCCTCCTTCCTGATCTTCCAGTTCTTATCCCCGATCTTAGACACCAGGTCAGAGTTGATCTTATCGCTGAAAGAATCAATCAATCAGTCAATATAAAACACAGATTGCTATTGTTTCGCCTAACGATAGTAATAAAAAGTATTGAAAGCATGAAGATTTGAACTGACACACAATGACAATGATTATTTCAGTGCGAGTGACCCTGATGTGAAACAGCTGGGTCTAATGGGAGAGGAGAGGGGCTCGCCTGATGTCTGTTCGGGGGAGGAGATCCATAATGTCTGGTGGTCCCGCCGCCTCCTCCTCTGGCTCCTCCCCATCATCCCCATCCGCCTCTGGCCCAGACTTCCTGGTGCCACGGATGGCTGCGGGGGGCGACTGGCCCTGCATCTGTTAGGGGCCACATCTATTATTTACATAACCAGCACATTGAGATTCAAAATCTCTTTTTAAATTGATACATAATCCCATTGGAAGCATGAGGCTATTTCAAATGCTTAAAAAAAAAACAACAACAACGTGTGCAATATGGATGGAAAGCATAGCAGACATTTTCAAACAATCCCACTATACTCGAAACGAAGACATCATTTAACGCCATGAAAAAAAGGGCAACCTTCTCAAACTCTGCGTCTATCTGCGAGAGGAGGGCGGGCTTCTCGTCCTCAAAGAACATGCGCAGGGGGGCGCCCATGTACAGGTACATGACCCCCAGCAGGGTGATGGCCGAGATCCGCACAGCAGGGTTGGTGGCTCCCAGGGCAATCTTCACGTTGTTGATGAAGGCTTTCACGTTGATCCTAGAGAGGAAAGCCACTATTAGAGCATATGAAATCATGTACCAGGTCAAAGAACAAAGTCATCATTATTGTTATGTACGCTTATGTATACGTATGTTTATACGTATGTACGTACCCCCTATTCAAGTAGAGTTTAAATGAAATATCAGTATCCATGTGTAGTAATGACTCTGCTCTGAATTAACTACATTATAAGTCTGTTATAGTGAACAAACATAACATACATACATACATACTTGTACTTATTTAGTACACACTTCAAATCAACTGAGAATTATGAAACCAATTCAGCCATGAATCTAACAAATACTCTAAGCACTAACACTCCCCATGGCAGGATGAGCCTGCAGGCAAGTCACACTCACCCAGCAAAGCCAAACTCCTTCATGGCGTTGGCCAGCCAATTAAGAGACTCGGCCTGGTTCTTGGGGTTCTTCTGAGCAAAAGCCAATGACACCAACTGATAAAACACACAAAATGTTGAAATGTCATACTTCATACATAAGTCAATATTTTAAAAGTCTAAAGCCCCCGAGTGGGCCAGGGATGGCTTAGTTTTTGATAACGTTTTGACACATTCACAATGGAATTTATCCTTAACTACTTCTAAACACTCCGCTTTGGAGTGGACAGTCTGAGCAAAGGGGCACTGGAGTGTGGGGGCATGTTGTGAATCAATGTAGAGATCTTCAATTCATGGTGGACATGAAAGTCGTTTTTCATGGGAAAGTAAAACAGGATTTGCACTGAATAGCCATGAGACAATTGTGTTATCCTATTGTGTTTTACTGTACTAATAAAACATGCTGCAAAATAATAAAATAAACTCAAAAGAGATATTGGACACCTAACCTGTTCAGCCGTCCACGGCAGTGAGCAGGACTCTCCGATTGCAGTCAGCCCCTCCTTAGCGTTCCCGCCGCACTTGACGTCTCCCACCTTGTCCACCAGGCATTCCAGAACCACAGAGGCTGAGGTCTTGGAGAACTGCCCTCTCTGGGCTATGATAGCCACCACACGGAGCTTCATCTGCATCACCTAGACGTGTGGGGGTGGACATCAGGAGCTTGGGTTGTTCAGGGTCGAATAATTCAATACATCGGTGAGCTACTAGTTTTGACTACAAAAGAAGGACTACAATGATCAGGTCGAAGTGAGTATGCAGCCCTTTCTCTCTTGTCAACAGCCGTTCCATTGCCGTTCCCTTTTTGCACAAGACCGCTTTCATTTGAAGGACAACAACAGGCTGAGGTCAGATATGTTTACAAGTAGCATACAAAAGCATTTTGTTTCAAACTGAACACCATAGCAATGGTTACCTGGAAGTTGGTCTCCTTCCACCCAGGCTTCTTGGCAAGCATTCTCACCAAGGCCTGGCAGGGCATTTCTACCTTATCCATGGTCTCGACAGCCTGAACAGCAAGACAGACCATCCATTAACACTTGATTCGGTATATTCATGGGTTCTGATTCCACTCAGGGCAATAAAGTAACAAATGTAGCGAAAAAATTGGTTCTGCATATCCACGGAGAAATGAGAAGACCTAATCTAATAGGCTCTTCGGCGCTGATGGTTAGGTCCATGATGAGCTGTCAGATATGAATATTGTCAGGAAGGGATAACCACTTATGAACGTTTTCAGATGCAGTGTTCATTGGAAGCGGCCCAATTCAATTATCTTAAGAGCTAATAACATTAGGGTGCCAGGCTAAGACAGACCCAGTGTGGAGTACGCAGTAGATAATTAGAACATTTTTAACAGTTTGAATGGGATCCAACACAGTATAATAAGCAGGGAGAACAAGTTACCCTTTGGAACTCCTCCATGCTGGCCAGCCTCTCCTTCCAATTGGCTGAATCTAGCTGCGCCAGACAGGTAGCAGGAAGTACTGCCGCTGCCCTCTGCTCACAAACCTCTATCTGAAACGACCACAGCGGCCAGACAGCAAGTCAGGCAATGAACATAAAAATACTTGACGATGACAAAGCGAGGGTATAACGCTGATAGACAAGATACGGAACCGTCCCTTGGGACTCACCGGCAGTTCGGTTTCTATCATCTCTTTGGTTTCGACCCCTTTCTTAGCTTTAGCCCCGGACGCGGTGGCTGGCTTGACCTTCTTGGAAGGTCCTGCGGATGGCTAAGGACAACAGAACAACACAGAAAACTCATCTTCAGGCCTGACACCATCTTTGTTACAGCAGGGATTCAGTGTGCCAATTAAAACCCAAAATACAACATGCAATAATTAATGAATACGTACATACCAACTTAAAGGAAATATGTTTGATTATATTGGTGAAGCGTTTACCTTGCTGGCCGCAGCTGCAGGAGTCTTCTTGGGCGGGCCTGAGGACTTGGATGGGGCTTCGGTTGGGGGAGGGGGTTTAGCTGCTGTCTTCTTGTCTCCTCCGCTCGCACCCCGTTTAGCCCCGGGGAGATCAACTTTATCTGCACATTCCTTTATCTGTAAACATGGAGATAAGGGGAGGGTCTTAGCTCTCAGAAAAAAGTAGTAAATTGTTGAAATCCCTTCAGTTGATTTACGGGCTCTACCAATTTCTATTAAATTTAACACTTTGAAAGTTTATATTTCTACATAGTTTCAGCCAACTGTAGTTCATCCATTAGATGCATTCCCAACGCTCTCCCTCTCTCCCTTCGCACCTTATCTAGTTTGAGCTTATCCAGATCGGCCAGAAAGGGGTTGACGGCCTTCTCCCCGATCACCTTCATGGCTGTCCCCAAGGCCTCGAATGCGGCGTCTCGAACCTCCGGGGCCGAGTCGTTCACTTGCTGCGAGAAGGGTAAAAGACAAAGCCGCAGTGAATCCTTAGCTCAGGAAAAGCCCAACTCTAGCCATGAAGAGACAACAGAGGAGTAGGCAGGAGGAAGTGACCTTAATGAGGGCAGCACAGAAGGGCTTGAGGACGCTTTTGGACAGGGAGGCTTGTGTGCAGTGTCTGAAGGCACGGGCCAGGAAGAGCGAGGCCTGCTGCTTGATGGAGGGATTCTTGTTGTCCATCACACCAACGATGTCCTCCGACAGGTTCTGGAGGGTGGTCTAGGAGGGGAAAAGGTTTTTATTATTATTCAGTTTTACTTTCAACACACATGTAAACAATACAAATAAATGGCAAAAGAAAAATAAAGAAAAACTGCCAGATTATATATATATATATATATATATATATATATATATATATATATATATATATATATATATATCATGACTTAATTCACAGCAATTTTCAAAGTTAGTCAGGTATTACAATAATACAGATAAAGGATAAAGAGTACAGGGTTGCATCCCTACAGAGTATAATTTAAAAAAGTGTAATTATTTATTATTAAACATATTATTATAGAAAGGTATATAATGTATGGTATGTATGTAGGTATGTAAATCCCTCACAGCCATGGATGATCCAATGATGTGTAATCAAATGTATGTATTTCGGTGTGCTGTTCAAATTTAAATAGATCTTATATAAAAATATATATCTTAAGTTTATCCAAAGTGACCTCCAGTGAATTCAGTTCCATGTCATTAAGGAGCAGGGGGGCTTTGACCTCTTGCTCAAGGATGGCTACAGGTAGACTATGGACACAGAGTTTTGAACCCAGAACATTCCGTCTGTGAGTTCAACATCCTAAAAAGCAGATGCTATCCTAAAAACCAGATGCTATCCTTACTGTTGGAAAGTTCTTTGATGATGCCTTTTGGATGCTTAAGCTACTAGCTACTATACTATATCTCTCAATGACAAACATCCTAATGGAAATGTGTAAACCATATTCTACAAACCTATACTAAATATAATAAATCTCATCTGAAACCTAGCATATCAGATGATTTCTTGGTATTTCATTCTCACAGTGAGGAAGATGGCGTCGATGGCCTCCTGCAGGGCCTGCACAACCTGAGGTTTCTTCTCCTTGAACTTCTCAAGAATAGTCGACACAACCTGGGACCACACACCAAGCAGAATAGAAAAGAGAATAGCAGTTAAGAACGATTAGACGACAGCAGAGAATAGAAAATAGTTATTAAGAGTATTAAATGAAAAAGGCCCGTACTAGGTGTAACTGGTCAATTATGGTAATAAGGACAATGCAATTAACTCCAGACAAGCCAACAAATGCTTTCTTTGTATTGGCTTGTTTAGCTTGTGCCAATACTGGATTAATTAAAGGTGCATTCATTCATTTAACGATTTTACCCTCAAAAGGTTAATAACAAAGCAAACGATACTCCACAACATGTATACAAATAATATATGCAGTCGGTTAAACTTACAAGCGTGGCATAGGTTCCAAACTTCTTCCTGAGTCCAGCGGCCAGACCAGCCAGGCATTTAGCGGCCAGGGTCACCAGCATGACATTGGCGTCTTTCCCCACAACCTGTAACACAAGACTTCGAGTTCAAAGTGCAGATATGGTACAGAAGCAAACAGAAGATCACTTATATCAAATACACCTCATCAATACTTGCGTGATGGACACCAGTGTGACTGTCAGTAAAATATATACACGTCATACATGCATGAAGACCTACATACATACATACATACATACATCAAATTGCCTGGGTCCTAGATCCCAAAAGCAAAATGTAGATACAATTATTACCAGTTTGTCAACCTCATAGATAAACGAAGTAATTGCACCACCCCTATGAATTAATAACTACATTAAATCCTATACATAAGGCTTATATAATCATGTAAAATCAATGCAGCACAAAGCAATGCAGCAGTAGTCTCACAGACTACAAGGTGATATTCATAATCTCTAACCTTCTTCAGCGCTCTGACCAGGTCTCCATAGTCTCCACTCTCTAGTTTAGGGTTTTTAGCCAAAGTCTCCACAGCCTCCAGGGCTTCCTTCCTCTCCTGCCACTTCTTGGCTTCCTGTAGAAAGTCAGACATACACACATTGTTAACCACTACAAACAAGAAATATATAGAAAACAATATGATCCACAATTCTGGCAAGACCAGTAGGCATCATACAAATACTCCCTGAAAGAATATATGCCTCTTTCCACCCAGCTAGCTCCTCTCTTATTCAGTTTAGACTTAGTAGGGCATGCTTACTATCTTCTCGTAGAAGTCTTTTGGGAGCTTGGCGAGGATATCCACTGCCTCCAGCAGCTCATAGGGATCCACTACCACCACTGTGTCCTCCTCTTCCTCCCCTGAGGGCAGAGGAGCAGAAGAGTCAACACAAATATTAACTACTGCTCCTGGCATATGAATCATCATATGCCACTGTAGAAATAGCCTGGCAGTGCAAGTGCCTCATTTCAAAAGACACCACAGAAGAAAGAAATGCAGACGTAATGGAATAATACATCTGCATCTCATTTGGGCAAAAATGCAAACAACTGCATTATTACACATTGCATGTTCACATCGCTTAAGATCACCCTTTCCACAAAAGCAAAGAGAAAAGATTAGGTTCTTGGCCTAGCATGCTTTGTGATTCTGGAGTGTTACCATCAGCTTCATCTCCTTTCTTGGCCTGGTGTTGCTCAAACTTGGCCTTCAGATCTTGCTGAGAGCGGAGAAACCTGCTCTGTTTGGGCGCGGATGTCGGCACCTTCACCCACTCCTCCTCCAGATCCTTCAACTAGCGGAACATAGGACAAAGAGCAGACACATTTATAGTTTCATGAAGTAAATACCACACCTATATTTCAGATTTGATATTAAAAAAGGCCTGTGACAGCCTTTTACCTGGACAGAGTTGATGCCCTGCAGCGGTGGTCTCAAAGCATCTCTGATCCACTTGAAGATCTCTATTGCCAAGAGCTTTGCTTCGTCTCTGACCGCCTTCTCCCTGGATTCAAACTGCTTCGGCAATACTTTCACCACTGGCTTCAAAGTCACTATCTTTGATCCAAACTCACTGTGGGAAGAAAGCAAAGTCAGAAAAATGACAGGCAATTGAGATATCTGCCTTACATGAAATGATTTAATACAAACAGCACTGCCCAATTGTTATTCCAACTGGACACTAAACGGAGAGTGAAGAATCCCTTTACGTTCCCCTTCTATCCCGTTCTTTGCCATGTGGGCCTCGAGACCCTACTGACCTGAGGGCCTTCCGGAGGGTCTCAAGGCAGGCCACGACGACCTTTGGGTTCTTGTTCTCCAACCCTTTCAGCAGCTCGTCCTGGACCACCTCAGCCTTCTCGATCTCTATGTACATCAGGCAGATATCTGAACCCAGCTCCTTGGCCCGCGCCTTGGGTTGGTTGAACACTTTGGTGATCACTCCAGACACCACCTCGCCCGTTGTCCTGCAGCAGAAGGGGACAATAGACGGTTCATTCCTTAGTAAGTTAAGCCCCTTTCACACATAGTTCCTGGTAAATTACTGGAGTAAACTTTCAGGCACCGCCAGTGATTTTCACATGCAGCTACGATCTGAAACATTTCCGTCTTGCACCCTTTCACGCATGGCATAGCAATGCCGGATTAGATGGGCCAAGGGACAGTCCAGCAGATGGAGGTAATGCAAAACGTATGGATGGCACCATAAAACTTGCAGATTGAGGAGCTAAATTATTTTGGCATCTGTCCAGTTTCCAGTCATTTTTTTAAACAGGAGCTTGTTTGCAAACAAAACAAGCTAAATGTATATTGTTATCGGATTAACCGAAAAGCATTGGCGCGTTAAGTTAACAAGTAGCCGATGCAAATATGTTATCGGCTGAGTCTTTTGATTGGTTCCCTCGCACCACTTGAAAGCATCTTACGTCAGACAGATGTAACCTTTACTGGCCTCTCCTGGCAATGTTACTGCTTTCATTAACAACACAGCCATACCAGCAGTGATCTGGGAAACGTTACTAGGTCTTGAGCAGGCAAATTGGTGGTGCAGATTTCACAGAAAACAACCCCTGCTCCCATTCACACATGACCCCATGTAGGAAAAGTTCCTGAATATTGCAGGGGAGTTCTGCATGTGGGAAAGGGGCTTTAGTTTGTTAAACAAGCTTAGCTTTTGTCTGAATTATTGTGAAGTAATCATCATCATCAAACTCTCGATAAGTAGACTGTTTTACATGGACATTTTTATACAAATTATACAAAATAAGGCATTCAGCCATTTCAGGTAATCTGAATGGCATTCAATGGAAAAGGAGTCATAAAGTATATACACAGTAGGCAATTCCGGCTGACTGTCATTTCTACTAAGAGTTGACGTTCGAGTAGAAGTACACATTAGATATATGAATTAACTGTTGCAATGTGCTTGACCTCTAGAGAAGAGAAATAATCGTACTGCCTCGTTAATATCCACTGGTTAAAGTAAAACCGAATCCTCTGACTGTTGGTTGCCATGTATGTCCATACACCAATGGACTAGCAGTCCATTAGCAGCACAATGTACGTGTACATAATTGGCAGAATGCGATACACACAGACTGTCAGCGTGAGTAACACTCAGCCAAGCATCGGGTTACTCCGCTGCAATGGAGCAGAGGAAGAGGCCGAAGCGAGCTTCCCACCGAAATGAGTCATTGTACGTTTACGTCATTCCCGTATTTTTATTCGGTGTCTCCCTATAGTCGTATGGAAAGAAATAGCAGCAGTGTCGTCTATCCCCGTGGTTTTCAAACTACGGGTCATGACACGCATGTGGGTCACAGCAGGAGCAAGTGGATCATGGGATGGCCACGATAAAATTTGTATTAAAAAAATATGTTTGTTTGCCTACATGCCGTGTCCTTTTCATTTAACCACTAGTAGGTTTGAGACTATACGGATGGATGGAGAAATTTGATTAACAACATACATATAGAAATGTTAATATCTAACTTTTTTTAAATATAATGTAATGAAAATGTAATTATTTGGTGGATCCTGGGCCAAACGTTCCTCCACAGGTGGGTCCCAGTATGAAAACATTTTGGAGCACATGGTCTAAACAACCTTGGTCAAGGTTTGACATTCTCTCAAACTGTATGATTGCTTTATTTAATAGCAATGACTTACTTTCCGGCTATATGTGCATTCTCCACAAAAGCCAAGGCTGTCTCCAGGCCTTTTAGTTGAGCCACAGCATTGGAGTCTGTGACAAACTTCTTGATTAGCCCCAGGTATTTTCCCCATTCTGGACTTTTTTCATCCTCTATTCTCTGAAAGAGTTTCAGGGCTTCTTCATAGCCGTTCAGACGGGCTTTCCAGACCTGTTGTGCAGAGAGAGAAAAAAACAGGTACGGAAAGGGAGGGGTTGGATGGAAGAACCAGACAAGTTAGATAGCCTCAAGCTTAACCATTCTACTTGCTTTTGTATTGAGGAAGATAGACAGAGTTCAAAGTCTGTAACTGGGAAAGTGACCCAAATAGCAGACAAGTGAGATTGGGTTATTGGAGTGAGCAAATTATCTGTAAATATTTAGTTTTTAATAGTATGTTCAGGAGATTGGAACGATAAAGACAACAATATGAGCACACAGCTGCTGTTACATTACCATATCTACAGTAGCAAACTATATGAAGATATTATATATTCTATCCTATGCCTAATGATTACTTGTGCACACTTGTTGAAGACACAGGAGAATCCCAAGTAATGGGAACAAGTCAAAATACTGCTTTTTTTAGTACGGTCCTTTAAAAACGAATGTTATACAACAGCACATCATAAACCGCTGGGATGTGTATATAAGAAACAATATAGTCTCAGAGATAAGGGTCCAACATCAAGCACACTTTTGAAGCCTACGAACATCTGCTCAGAGCAAGTGAGGTGATTGAAGTGCCTTTCCGACTTATCAACAAATCATTCACCTTGTGTTCACATTTCTGGTCGATGGGAAGCTTCATCCACTCACTATCGTCCCCCATGGTGGCCTCTAGTGGGCGGGCTTCCTTAAAAGGTACTCAACTGGAAAAATCAAAAGGATGTCAACAATTATGAACAGGTGTTGTCTGTCATCTGCATCAAAAGGATTACAAAAGTTTAAATGATATGCAGGATATTTCTCTCACCAATTAAAATCGGCGTCAACCATATAATATGCATGCAGCTAGGCACACAATTGAACTTAAAATGTCAATGTGTAATCAAATTATTGAAAGGACTTTTAGTGGTATATTTAAGCATTTTTGGCAATAACTAATGAGTAGAAGTAACAAAAACCAAACACATCACATACAAGTAAATAATAACTTTGTTATATTTCAGTACCATATAGCTACAAAGATAATCACCATGTCAAATACAATGTACAAATGAAAACAGACACACTACCTGGTCATAACAACTAGTTGTGTCCCATGATGCTTTGGTGTTGGGTGCAAAGTAAATAAAGACACTGGATTGCACATGCCATGTGCATACATTTGAAAACAAACTGAACCTGCCCAGTATGTTTCACATTCATGAGTATGCAATAGTAGATGAAAAGATGAAGTGATGGATTTAAACAGGTATCATTGTCCAATTTATATTATAAACAAGTTGCATGGCTGGTCATAATGTGTCTCTTGACAATATTGCAATGAGAGGCAAGAGTTCCGGTTTCTCGCCCTCCCTCTTAAGAAAGAGCATGTGATGGAGTCTAAATGTATTTTCAGAGGAGTGGCACACGCTCGCCTCTTATTCATCATCCATCATGTCCTGGTAAACAAGACAACGTCCTTATCCCAAGCCAAGTACAGTATTAGAACGAATGTAGTGTGTAGGGCACTATCATACACAAATGACCTAAATCTTTAATCGAACGTTAGTCTTTAATACCAACTTGCCATGTCTAACCAATGCATCATATATGGCTGTGGTTTTCAAAACAAAATATTATGACAAAAAGCTATACCCATGCACACAATTTTTAACGTCACCGACTAAAAGTATAATCACATTAAACATCACTACTTCGTTAAAGGCCCTGGACAGTCATTTTAATGGAAACGAACCGTTTATTAGCGTTTGCTGTCAATGCTCATGTCCTGTTCACACTGCTGGCTAACAACTCGTTCTACTCAAACGGTAAATAAACATGATCACGCTTGTCATACGAAACAAATATGTAGTTGCACTGCAAAAGCAAGACAATCGTTTATAAGCAAGACTAGTGGCATGACCCAAGTTAGCAGGTTAGTTACCCGTACGTTAGCTAACATTAGCAAGCCGTCGTTGATCTGTTTAGTCCTCCATTCTAGGAAGACCAGTAGATCCGAGGCCTCAATATAAACACAAATCCATCTCAAGATTTATCTGGCCGTTATCGGGTCATGTGCATAGTACAGGGTCAGCTGAGAGACCATGGTTGTTCACAATTAGATCGTATTGTTAACAACAACCCGTAGGTTACGAAGGCTAGACAGCGCTGGCTACTGAGATGATGTTAGCCAGTATCGCACCGTAACAACACAATCAGGCCTGGCGACGCAGCACACAACAGAGATAAGGTGACGCAGTGCACGGCACACTATATATTGTAGGCGAAAGCAGATCATTGTTATTATAAAATAGTTTACCTGTGTGTATCGTTGTGTCAAATAACTAGTTATACCGTTCCGATCTATTGAACCACTTTCAGAGCAGCCTAGCTGAGCTTTGAAACGCCTCCAAGGGCGGAGAGATGGAGGGAGGAGGGGGCACCACCCTGAACAACGTCACACTGTCAAAACCGGCGTAGACTGAATAAAATAGGTCAAAACCAAAGACTACATTATCACTTGTCAAGTGGCGGTCGAGTGACAGTATATATACGACAGGCCTCCACGGTGTATTATATTTATTTGTGAATTCCAAGAAGTCACAAGGTCTCTAAAACTACTGAGTTAAACTATTATTAATCCAATAATTAAAATAAGAGGAGAATATGAATAATTATCTTAGCTATCACCTATGAAGTGCTGGATTCGGTTAATGCGGGGACTTTTTGCGATTTGGACTTCTGAAACACGTCAACTCAATACAATACACCAAGAACTGATGTATTTCTGACATCACCAATATGTTTTTTTTTAATCTGAAGTAAATACTAGACATCATATACAGAGTCGATATGCCACAAAAGTTTATTGTACCAAAACAAAGAAAATTCGACCTGCATATGATAATGTAGGACAAATCACTGAATAGTGGGACACTCATTTTTAGGCTTAGAAAAGTACGGAGCCCCGGAGTGGCCATAGAGAGAGAAACAAATATTTATCGAGGCCACGTTTTTAACTACATTTAAGTCTCGAAATGCTAGTTTATAGGCTATATAGCCTATAGCCAAATACCTACTATTCTGTAAACTACTTATAAACATTGGGCATACAACTTGTTTCCTTTCTTCACTTGTAAATTAAGCTATGATATACGCATATAAAATAGCAATTGCGAGCAGCCTATTATTTAAACTCTTCATTTCTTACAAGGACAGGAGACGACAGCACTCAAATCCGCATATCGCCCTCTATAGATGTATGCTACTATGTACAAAGCCAGATTTTACATATCAGCTACGAGTACACATTGGACAAAACTCAACGAGATCCACAAATGCGTATGGACACGTTTGTATATAAAATGCTGTTCTGAAAGATAGCAATTTACAAAACACAAGTAAAAAAATATGTATTTGTGGATCGTGGTACACGCCACGTGAATCGTCTTCTATTCAAGTCTCAAAAATCCACAAAGTAAATTAAGCAACTCACAAGAACAGCTATCCACAAATGTGTAAAAGTGAGCGGGGATTACATTTACAAATCTTATTACGCAAACATGGATTGAGATAGTTACTTTTCTTTATCTTACTTTTTAATTAGTCTTCTAACTGATAAAAAGACATAAAAAGACATCACTTCATGACTTAAGTATCTAATTTAATTCAGAACTTGAACCTGTTTTGTCCAATACAGTTAAGCGCATACAAACAGCCCTAGCTAGCTAGTTTCCTCTAGCTAGTAACGGTGCAACCATTGACTCGTTGATAATATCAACAGAAGGCTGCTGAAAGTAATGTTGCCTAAGCATACCTGCCTATATACTGGTGAAACAAGCTGCGGAGCACTTCTCCAAGGTCTAGGCAAGGGGTCGGCAACCTTTACTATCAAAAGAGCCCTTTTGCCTCCTCTTCCACTAAAGAAAAATAGTCTGGAGCTGCAAAACATAACACAGCTTATAAACTTTTAAAAGTTTTAATCTTTTTTTAATTTGACCTATACAACAAACAGAAGTGCAGTGTGCATGTGTAGGCCTACTTAGAAATAAATTAAACACTGAACTGTGCAGGCCTTTTTGAGTCATTCCCGTATTTGTGTAAAATTAAAATAAAACGTAGCCCACTTTAATATAAAAACAACAACATATAGTTGCAGCTTAGCAGTTTAAAAAAAGTAAACATACATTTAGGAAAGTTTTTTGACAAGTCCATTTCAGTGTGCTCTCATCCTCTTCAGGTTTCTTTCTCGGCCAGCAATCAACCGAAGCACCTGAACATACAATAAAAAAACGACATCAGCTCCGGGTCTGAAATAAATGTTTTGTTTTTCTTCTGAAAAATAATAGCCTATTAAATGCTAGTGTTCTCACCCGTTTAATGTGACCTCTGTTTCTGAAGCTCGATGCTGATCCTCCCTATGTCGGGGCTGTAAGCTGGGACTTTGATCTTCACACACGACTGCAGGCTCTCATTTGTGAGGCGGGAGCGATATTTGGACTTTATGAAGTTCATGCTTGAGAAAACTTGCTCGCATACGTATGTTGAGCCAAAGATGGACAGGACTCCAAAATGCACAATCTTTCATGTTCATATACGTGTCGGGAATGGCACTCCATGTTTCGAAAACAAGTTTGTCGGGTTTGGGGAGGCTTTCAATATAATTTGTGCTCTTTGGCGAGAGTGGCCTTCTGACGGGCGACTTCTTCGAGATCCGCTGTCAGGCTTCTGAACTTGGACACCCATAAGTCTTTATCGGCTATGTCGGCCGGTTCAATTTCAAGATCGGGCTGACTTATCCCTGTAAATGTGGATATGTTCAGCATGGATGGGTCGATGTCCAAGCGGTGTAACAGGGAAGGACAAGAGTGTTCCCCCCCCCCCCCCCCCCCTTTCTGAACTCGCTGAATGTTTCTCCAAATGCAGCTTGCATTGCCATAATTGCACGGTGTAAATAATCACAATTGATGTGATTGTTCTCTTTTTTTTTTAAACTCTCTCAGGGAGGGGAAGTGAGAGAGCGTACCTCTCTGTACATCTCTGGCAAACACTGTCATCTTGCGCTCAAACGCCACAACATCCCCCAGCAACTGCAGGGCCGTGCTTCCCTTTCCCTGGAGATTTTCACTCAGCGTGTTTAAAGGGACTTGTCATATCCACCATGAAATAAAACTTTTCCAGCCAATCGAGGTCTCCCAGTTCGGGATAGCCGAGGCCTTTCCTTTCCAAGAAGGTTTTCACATGTTCCAGACAAGCAGCGAAGCGTTTCAGCACGTCTCCCCTTGACAGCCACTGAACTCTGTTGTGCAGCAGGAGATCCGAATATGCGCTCTCGACTTAATCTAACAATGAACAAAACGGTCGGTGGTTTAACCCGTTTGCAATTATTTTGTTCACTATCCTAATAACGAGGTTCATCACTTCCACACATTCAGTGGGGCATGTTTGAGCGCACAGTGCTTCTTGGTGCAAGACGCAGTGAAACGTCATCGGCTCTCGATCCAGCGACTTTTGAAGTAAATTCACAAAGCCCTTGCCGTGTTCCTCTCATACTGGGTGCACCATCAGTAGACACTGACACCAGGTGAGTGGTGTTTGTAGAGCATTCACAATAAGCAATTTGAATATGCTCCCATAGCAGCCACCGTACTTACTACTGTGCATGCGCTGTGGTTGGTGCGCTCCTCAGGTGTTCGGTTGGTCATGTCATGTTGGTCTAGGACTTACCATTATGTTATAATCAAAGCATTACTGTTGCAAAGTATTCCCTCCGTAACAGGTCATTCAACAGTGTTTATTCTTTTGGCTTTTAGACAATTCAAAACAGCCTCACAAATGTCCTGTCCCCTGTTTAGCCCTTTAGCGGTACGAGTTCAATCAGTTCTTCCTGCGGCCCACCAGAGTTCACATAGCTGCATAACTGCTGTCTGCTCAATATTGAGCTGCATTGATGTCATCAATTTGTTTACTGGTGATGCTTGTTGCCATTTTAATGGTCCTGTCCTTGACGGTCTTTGCAGAGAGAGGCATTTCTTTAATTTTCGGAATAATTTCCTGTTAGTTTTTGAATTCGGAGAATAGATGCTGATATTTTTTATGAACGATTCTTTCATGTATTCTCCGTCTGTGAACAGCTTCCCCCTCCTTACGATCGCACGAGCTGCCACAGGACTAGCAGCTGTAGCTGAGTTTGGAGAGTTGATCCACTTACTGAAAGTATGTTTGCTCTGCTCAACTTTCCGTAGTAGTTCCGAAATCGCTCTCTTTCGCCCATCTTCAGTTGGGTACTTTTCAGAAAATGCTGAGTGCTTGTTTTGAAAATGTCTTTCAACGTTACATCTTTTGTTGTTTGCTGATTTCTTGCCACATATCAAGCACACAGGTAAGCCAGCGTCATTGGCAGTGAAGGCAAAGGAATCTGTCCATGCAGAATAAAACTCAAATTTCTTCTGAGATTTGTCTTTTTTGGGACGCATTCATGGTTAGCTTACCGCGGGGGTTGCACACTTCAGAAGCCGCCTGCAGGTAAAGGCAAGGGCTGTAGACGTGGATGTGACGCATATTTTAATTGACAAATTATAAAACTTTTTTAAAATTCTATGTTAAAGTATCACCTCGAACTCCAAGATAACTGTGCAACAAAATAAACAAAAATTAAATAATATATAAATAAAAATTAAATAAATAAATAACCGTTATTCTTTATTTTTATTTTTTTGCCAAGGCCGAAGGGAGCCACAACAAGGAGGCTGAAGACCCCTGGTCTAGGCCATCAGTCAAATCTTCGTGGATGTGGAGGACATCAAAGAGATGGTGATTTAGGCGTCGCTCTGACATTGTAGAGCGAAGAATGTTTTCATATGAAGGAGGCTGGAAAAGCTCAGCTTAGCTGTTGCTCTTGACATTGGCACTGTCAAATACAGCCAACGATGCCTGTGCTGCCAGTATGTCCTCAACAGTGAATAACTTTGTCACCCGACTGATGGGTATTTCAGCAGAACTCTTGTGTGCCTGCAAAACAGAATCAAAAGTTCCACCCAGCTGTCAGACACAGGCGTTCATTGTCAATTCCGTCTGTGTAAAGGTCTAACACAATTCAGGGGATGCTGCCAGATATAAGTAGACTGTTTACTTAATGCAGTCCACCTAGATCAGCCAATGCAGAGTGGGTTGGTTAAACCTGCGAGTCCACTCAGAGGTCAACAGGATAACAACCTCAAAGAACTGGCTCCTCTGGTTGGCCTCTGTGTTTTCCCACTGATGCTGTGCCTCGTCACAACCATTATAGCACGGGGACAGCACCTAGGGGCAGAGCCGGTGCCTGAAGCAGGTCGTTAATGGATGTCAGTTGGGTGTCTTAAAATATGCAGTGGAATGTTCTCTGGTCTCTGGTGAGACATCTGAGGACTGGAGAACCCAAGCCATCTCTTTCACAGAAGAGAACAGATCGAGGGACACTTTTAAACCAATAAAAACACCTAAATGTGACATCAAAGCCTGTAGCCCTGGTGCTTTTGTAAACCGCTTCTGTTTTCAGGATTATTTTGTCCAAACTGACATAGAAAGCTCTGTAATTATCCAGTAAGGATTTAATAGCCCTGGTTCTGGCTGTCCAGCGAGTGAGGGCGAGCGATTTAAGGCCACCAGGAGCAGGAGGAGAGGCAGCAGGTATGTTGTAAAAGATGACAAGTCATTTTGGTGAGTGGTTGATTACGCCTTGTACGTCATGAACTAAACTGAAGGCACTACGCACTACTCTTGCCTAAATAAATAGGCCTATATTTGTGTGATCAGTTAGATTTACAAATTAACCTTGTGGACAAAATACTGCGTCTGAGGGAACTGTATTTCAGGCCTAGTGGCTGAAAATCTCAAACTCGAAAATCCCCACCATCCATTTAGTAAAATAAAAATACTAAACAGGAAACCATTCTTTGGTAAAATAATTTAATTTACAATCATTATCTTTTTCTTAATTTTCTTTACAGATTGTTCTACAGTTTCTAGACATGGTAAGGGATGCATACTAATCCACAGCCGTGTAAATGCAGAAATTACCACTGAACCCTGCATTCATTGTTTGATCTGGACCCATTAGTCGGAGGTCATTCAGAGGCTGGCATACGGTTGAAGCGGCTGGCAGAGAGGCTGGGCCGCTTGGTGCTATACAATTGTGATGGGCAACCGGAAGTGGTGAAGTTTGATGTGGATTCCGCTCTTCACCTTTTCAATGAGGGTGACGACATGGTCAAGCAATGGTCAAGCAATTTTTCTTGTCATTATTACAACTTGCAGTTTCTATAACAGGTATTGATATAGCTGGTCAGGGCAATATATGGTACCCCTGTAGAAGGGGGTGAGGATGGAGCGGGAAGGCATGCCCTCCATAGTTGCTGAAGGAAGTAGAGGTGCTTCTGTGCTCCCTTGGCTAAGCAGATGGTGATAAGGGACCAATGTGCAATGTGCACTCAAGGGACTTGGTGCTCCTTACAGTCTCCACAGTTGAGCCGTTGATGTGCAGTGGTGAGTGTGCAGTGTAATTTTTCCTTAAGTCATCAATCAGCTCAGTAGTTCTGTTCATTAGGAGACAGATTGTTGTCTTTACACCAGGCCCCCAGCCACTCCACCTCTTTCTGTATGCTAATTTTGATTTGTTGTTATTGCTGATAATTATTACCATAATTATATAAATATTTAATACTGATGACAAGCAGATTGCAGTACTCTAAATGAATTATAATTTTGTTTACTAGTTACCACATGTCACTGTTTCGTGGTAAATCAGCAAAGTGATGCACAATTTCCACACATTCATATGACCTGCTTGGAACTATCTGAAGCTTAATGAACCATATGTCAGTTGAATGGTTTGACCCCCCCAATGGAGTAAATGTTTCTCTCAAATGAAATGAACATAAACACATAAATTGAAGAGTATAGGCTACACATTTTGCAGATACAGATACAATTCTTATTTTATTTACAATAGGCCTGTAACCTCAACAAACTATAGCCAATAACAAAGGTGCAAATGTTTTAGTTTTTCAGTTACAACTAAGTAACTTCTTTTTAGTTTATAGGGACTAAGAGATGTGTATTCAGATTTTGATTGATGATAATCAAGGTATCACACATTTGTTTATTTGTTTATTAAGGATCCCCATTAGCTGAAAAATGAAAGTTTAGCTCTACTGAGTAGAGACCATGCCAGACGTTGTTCATTCCTGGAAGTAGGTTTGATGAGAGATGTGATGTAGGTACGATGCACTGAATACCCTGAATGCCAACATCAAGGGGTCACATCCTATAATTTCTGTTTTCCCCACTAGAAGTCCTCCTCTGTGTTGTGTTCCCCTTGTTTTTCCACACCTGCTTTCATTTACACCTCAGACTCTGATATAAACTCCCTGTTTTCTTTGTTCCTTTACCAAATCGTCTTTGTTTCCCAGTGTGAACATTGCTTTTTCAGCATTTATATTCTCTTGTCTAGTCTCCCTGGTTTGGGTTTTGTTCCTGCCTGTCTCCCCGACTCTGGATTTTGCCTACTCCCTGTCTGGATGTATTGCCATTGGAAAAAATCCTAAATTTGATTACCTGAATGTGCTAGTTTTATTTTGATTTACCTGTGTTATTTGCCTAGCTTCTCAGTAAAGACTTTTGATTTGAACCTCATGTCCTGAACTCTCTCTGCTTCTGGGTCTCTGTACTTACTAGAACCGTTACACAAGGATTTGAACTTCATGTGGGCTGTTAGAAGGAGCCCGTGGAGCAATGTAGAGTGGACACATTCTGGGGGAAGCGGAATCTTTTTTATTATTATTATGTTTTTGGTGTTTAATTCAGCACTATCTTTATCATTTAAGAAGTATGTAACTTAGTGACCAAAGCGAACATGATGAATAGAACCCACAACCATCTAAATGGGATATGAGAACAATGTAGCAGTAGTGCTAATGTAACTTGATTTGAGCTACCTACAAGAGAGATGTAAAAACTATTTTCACAACATGACTTTACTGCTTTTAGATTGCTGTCCCAGCTGGAAAGACATGTGAGCATATGTATCTATTAAAGACTTCATGTTCATCTGCTGAACCCAGACCGTACAAAGAAAATGTTATATCTTTTACTGTCACACGAGGCAGAGAATATGAAGGGACATAAGCTGACATGACTGATAGATCCCTCAGGGAATTCTCCCAGTCTGAGTAGTAGGAGAGAACTAGCGAGGAAAGGAACTTGGGTATTAATCACACACGGCTGCTGCATTTACCCATGTCTAGGTTTGATAACGTTGGGTTTGGAACATTGAAGACGCTAAATTGTCATGTGAGGTAATTACCGAATTATAGCTTCCAAAGTGTGGGGTAGATCAGGTAAGCAAATAGCAAGAATGTGGTATTTCCCACAACACTTTTCTAATCTTATGTTTCTCATGTAATAACCCATATGACATGATATGATGGGGTGCAGATTTGGCACATTCAATTAAATTAAATATAATTTATTGTCCCATTGGGACATTTGTTTTCAACTGGCTCATACTGCAGTTAAAATACAGGAGTCGGTTGCACCAGATTTTGCGTATGTTCAAACGTAGATAGTCTAGTTGTAAGTTTTTACAATTTCTATGAACCGCTAATAAGGTGATACTTATTTGTTACTTTTTTTTTTGTTATTCAAAAACATTGCTTACAACCTATCATATATAATAAAATGTGTGACATTCTTTATACTCATGCCCTACAACTTGAAGTTGCTGTGCCTTGAATTTCTGGTTGGGGCCCTGATGTGCCTTTTAGCCTTAGGCCCCATAAAGGTTGGGAGGAACTGGGACAATCAATACAGGCCTCTACCACAGATGTGTAATAGTCGGGGTAAAACCAAGTGTAGCTCGTTAAGTTAATTATGGGTCTGTAGGAATACCAGTCCCATAATTAACGACATGAGATACACCTTTATTCGCCCCAGGCACACCCCTCTGGGGTAAAGGCCTATTACTATTAAACATGTGAGAGCTCATTCTTACTTAGTTTATTTGGGGCTATATTTGTGATTGTGTGAATGCTTGCTGCAATTTCGATCATATTGTTGATTATCAATAAATTCATTTTAAATCATAAGTAGATACACAAACCAGGCATTGCTTCTGCATTAAAAGATGGGTACAGTAGATGTTTTCTTTTTTAAGTGAATACAGAGTAACCTCCTTATATGGACTAGACACATCAAATAGATTGCACAGACAATGTTCCAGGCAATAAAATGAACACTCAGCTTTAAAACGGCAGCTTCACCCTCTGCTGCCTGCACCTGTCTCATCTCCTGCCTTGAGGAGATAAGGGCCTGGATGAAAAACAACTTTCTGCAACTCAACAGTGGTAAAACCGAGGCCCTCATCAATGGCACCCCCCACCAGATCCAGCACTACCCCCCATAACCCACCTCACCATCACCAGACAATATATTCCCCTCTCCTCCTCAGTCTCTAACCTTGGCATAACACTGGACCCTTCCCTCACCTACAACAACAACATTATACACCTGTGTAAAACCTCCTTCTGCACCTCAGGAACATTGCAAAGCTTTCGCCTGACGGCAATAAACTCCTCCATGCTTTTGTCTCCTCTTGGCTGGACAACTGCAATGCACTACTCATCGGGATCCCTGACCGCAACCTTAAGAAGCTGCAGTACATCCAAACAGTGCCATTGGGATCCTGATGGGAGTGCTGAAGCACCATCACATCATCACTCCTATCCTCACATCCCTCCACTGCCTCCCAGGCACCTCATTTCCTTTCTCCTCACTTTCAGCTAGATGTTAGTAAAACCTTTTTTACTTTAGTAAAAAAATAGTAAAGGTAAAAAACAAAATCCATAGGCACCCCTATGGATGGACGGCGCCCCTAGCATTCCCCTATACCGCCTATACCAAGGGCCTGAATCTGGTTACCATGGGATACAGGGCCTTCTGCGCTGATGCACATTGTCTATGGAACTCACTCCCTGAGCACCTTAAAGCACCCAACTATCGACTGTTTTAAAATGGCTTGAAGACTTTCCTGTTTAGGAAAGCCAATCCATAGTATTAAGTCTCAATGAAAAGTGCATTTTAAGTTAAAGTATTATTATTATTATTATTATCATCGTTATTATCATTATTATTATAAAGCTTTGTTGAAAATAATCGATCAATCCTGGTATAACAAAACATACAAATACACACATTCTACATTTGAAGATGTAGATGATGAAGTAATGAGAGTATGCGTAACAAAATCATACAGACTGAATTCGAATCATCCAAAAGCAATCAAAGCAAAATGCATACTTGGAAGTTAACATTGTATAACGCATTATGCATAATGCATGAGTCACACACTTAATGGTTGTATTATCAATATTCCTCCACTTGATGGTGCTAGAGAACCATTCAAGTCTATTTTCTCTTTCACTTAACTTGTGACATCAGCTGTCTAGTTTTCTGTTTGATAACCAATACTATATTGTTTATTTAATCATTTACATTTCTTATGTTATTGTGGGCATATGATTATTAATAGCTGTATGTGGTAGTAAGAGTAGTAAACGTGTACAAACAGATTTGAGAAGTTGATTCTGTATGATTGAAACTGGAATATTGGAATATTGATAAGAATTGTTTGTAATGTGTAATTTGTATCTTTCTCTTTACATTTGTTAAAACCTGCTCAAGCTCTCTGTCTAGACGACTTTCGTCTCACACATATTGATTTTGTCCAGGGGTTTCTATGTCGTCCTTTGTGGCCAGTTCCCAAACATCTAGTGCTAGGTCATATAAAAATAATAACGATCGAAGCAAGTGAAGGTACACAAGCGAATTAATGCATGGATTTGTCTGCGTTCAAATGGTTTGTCCCCCTCTGGTGGTGATTTCTTCAAAAATAAAAATACAAGAAAGTAAACAAACAAACAAACAAACGTGCATCTGTCTGTTTGTCTGCCTGTACCCCTGTACGCACACATACCTGTATATGTGCACGTCAGTTTGTCAGTCCGTCAGTACGTCTATCTGTCTGTGCGACCATCCGTCTGTCATAAATACATGTTTTTCTACAGCTTGCTGGCTTTCTTGTGTGACTCATTTCAGCACTGAGGAAGGATAATGGGAGCAGCCTTAAGCTTCCTGGCAGACTCTCAGTATGGGCCTCTCATTTTGAGTGTGAATGTAGAGACCAACGCTTGGAGCTTGGAGCTTCTATATTGTTCTCAAACAAATCTTTATTGTTTTATATTCACTCATTATAATTCCATATAATGGCATTTCAATGTATATTTACACTATTTATTCACACACACACAGTTGAACTGGCCTCATTAACAATACAGCTCATGCAGGAAGTGCATCTAAAAAACACTTTATTTTCTCCAGTCCACTTTTATCATGTGGACTGGAGCCCCAGTAACGTGAATATAGGGCTTGAACATCGCAACATTACATCACAATGACGGAGCATAGGAGCATCTGAATGTTAGTTATTATGTTGGTAGTAATGTTTTTTTGGTAATTGTTTAGTAATTAATCGTGAAATGATTTTTCATTATTGAGAGACGTGTTTAAAAGTACCACTCTCAATGCCTCTCAAATGCCTCTCAATATGGCGGAATATCGCCAACAAAAGATCCCATGATGCATTCTGCATTCAGCCCTATATGCCACAAAAATGTTGGGGAATGATTAAATGAACATATAATTAACACGACTAATATGAATATATTAGTATCAGTCTTTATGTATTATATGACGTTTTCTTTTTTCTTTTGCTTTAGGCAAGTAACGGTATATCTTTAGAACTGGGTCAGCAACATTCAATAGTTGTTGACCTTTTTTTTTGCTGCAGAAGATTCCAAGATCAGCTGTTATACAAAGTGGGCTGTGAATGTTTATAGCTCCGCTCTAAAGATAGCTGTGGATTGATTGCAGCCAAAACCACCTCCACAAGTAGCCCCAAGCCGCTAGCATAGCGCCATGCTAGGCTACATAAAGATCCACCATCTCCACGGCTGCTAGGGCGAGCATCGCCTCCTCGCTGCCTCCCCCCTCTCCTCCTCTCTTTTCTGTTCATCTCCTATTTAATTATTTCCTTTTCTTTGCCACTTTGCTATTTGCACACCACACAAATCCTTGCCAAAAAAACTAAATCACACATTCTTCCTTATTTCTAAATGATAAAAATGGGTTGTGTAAGTCATTACATAGGTTTTCCAGTGTGCGTTTTGTGGTGATGTGTGTTTGCCTGTGTGTGTGTGGCTTGATAGGCCTATGTGCTCATATATATATATATATATATATATCATTGCGCTTTTGTGTGTGTGTGTGTGTGTGCTCTACGGCCCACACTGCTGGTGTGGGATGTGACAGCCAGAGTGGCCACTTATCTGGCAGACTCTTGCGCACGCCAAAATATCCTATCTGTGTAGTATTTCAAATCTCAGTTTTGATGTGCATGTGTGTGCACACACAACACACACACACACACACACACACACACACACACACACACACACACACACACACACACACACACACACACCAGTGCCCACACTCACATCTACATTAAAATATTTATCTTCTGTTTTCACTTCTTGTCGATCTAGACTAGTCTGCTCTCTGTGACCAGGCATCCCCCCTCCCCCATGCGGGACAGTACTTCCTGATATGATTGGACCTCTCTGTTGCTCGGCTCCTTTCGGTAGCGTTTCGCCTTTCGTCTTCTGTGGCCTACATCGTATCCGCCATGCCTTCTCTCTACACCCCGTCAAGCCATGTGCCCCTGTTTCTCCACACTTGTGTCACATCTTCTCCTCGCTCTCGCTCTGGAGCGCTTGTCATGTGATTCTGGCCTACTGAGTGGAGCAAATGGCTGAATGTTAGCTACGCTCTCTGGCTTGCACGGGGAAGCACGGCATCTGTCATCGGCAGGTTATGAAATGCTAAGGGTTGATTAAATTGGGTTTACAGACAGAAAGAAATTACCCTGATTGGCACTTTGGCTAGCTATTTGTAGGCCCCAAATATCTGCAGGCGATAAGACATGGTGCTGCAAACCTGTGACAGAATGAAATCCAAGCCTGGAGAAAGCCTCTTTGTGTAAACAGCATGCACTTATATAGAGCTGTCTTTCTCCTGTGACGGCCCCTCATTCAGCCCGACTCACTCACCGTCACACGCCAATGTGATGCTGAACAGCACTCCTGATCACCGCCGGCCAGCTTGTCATAAGCACTCAAGGTTTGGTTTAAAGGTGTTGTTCAAGGACACACACACACACACACACACACACACACACACACACACACACACACACACACACACACACACACACACACACACTCTCTCTCTCTCTCTCTCTCTCTCTCTCTCTCTCTCTCTCTCTCTCTCTCGCACACACAAAGACACACAAGCTTATGCATACACATATATGCAGTGGTTTATGGTGTTGGACAGATATGATAGGTACTTTATTGATCCCCAGAGAGAAATTCATTAGTCATCCAACATAACATCCAACACATGACATACAAAAATAATAACAACGGTACAATAGAGGATAGACTATTCCAAATAGTATTCCAAATACATTCTTATTCTTAACAGCAATCAACTTTTAGAATTAACAAATAGGATGCTAATTATTGCACTCCATGGTGTAGAAAATGCAATTCCAATGTGCAATTACACAGTCCAAGGATGCATCAAAAAACCTGCTGGCAGTGGGTAAGTGGGATTTTTTCTACGTAAGTACATCTTCCCTAGTGCATCTCCTCCAGTGTAAATCTGCCTGTTACATCTGCCTCTATTTTAACTAATTCACTAACTTCGACCATGGGCCCGTCCTACATCTTTCAAAGCATGGTAACCAGTGACTTATTCTCCTGGGAATCCCTATAAACAGCAATGGGCTCTGGTGATGCTTTTCATACAACCCCAGTGTCAATTTGCTGCCAAATACCAATTTGAAAGAAAAAACAGGATCAGAGTTTATCTCTGATTGAATACGTCATAATTGACTTGGCTATTGCCTTTTGCTGTCGATGAATATATATCAATTTAGACTACTACCTACACTTCCGTGGAGCTAAAATGCAATTGATTTTGTGTTGAAAGAGAAATATTGGATCATGTTTCCTATTTTGCTTCTTCTTGTTCGTCTGCCTTAATTGTATCCTTGTCTATCTCTTTCTTTAAACCCTCTTTCAAAGACCATGGAAGCCTAATTGAGTTGAAGTCTTTTTTTTTTTTTTGCTGGTGCTATTGTTTTGCTGAGCAGACAGAGACAGAGAGAAATCCCATTTCAAATTAAAATTGAATGACCCCTCCTCAAGCCCCAAAGCCTCTCCTCCCTCCCTTTCTCTCTCTCGCTGTCTTGCTCGCTCTCTCGCTCTCTCCCTCGCTCTCTCCCTTCACACACACACACACACACACACACACACACACACACACACACACACACACACACACACACACACACACACACACACACGTACACGTTTATTTTGACAGTTTGATTAGTAATTCAGTTGCAACAATGCTCTCGGGCCAACAAGAGAGATACATTAGGCAACGTTTTGTGCACACGTAAAAGGAAATAGGCGTGTCATGTGTGTTTGTGTGTGTGTATATGCATGTGAATACATGGGTGTGCATGTCTATGCATGTGCAGGTGTGTGTGTGTGTGTGTGTGTGTGTGTGTGTGTGTGCAGGTGTGTGTATGTGCATGTGCTTTTATGTGTTTGTGCATGTACACTACTGTTGATTTTTTAAGGGAGATTTGGGACATGAAGTGTGGAGAAACAAATAACCTGCGGCCAGGCCCAAGACGACTTCTGCTGACTGGGGGAATCTGCAGCGGAATGTAGGCCAGTGAGCACTGTAGGGCAATCTCGGGTTCTGTATGTTGTTCCACAGGCGGCGTCCTGGGGAACGCCTGTTAAAATTCTGTAGAAGTGGAGGCTGGTGAAAGCTTAATGTTGTTATGCACTTTTTTCTCTTCTTCTTACTACTAAAATATATATAAAGCAATAACTAGCGGATTCAATATGAGGTAGGGAAACTGTTGATTTGTTTTAATTTTTTCTTGCTGGGAACTGGGGCGGAATCATACTTAGATTGCCTAGCGGTGACTGACCAGGAAGCAAAGGAATTATTCTGTTGCAACAAGAATGCATGTCAACTATAACATCCTAATTGGATGTAAATCATCTGGTACCTATTGATCTCACCCTGATAGATAAACTTGTTTGTTGAAATATACTCCACATAAAGGCAAGGTTACCGCTAGTGTTAAGGCACTAAAAATGGTGCTGGAAAGCTCAAGCCTGTGTGTGTTGGTGTGTCTGCTTCTGTGTTGGTGTGTCTGGGATTTCAGATCGGATTTCTGTCAGATTACTTTATTTGTACAGCACCCAGGAAGCATGATGTTCGGCCCACCTTCTGACAGCTTAAACACACGTGAACAATGGCATATAAAAAGGACAAACACATACACACACATACACATACACATATATGTGGACACATACTCATACACACACGCACACACACGCTAACACACAGGTACGTGACCACACACACACATACACATGGGCACAAGGGCACACACACATATGCACGTACATTCACACACATATACACATACATGCACACCCACATACACACACACACACACACACAGAGACACATAGACAGACATACACGTATGTCCACACACACACACACACACACACACACACACACACACACACAAAGGCAGTACAAAGCAGTTTTATCCTGGCCTCTGTAGCGCAGAAATATCACAGACCGCTATTGACGTGCAAAACAAAACAACCGACATCTGTTTGACTTGCACAAGAAACCATCAGACCCCCTATTGACGGCGCAATCAGTTATTACTCCATCTTCTGACAGCTGTGAAGGAAACACCAAAATGCTTTTTTAACTCAGTCTCCCTCTCCAGAAAACCCATCAGTCATCTAGACAACACATGACAAACACACCTTGCTTCCAACACACACAGACAGACACACACACACAAACACAAGCACACACACATGCTCACACACGTTGTGAGCGTCGCATCCATTACACAAGTTCAAGTGAAGTATCAATGCTGATCCATTGGTAAACATAGTCCCATTTAGCATTTTAGTGGCAAGTGGAGTTGTCGAGGTAGTTTATGTAAATTTCTCATCACTACGCAACACTGTGAGCTAGAAGCAATGGGGAAGGTAGGGGAGCATAATGAGGGTGTATGAAGATACTAAAAGACACTGCCTGAATAACGTCAAACAGGATAGGGCATAGCAAATATTGATTTGGCAGCCTATTTTAAAGGCTGCAAATATGGGAGCAACAATTTGAGCTGAGACAAAGGGCAACATGATAAAACTATTCTGTATCCTCATCTGTTTCAAATGTATTTTGAGTGATAAGATGCTGCGTGCTCAAGGGCACACCAACAGTTCATTGTGGTTCTAGACTAGAGAATAACTGGTTCTCGTCACATTGCAACCTGGAGCTTCAGGAAGAAGCTGTTTCCATGGCAGCATTTCTTTCCTCACCTTCCTGCTTCCTTTGCTCAATCCTTGACTTCCTGCCGGTTCTCTCTAGTTGTATCCTCCCACCCCTTGTTATATTAATTTACAGGTATGGATGGGAAGTCAAGCACTAACAGTCTTATCATAGCCTCCACCGCCACCACACTGTCCAGACCTTCCTCTGCTCATTCCTTCCCCCTCTACCTCTCATCTGGTGCATGAGCGTCTGCACATGCACATGCATTCATGCAGGGGGTTAAGGAGGCGAAGGAGTGATGGCTTTTCTTCTTCACTTGTTCCTGAAATATTCATACTGAAGACATATGAGTCGTACAGACAGTCGCCAGCAGCCTCGCTCCAGTCTGTTTCTGAGGACAAGCAAGCGGTAGAGAGAGGTAGAGAGAGAGTGTCTGTCTCTAATGACTGTGACCTTAACCTAATCAATAATGAAGTTAAAATAATACATCTGGTGATAAAGCACCATGGCATGGATGGTTGTATGCGTTTCTTTGCCTGTGTGTGTATGTGTGGGAGTGTGTGTTCATTGTTTTTGTCTTGATAAATTGTTGGGTTCAGAGAGCACATCTGGAGACAAAGAGGGCCACAAGAGCACATTAATACACACACACGCACAGACACACATACACACACACGACCACACACACACACACACACACAAATACACACACACACACACACACACACATATGTACACTCAGGTTTAATTTCTTGACGGTCAGATATCATGCAGTCATGGGGTTGCGACCCACAGTATAAAATGGCAGTTTCTAGATAACTAAGTGGGCTCCCTGGCTTTCAACTGGGAGTATAATTTAATCGATAGAGCCTCCCCTGATCGAGCAGACACAGGTCGTCATTCTGAAATGGAACACTACGAATACTGTCCATCTTAACATTCATTTCAGAGTCAGTTTAACCATTTAAACTGTGGCTGTAACAACTGCACCACACCAGCAGCACCGAACACCTAATGAGCACAATACGGATGAGATGTATAGATATATGCAGAGATGCACGGAGTGGAAGATGACATGATCGATAACCCACTTTTATAGGAATTAATTTAAAAACAAAAACAGTATGTGTGTACGTATGTCAAATACAGACACACACATTTAAAAATAAACACTTGAATACAAGAACACATGAATGCATTAATAAAAATCCATTGGCAGCCATCCTACAACCTTATCTATTTGAAAAATCAACGGGAATCAAACACAAGACACTGGTGAGTGAGTGTGGTGACCTGCTCGCACCAGGGCCAGGGAGTATCTCCTGTACTCCCTCAGCCATAGATTTATGATAAGTGAACGAAAGAATTTTTTTTACCGACATGCCCGACACTGACTTCACCCGGCCCCTTGCCCGATGATGTTGACGGCTGTCAGCAGAACAGCGGGCAGGCGACGTACTTGTTGAAACGCGACCCCAGCATCACTGCCACCGCCCTGTCCCACCAGCCTTGGACAGATATGGGGAAGGTCAAGGCCCGGAGGTTCCCAAGTGGAATCTGAATTAAAGACCCTTGTCACTCTCTCTCGCTCTCTCTCCCTCTCCCTCCCCCTTCCTTCCCTCTCTCTCTCTCTGGTGCAGGCAGGAGCAGTTCCACTAACAGATGTCGAGGGCAGAGGTCTTTCTTGAGGTCTCTCCACTTCACTGTTATCTGCCTTGGAGAAAGCCCCCACCCACCTCCACCACAGAGCCCTTCTCTCCCCAGCTGCTGTTGAACCTTATATCTGACTAGCAGATAGCTATCTGTTCGAGGATTATTTTACCATCATAAGTGCTTTGTTGGCCAATGGGGCATCGCATCTTTCTCTCTATCTCTTTTTATTCCTTACTTTCTCTCGCTCTGTCTTTCTCATTCTCACTCTCACTCGCTCTCTTTCATATTTAGTAATATATCAGACACTTTCATACAAAGCCATTCACAGAGAATTGAGTTATGTGTCATTCATATTTGTCATTCATGTCATTGTCATAGTGGTTAGGCATCTTGCCCATGGTAGATTGCAGACATTTGGGATTTTTCATACTTGAGAGCTGTTCCTTGACGGGTCTAATGTTCTATTTGGGATGATGTGAGACAAATATATAGAGTGAGGTAAGGTTATTGTGGTTGCAGGTCCACCCATAGATGTGTGAGCATGAGCAGAACCTTCCTCATCCCCCCCCCCCCCCCCCCCCCACCACCACCAAAGAGGCAGATGTTCCAAGAACCGAAAGCGAGCACTCAGTATACCTGGAGAAGGAGTGGATTTGTTTTCTTTTCTGACTTTCTTCTTCTCCTTCTATCCGCCCCCCCCCCCCCCCCCCCCCCCCCCCCCCCTTTAGTAGCAGATGGTCCAAATTGTTTGTCAGTCCAGATGGTGACATCGGATCCGTCTGAAAACATGAGAGGAGGCTGCCTCCCAGGACCCTTGTGAGGAGCTGGGGGTGGATGGGGGGTACATCTGTTTCGTAGAAGAGATGAGGAAAAACTTTGAAAACATCTTGAAGTAATGGCCCAAATGTATCACTGTAGCGGCTGTTTCACACACTCACACTGTTTTCACCACGCGGCATTGACCGCATGGTGAAACATGAACTCCTCGTGCGTTTCCACTAATATGGAGTTATTACAACATGTCAATACCATTTTTAACAGCTCTATAAATGTTGTAATCAATTCTGTATGATTGTTACAGGTTCAGTTAATAGCATATGAGGAAGGAGCCAAGGTGTAAAACAAATGTAATTTAGCAATTTCAGCTTCAACTTTATAGGTGATAGGGTAGGCAATTTGGAGAACCCATCAAGATTAAATTAGATTTTGAAAGTATCCAACTGAAAAAATCCCACCCCTCTCTTCAGGCCTCCATATAAAGTCACTCCCCCAAAACACATTTCTAGCTCACTAGCTTTAGCCATAGCCTTGCGAAGGTCTCCGGTCATGCGCAATGAGTGCATTGGTCAGTAGGTAAGTAGACCGACTTGTAAGCCATCCAATCATTTCATTCAGCCCGAATTACTTGATTAGACGTCTAATTACAGGCCTGCGACAGCCAAGGACACCAGTTATTTTTCTCTTTTTTGTCAGGACATTTAATTTATTGATTTATGTTGGGATGTAAAGAGAATTTCAACAAATATGTTCAAAATGAAATAGACTACCCTACCTTTAAAACTGACATTCGATAACAAGCTATTTTGAACTTGCGTTCGAGTGTGCGTATTTCAAAACAATATAAGCTGAATAAAATAAAGAAACAGGTAACAAGTACTGCATTCTTTACATTGGTACCCAATAGAGTGGAAGGAGCGCCGTCAGATAAAAAACACAAGCTGTTTGTGTATGGATGCAGCCAGCTGGTGTCAGATTGAGGGGAAATTATTCAAGGCCCCTAGCCTGCATGACAAGGAGAGATCTTACAGAGCAATCTGGCAAGAAGCAGCTTCCTGGAAAAATCACAACACATACCTCACTTTGCCCTTCAACAGCACTACATTTCAATTCAAGTCATTGTGTTCAAATACGATTGAGTCCTGACGGTGGGGCCTCCTCCACCAATGCGGCTGCAGTTATGCTTCCACATCTGACTGCTGACAAGTGAATGTGGTTCTTATCTGGGGAAGGCTGGTCAATTCATCTGAATCTCCAACAATCGTTTTTAGGTGAATGCGCAGAATACTCTGTGTTTGACTAACTTGACCTGAATGTGTGTGTGTGTGTGTGTGTGTGTGTGTGTGTGTGTGTGTGTGTGTGTGTGTGTGTGTGCGGAAACATGCATTTGCTTAAAAGAAAAGAAGGAGCATTTTTCACATCACTAATTATTATTAATGATGGAAAAATGGCAAAAGTACAGCAGAAAATAGTACACTGCCTACATAGTGTCCTTAAATGTAAGTATTTAAGAATGTCGATGATTGAGTTGCAGTCTGAAAAATGTTTTTCTCTAATCAAAAACCAAAAATAAAAGAGCATGCGTCATTCTGATCTTCTCACACATATCCTGACATAAGCGTATCTAATGTTCACCAATGGGATGCGACCTACTGACCATATGGACTCTGGTCACGCAGCTTGAGTAGGAACAAGATTCCGAGAAGGTTTTAACTGATTTCTGATAATAATATAATAATAACAATAATAAAAAAAATAATAGAAATAATAATAATAACAATAATATATCTGATAGGATACAAAAAAATACATTTTGGGTATTTGGGTATCCTGGATAACTATTTGTTAAGGTATTATCATTTTAGACCAGTACATTCACGCACTATTATAATAATATATCTGCAACATTTTAATCTTATTTCGTGCTGATATTGTTTTAGAAAATGTTTAGAAACTATAAAACTATACATTTGCTTGTTTACCAACCAAACCTTTTTCTCTCTCTCTCTCTCTCTCTCTCTCTCTCTCTCTCTCTCTCTCTCACACTCTCTATCATCCAAACCTCTCAATGGGGTTTTGATAATTGAAATTATTATGTGTATATAATGTGACTTGGCAGCATCCAACATAAAAAAAATTCAGCTATTTGATTATGATTAGATTCCCCAGCAAACGTGTTAATAACAGCGTCTTATAGAATGGACCTAATCAGGCTGGTCCAGCTAGACAGTAATGTAAATCATTGGTAAACAGGAAAACTCAACAATCCTCTTATTTCCTAATGCTCCTAGTCCATTGTCATCTTGTCACTGTGGCTTGTCTGCAATTGTTATGTATTGTATGCCAAATCTGCAAACATTATGGAGGTTGAATTAGGGGTTGGATTGAAAAAAAAATACATTTGCTAAGCAGGCCAAAAGCAATCACTGCAGGCCAGTGCATGAAAGATAAAGCATGACTTTGTAAGAGTGTTAGATCAACGTTAATTAAATGCAAGTGTGAGTAAAAAGCCCATCTGCTTAGAATGAACCTTTTACTTATTAACAAGTACAATCTAATTACTCCGCTGTGCGCTTGCACATTGACCTTACGATGAGGGACACTGTTTGAGATTCAAGGAAAGTTCAAGTGTCTGCAAAAATATCTGCACCTCACCCAGTTGACTAGCAGTAAATACTTGCATGTTGTGTTTCCATCCAATTTAATCTCTGCTGCTTAATATTAGCCGCCTAGGAATTTCCAATTGTCAATGAATGAATGCTTCTTCTTTACAAAAATAGTTTGAACAACTCTGCATGCAGCTGAAGAGATTTCTTTCAAAGAAATTGCTATGCGTCATTTTCAGCAGTTTGGTGTCAATTTAAGTGCTTGGATTCCCGCAGAGAGGTGAATGGGATGTTTTGGCATGTGTGCGCACACGTGTGTGTGTGTTTGTATGTGTGTATGTATGTGTGTGTATGTATGTGTGTGTGTATGTGTGTGTGTGTGTGTGTGTGTGCGTGTGTGTGAGAGAGAGAGCGTGCGCGTGTGTGCCTGTGAGCAAGAGGAGTATGGGAGCGGTCCCGGTGATGGCCTTAATAAGGCAATGGACCCAGGGAGGTCCAAGTCAAACTGGCTGGGTGCCACCAACCAGGGCATCTTCTCTCAAGAGGGCCAAGGAGAAAGCTATGTTTTACTGTGAGTGTCATCCCTTCCTAGTCCATGCACAAATACTTTATAAATGCACAAGCAATTCATAATGGGGTTCGATTGTCCCGGTGTGTTGCGTTAATGAAATATTTGGCGAATGTAATCATCCTATTGAACCAGGGCTCTGGTGCGCTCTTGTGAGATTACTAATTTTGCACCAGTTGATGACATATGACAATATTTTTGGAGCTGATATTAATAATATGTAATCAATGGTTCTTCATTTTAGACTGATTTGTGAGACAGAGCTATTCCCCAGGCATGTATTTAGTGTGGACTATAGCACGCACACAAAAATACACACAAACACATACACACACACACACACACACACACACACACACACACACATCCATATAAACAGAGGCACCAAACACCCCAAGGAACACGTATGTGTGCATAACGTGAGTGTGTGGCCTTTTGCAGTACAATAAATCCCCCTTTTGCATTCCCCCTCTCTCTTTCACCTTCTCCCTCTCAATTTCACCTGCCCAATCTCTTTCTTCCTTATTCCTGCTCCCCCTCTACCTCCCCTTTCTCCTGTGCCCTTCACTCTCCCCCTCTCCTTGCCAGAGCTTCCATTCTCTTTGATTTCGTCTGTCCCTCTTTCCATCCTCACATCTTCTGTTTCTCAGTGTCCTCCATTGACTCCCCCTCCCCTCCACAATCTCTCTCTCTCTTTCTCTCTCTCTCTACTCTACTCTGTCTTCTGCTTCTGTCTTCCCTGTGTTTTCTCTCACCCCTACATGCTATGTATCTCTGTCTGCTTATTCAACCCGCCACCCCCCCTGTTATTGATTTCTCGCAGGCATGTTGGGTATGTTATTAAACACATTTGCTGGTACCATAGTTTCCACAAACTGTAACCCTAACCCTGTCAAAATAAATGCATAGATAAATTTCATTCAATTAATGAATAAATAAATGAAAAAATAATTACATAGATAAGTAAATTCTTAAATAAATTATTTAAGATGAATACAAATATTATATGATGATGTTTGACAATCCAAACGCATTACAACATTTGACCAAATGATTACTGCAGTCATGTAACGTTTCTAGGAACCAAATACGATGAGAATAATTTTAAACACATTTCCTCAATTTAAAATCAGAGTGATTTTGTTATCCTAAATTACACATTACAATCATCTTTGTTTATTTTTTTACTGATAAATCCGATATCTCCATCTGAGATATTATGGAGATATTGAATGATCGATAAAAACTATCGCGACTAACCATACCAAAGATTAAATTAAAACAGCTTGAGTCTGAATAATGCATGATCACTGTAAGCTTTAAAAACAATTGTCAATCACACACTAAAAGGTGGTTGATTTTAGATCGTTATAATCAACCATATCAATATGTGTGTATGTGTGTTTGTGTATAATGTGTATCTACCAGTGTGTGTGTGTGTGTGTGTGTGTGTGTGTGTGTATGTAAATATACATACACATAGTTACACTCACATACACATTCACTCAACGCTATACACAAGAGCACATATTGGGGCTTGCAATGTGAGTTCCGAGGTCCCAGTCTTTCTAATCAAATTATGCCCTGGCTCACCCCTCGGACGTTGACACAGCGATTAGTTGCTAGGCAACGGACTCGTTTAATGTCACTGCAGAGTTTGCTGTCCACGGTATACCAGCCCCGGTGGACATAACACATTTTGTGTTATGTCCTTCCTGTGCATATACTTCCTGTGCAATACCATTGTTAACATTTGACTCACAGTTCTCATATATGAGTCATTTATAAAACCTTAACAACAGCCATCTGATATTTCCTCTGAATGGGATTGTACTATGGGTTGATGAATATGCAAGCATGTGCGTTTGCGGCCCCTTTGGCCTTGGGTATGACAAGCATATGTTGGTGTGTTGTGTTGGTACGAAGATGTGCATGTGGGCATATGTGAGGATTGTGAGAGGGGCGGGGCATGACTCATGTTAAATACTGTGCCACAGAAAGCTCTTTGAAGCACACCTTTTTCGCATGTGTGTGTGTGTGTGTGTGTGTGTGTGTGTGTGTGTGTGTACGGGAGAGAAAAGCATACAGAGAAAAGTGTGCAGTTCGAGTGGGGGAGTTTGTTTCCTCAATAGCTGATGCAAATGAGAACGGTGTTTCCAGCGCCGCGATGACTGCATGGGGCCAAAATAATCTCAGACCTCTCTGAAACAACACTGCAGTGTGAGCCGGGCTCCCGCGGTCTTTACACTACGATTGTTGGCTTTAACTCACGGTGTTAGCTGAAGGGCTGATGCAGAGGTGTTGACGCTGCTTCTTTATGCAGAACGAAGGCAGACAGGCAGATAGAGAGAGAAAAAGAGAGATAGAGAGAGAGAGCAAGAGAGCGAGAGAGCGAGAGAGAGAGAGAGAGAGACAGTTAGTGACGGACAATGAGACAGACAGGAGAAAGAGAGAGATAGAAAGAGAGTGCGAGTGAGAAAGAAGGAGACATGCGAGAGAGAGCGAGAGAGAGACAGTCGGTCACTCGCAGTGGAGAGAGCTTGTGTGTGTGTGTGTGTGTGTGTGTGTGTGGCTTCCCAGCATGTCGTCATAGTGGGCCCAGTGCATTAGCGGCGGTGAGGATGCTAAAGCCGTGGCGAGACAGAGAGCCTTACAGACTGTCCAAGGAACTCTGCTGCGGCCCCTTAAAACTCAGAGCTAGACCACCACAAAAAGCCTTTAATGCCACTTAATGTGCCACAGCGGTGTGTGTGGTGCGTGAGTGCGTGTATGAGTGTGTGTGTGTGTGTGTGTTTGTGTGTGTGTGTGTGTGGGTAGGTGGATGGGTGTGTGTATGTGTGTGTGTGTGTGTGTGTGGGGGGGGGGGGGGGGGGGGGGGGGGGGGGGGGGGGGGGGGGGGGGGGGGGTGGGTGGTTGGTTGGTGTGTCAGGCATTTACTGACTCAGGGGTTTTGTAGCCAAAGAGCATTAGTAAATTGGGGGTGGGGGTGGGGTTGGTCGAGACATTAGTGAACAGTTGGAACTGAACAGTGGGTTTTAAAACAGGCATGCGGTGGGGGGGGGGGGGGGGGGGGGGGCTCTCCATTAACATTTGCTGCTGCAGCTACTGCTGTTATTCATTTGTGAGATAAGTTGTAATGGTTGTTTTAATTCTGTTTGTGCCCTGTGTGTGTGTGTGTGTGTGTGTGTGTGTGTGTGTGTGTGTGTGTATGTGTGTGTATGTGTGAGAGAGAGTCTGTGTACCTACTCCACACCCTAATGGTGGTGTTTGTTGTTTCTTTCCGAAGTTAATGCAATGCACGTTCTGATGCGATTCTATTGATGTTTTTAAAGAGATAATACAACCACATATTATCACTTATACCGGGCTTAAGTTACGCCTCCCTCTGCACTTTGGATCAAATTAGACCCCAATCTCAATCCATTAATGTTAAAATTAGCCCCAAAATGCTCTCCGTTGTTGTTGACATACCCTCACGCACCCACCCGCAGCTGTTGAAACGAGCTGCGCAACAATATTATACATGAGGAATGAGAGAGTAGGTTTGAATTACTGTTGGAATTGACTAAACGTCGGCATTGATGTCGGCATTAGTGGTAGGAAACTTCCACTAGAGTTCCTTTGCTTTGTTAATTCTGCTGACGCCGACACGTTCAGAGAAATTTAAGCCGAGAAAAACCACTGAAATATAATTAGGAAACAGGGCGGATGGTTGACACTGTGCTTTTTTCCGTTCGCCGTGGTGATCCACAAATGTTAGATTCGTAGCGATTGTTTTAACCTTTTTGGCAATTTAGCAATTATAGACCAGAGCCCAGGTGATATTTAGCTTGATGCTAAATGAAAGTGTCACGTAATAATCGATAATGAAAGTAAGGCACAGTGTTATTAACCTACCAGTGTTGTGATGCACACACACACACACACACACACACACACACACACACACACACACACACACATAGATATGCAGTAGTGAATGATTACATTTGATTGATTTCATAAATAAATACAATGCAATACAAATACTTAAAGTCAATTAGCAGTCCCTGGAATAATGCACTGTGTTTTTGTATGGGTGGACTCAACCAGGGTGGATTTAGCTCCCTTTTTCCGGACCTCTTTTAATCACCCTCATATCCAACTCATTTCAAAATGGAAATGAATGCCACAATTGATTTGCTCAGTACCACCAAGGCAAACACAGACACACAGACACACACACACACACACATGCACGAACGTGCACGCATCCACACGCACAGACACGCAGACACGCAGACACATAGACACACACACACACACACACACACACACAGGTACCCTTCAACACGCTCACACAATGACCCTTTCTCCACCCCCGCCTGCCCTCCCCAACCTTCCTCCCACTACCCCCCCCCCCCCCCCCCCCCCCCCCCCCCCCCCCTCCTCACTGTGGTTCAACCTTCCAACAGGAGCTGCCTCGGTGATGCCTAGCATCTTGCTGCCATGCAGGATGCAATATACACACACACAAACCATTGTAAACAAACGTGGCCTGTTGTGACAGCGGGGGAAAAAAAACCTGTATCCTCCCTCCCACCCTCCTGCTGCCTATCCTCTCTTTTTCAATCTCTCTCCATCTCCCCCTTTCTTTTATCAGTCTCTCCTGATCCAATCCTCCCTCACCTTAGAGTCCCGCCTGACTGTTCGTCTGATCCCCTTCAAAGAGGTCAGCGAGGGTAGCAGTGTATGTTTACACTAAACACTTTATGTGTGTGTGTGTGTGTGTGTGTGTGTGTGTGTGTGTGTGCGTGTGCGCATGTGCGTGGTGAAAGGGTTGGAGTTCACCCCTTTCCTGTGTGTGACAGACCAGCGTAAACGATTGAGGAAGAAGAGGACTGAATCGGGGAAAAGGGATAGTGAAGGCTAGGACATCCAAAATGGCCCCTGAATGTCTACACTCCGACTCCGTCTGGCCCCAAATGCACCCATCGCTGAATTGATTTGTAGCTTGAGACAGAGTAATCGATTTTTATTGATCCCCGAGGTCACACGCTATAAAAAGGTAGGGTTGAAAACAAGCATGGGCGGAGGTGCTATGGAGAAGTGATTCCCTCGCCTCTCTCCGTAATGGACGCTCATGTCATTTAAGAGCCACACTAATACACTATGCATATCAATACTTGTATTGGCCTCATGGGAGCAATCCCATTGCGCTGTGTGCAGGGGGGAGGCCCAAAGAGCAGGGATGCACAGAATGAGATTTCGCACGCAGAGACATTCGTACAGCGGGGTTATGGTAGCACGCACCACGAGGCAAATGCTACTCAGAGAGATGTGCACATTAAGTTATCTCTCTCTCTCTCTCTCTCTCTCTCTCTCTCTCTCTCTCTCTTTCACACACATACACACACACGTTTACACATACACACATACACGAAATGGACCGGCTCTTTTTAATGACCCCAGTCATTGTCCTCTTGGCGTGTCTCTCTCTATTATCAGGAACTTTGTGTTAAAGCTCTGCTATTTATTAGGAATCTAAGAGCTCCCCATTGTGTCCTCGACTTTCCTCTCAAACACTAGGACTCCGTGTTCTTTCATTATGTTACATTTCATTTCCTTTCCTGTTCTTGTTTGCTCCTCTTGTCACCTGTCTTGATCTTAGAAATAAACAACAAAAACAAAGCCTTCACCAAACTTCATGCAATTCACGTGCACACGTGTACACACAAACACAAGCACACACACACACACACACACACAAGCACACAAGCACACATACACACACACACACACACACACACACACACACATACATTGCCTTGCCCACAACCCTGTTGTTGTCACATTGGCCAAAGGTATTGCACACACAATCGTGTGTGCGAGTGTTGTTTTCTAGAACAACAGCTAATATTCAATCGGGGGATGAATGGTGGTTGTTTGTCTAGCATGCTGACAGTGGGAACACGGCGTCTGAAGCCTACCTGGTGTTTACAACACTCAGGGACATAACCTCGCCACAATATGGACGGGTGAGCCAATGTTCTTGGGAGTTATTCATGATTTATTTATTTCTGGGTCATTTCTTGCGGGATGCTAGAAAAAAGATGACCGATTTTGAGATTAATTTGAATTATGTGGGCTGGCTTCCTCTCACCTCTTGTCAACAACAGTGCTACCATTTAGTTTTTTAATGGGTGGTTACAGTGTCCTGTTACATTGCAATGACAAAAGTAGGTACTGTGTAAAAAGCGATAAAAGTGTAACAGCATGCATTTAATATATAATATCGTTATGGAACAGCATGTGCCAGTAACTACACAGTGTTGTTAGGGTAAGGCGTTAAGGTAACCCATAGGGGAATAAACGAAATGCACTATGGTAAGGGTTATTCTGATCATAATGTTATTCATATTAACTACATTATGTTACATGTTGTTACATTGCTTATTACATGTGTAAATAGTACACTGTAACAAGGACACTGTCACAAACAAAGTGTTCCCTTTGTTTTTCAGGAGGAAGACTTGCAGTGAGGAGGGCTACTGCCGCTGAAGACTCTCGGGAAGTTGGGTTATGAAGAGGCAGATGGTGAGGCTGTGATGGATGACAAAGTAAAGGAAAGGAACACGGGACGGATGAGGAAAAGGAAGGGAAGAAAGAAAATGTGTGTGTGTGTGTGTGTGTCTTTTGTTGTGAGTGCGTGCGTGTGTGTTGTGTTATAGCATTATACTGGGCGATTGCCATCTCTGGCTTGGTGTCTGGTCCAAACAAACCCTGTTAATGGTTAAAGATAGGGATGGCTTTTACTGCTCGAGGGCAAAACATAGACAATAATGGCTTTTTTGGAGGGTCCTGTGTGTATGTGTGTATTTGTGGCTCTTACTGTAGGAAGGCCTATCTCTTTGTACATGTTAGTAGTTTCTGAAATGGAGGACTCCATGTGCTGCCAATTCAAAGCATTTGGTCAGCAATGGATGTATATAAAGCAACGCGATACCTTGGTAATGTTGTCAAGTGGTGCACTAATATGAGGGCAGTTCTCCTGTGCTAATAGTACTTGACTGTAGTGCTGTGTCGGTTGATTCCCGGACAGAGCACAGACTGAGGTGAAGCCGCCTTTGAACTTGTGCGTGTGTCTCTGTGTGTGAACGTAGGTGCGCGTGTGTGCGCCTGTCTCCGCGTGTGAGCGTAGGTGCACGTGTGGGAGTGTGTGCGTGTGACTCTGTGTGTGAGCGTAGCTGCGTGTGTGGGAGTGTGTGCACGTGTCTCTGTGTATAAACGTAGGTGTGCGCGTGTGTGAGTGTGTACGCGTGTCTGACCTAATGAAATACTTGCTGACCCAGCCGAGAAGAAAAGCACCCACCTAAGAGGAAATTGACTCCTAATGGGAAAAGAAAGGTGTTTACTGGGATAAAAAAAAAATGGGTTCATGATTATAGCCACACAGACTCAGCATTCATCAGGTTTAAATAAACAGACTCAATGTGAACCCAGAGTCCATTCAACACCTCCGTCAAAGCTTCCTTGTGCATCAAAGGCCAGGTAAGATAGAGATCAAGTGGTTCCCATGAAATCCAAGCGAACAGCAGAGACGTGCGAGCCGATTAGATGACAAGGTGTGTGTGTGTGTTTCGGTGTGTGCTTCTATGTGTATGTGTGTACGGCTCGTGTTGACAATAGTGGCAAAATGACTAGTGGCAACGACAACTGATTTCACAGAATTTGAGTAGGTGGTAATGGAATACAGTGGGCTCCAATGAATTTTCGGGACTGATAACAAGTCTCATTTTCGTTCACAACTTAGATGAGACCTCACAAGCCTGTTGCTATGCTAACCTCCATGAATGTTTCCTCCTTCTGTGTCATTGTAATGCATATTTTGCATAGTTTAAATCCCGATTCTGATGTCTAGAATGGGTCGTCTAATTAAAATGTTACATTGCTATGTAACAAGGGTTATATTGACAATCTTTTTTACAGTTGGGCGAGGTTGACTTTCAGACCTCTGTGGTTGGCTGTGTCACCGCTACTGTTCCAGCATCTATCCTTTTTTATCCGATATCGATATCACATGTTAATAATTATTGTTATAAATAGGGATCGCAGATAATAATGCCAGGTTGCAAGTAACATTGACCTTGGCCCCTGATATGAATTAACTAAGATAAAGATAAAGATAAAGATAAACATTCCATGCATAGGCTACAATGTTGACAATTAGTGAATAATGAAATACACAGAACTAGCCATGTGGTCAATGGATACACAAGACACATATAATGCCTAAACAATGTAAAATGTAATGTTTGTCACAAGGGTCGAGTGTGTCCTGAGGGTCAAGTAGAGAACGTGGACAGGCACAGGGATAATTATGCTACTCACAGACACAGGCCATGTTCTCTGCTTCAGCAACAATTAGAATATATGGTATTTAAGATGGCTTACTATTTTAAGCTGTTTTTCAGTTCCAGTATATGGTTATTTGTGTGTGCGTGTGTGTGTGTGTGTGTGTGTGTGTGTGAGAGTTTGTCATGTCAAGGGTAGATATGGAGAACCTCTGTCGCACAAACTTTTAGTTATTTTAAGATTTTAAGAGCAACCCACACAAACAAAGCATAAGTCGGTTGCTGGTAGCAAAATCCTCATATTTTCCCTGTTTGGCACTGAACCATGGTTAAGTGTGAACACTAAAAACATTAAAAATAACAACAACACAATTATCTGAAACATGCAGCAGGTACTTCTACTGAAACCAGTGCTCTTTGATTATATCATATAACAGATTTATTATATTATATTTTCTATATATTTTTACCGCAATATTATCATGGGGTTCCATTCATTCAACTTAATAATTTGTATTACTGTGACCAGATCACAGTCGAAGAAAACAAGAACAAGCTGCTTACCCTGGGGGTATTTGGACATTTCCACGATAAGCTGACTCTGGCCAAGCCCTTTTTGTTAATAAATGCTCATTTCTACATTTACTCTACCACATGTATTCTTCAACAATATATATATATATATATGTAATAATAATAATAAAAGTAATAATAGTAATGATAATAATTTTCAACAATTTCAAATGAATAATAACTTAAATAGGTTCATCGATGTAATACTTGATAATGATGATTTAAGTCTGGATTATAAAACCGTAGCCTGATCAAACTACACAAAACATAAAGTATTGTAGAAAACATTTATCAAAATGTATACTTTAAAAGACTCATAAATACTCAGTGTTCCTTTGCATCTACTTCCTGCTCCCCCAGTTTCCCTACAGCGGTTCTTAAAATTGTATTGAAATAAAAAATATCCTGTACCTACTTTGTTCTTACTTACAGAGAATGAAACTTGATATATCATGGAAATATCATGAGTTGGATCCATAACTTTTGCTAGCTTGTAACATGACCAATCCCATAGAAAAGGTATCTTCATGAAAGAAATACATAAAAGACACTGATGACTAAATCAATTAGCAATATCATTTATCTTGTTAAGCACAGACATGTGTAATAACAGTAACTATTACATATGTATATATATATATAAATATATATGTATATATGTTAATATGTTAATACATATATATGGTAATATATATGTATATATATATATATATACATATATTTACAGTAACTTGTTATCTTCTATATAAAGACTCTTTGCTACATCTATTGTCAGGATTATTACTTTTTATTATTTATGTACGCTTCCTAGAATTCCAACTGGCCAATAATAGAATAATAACATGTAATGCATATAATATAAATACAGCATGTGAATATATACACTCTCGTTTCCACTACTTGGTTTTGAAGTCACCATACAGCCTGTGATGCTAGCACAAATGAAAGGACTTGAGTATAGAGCAGTCTCACTGAACCGTCCCTCCACAGGCCTGTCATTGTTTGCGGGCACGACTCGGAAAGACTTCACCAGAGTCCTCTCTATCAGGGAGGAATATAACATTAAAGAGAACATGGAGGGTCTGATTAAATCTATATGATAGATACATAGATTGACTCCCAGCTGAAAGGTTCTGGGTTGAAAGTAACAACAATCTTCACAGTCTGCCGGCAAGATGCCTTACCTGTTCATTTGTGAACCACAAAAAATACACATTGGATAAAGGTGTTGGCTAAATGATATCTAGATAGGCCTTTAAATGTGCAGACAGGCAGAGAGACTATGGGCAGAGAGAGGAGAGACACCATAACAAACAGATAAACAAAGAGAAGACAATTAAACATAAATACGAGAGGGGTTGGGAGTGGGAGAGAGGAGAGGAAAGGGAACAGGATGTGCCACAGGAAGTATAGAATGGCTCCAAGTGCTTATTTGTGTGCAACTTTGGGACGTCTCCTCCACCACATGCATGCCAGAAAGAGCTAGATGGCAGACCGGAGATGGGAGGAGTAGAAGAAGATGGAGGGGGGGGGGGGGGGGGGGGGGGGGGGGGAGGTGTGAAAGAGAGAAGAGAGAGGGAAGAAGGGGGGTGATGCTTGTGTGTAAGAGGGGTTGTGGTGTCTGAGGAGGGTCATATTTTATATTTAATTCAGAAAAAATATATCTGAATTGGCCTAAATGTGTTACAATAATAACCAGGCCCACCGGACCAGGTACAGTACATCCATGGTATTTTTAAACATGGTAGGCCTACATCTACTGAAGCCAATTCAGAACCTAATCTATACAATGGTTTTGTTGTAATGTAATCTGTCGTGAACTGTTTTGATACACTTTGAGGGAGATTTGGATGACAAATGAAACAGAAGACAGAGTCAATATTGTGAAATGCAGGGATAATACAAGGAAGTTCCGGACAGGCCAAGACTAAAATGAGTAATATTAAAATTAATGAGACAGAATGATGTAAAAAAAATAATGATCTACTTCCTGCTTTATTCAATGTTAGAACTACGGTTCAAATGTTTGTCACTTATACCTCTGAGTGAGGCTATATTGGATAATAGTGATGACTATGATGACTATGATTTTCACAGTTTACTGGAAGCCTTCCATTGTGGTATGTTTCTCTAAAAGGGCAGATTACGTTTGTACAACATATTAGCTTTCTAAAACAGCTTCTGCTAACTTTAACTAGCTATAGAACACCAGCAGTTGGTTAGACTCAGCATATTGTGGATAAAATGTGGCAAGCAGGTTCTCTAAACACCTGCTGCCGAGAAGATCTAAAGTGAATGCATCAAAGCCATAATGACCAACAAGGCCTGCTAGCATGGCCCGTTTTTCATTAACCGCTAGAGCAGTGCTGCTAGGTTAGGACAGTGCATTGGTTTGTGGTTCCAGGCTGTGAATGCATATGCATGGTTGTGTGAGTGCATGTGCTTGTGGGTTGTGTTTTGTAGGTTTGCATCTGTTTTGTGTGTATGTGCGGGTGTGTGTGTGTGTGTGTGTGTGTGTGTCATAGTGCAGTGCCAGTAGAGATCTGTGGTTTGTGGCCTGGTCCATAAAAATCCTGGTAATGGCTAAAGGGCGATGGTTTTTACTGCCTTGGGGCACCATATAGCTAGTAATAGTGTTTTCATGTCTCTATATGTGTGTGTGTGTGTGTGTGTGTGTGTTACGTCTGATAGAGCAGATCAGAAAAGGCATAAGACCATTACACTCTTAATGGACTACTTTGTCTCTTTCTGCCCTTCCCTGATTTCAGATAGAGTCAAATAATCCAATCGGACTGGCTATAAATATGGTTGTTTTGGGCCCGGATTATGAGAAATGCTAACCAGACGAGAGAGAGAGAGAGAGAGAGAGAGAGAGAGAGAGAGAGAGAGAGAGAGAGAGAGAGAGAGAGAGAGAGAGAGAGAGAGAGAGAGAGAGAGAGAGAGAGAGAGAGAGAGAGAGAGACCAGATTGATCAGGGAAAAAATATTGTTGCGTCATAGACTCTTCGTCCTTTGAGAGTTTACTAGTTAACTGGCAATTCAAAAAATCCCCAAATACCACTTAAACTTTTGCAGATTTTTCCTGAAACAGGGAGAGAAGAAATTGGTGTAATCAGCCTCTTTCAAGAACAAGACACAATTTTATAGTGCTGTATTGTGTTTGTGACAGACAATTTGTTGTTGGCCGTTTATATTTGATTAACCTTTGTTCAACCTTTTTTTCAGTAGAGATCTCTCCCTCTGTGTCTCTGCTTACAGAGCAGCCCGGGCTTGGCATTGTGTGAGCTTTTCTATGTCTTAGAGGTTTTGATTTAAGATGTTGTAGGCCTTTTAGCATAATTGTTGTCTCCAGTGTTTTGTATCTGCTGTCATTTACTATTGAATGCTGACCGGAGCTATTCTAGGCATTGAAAACTGTTGTAAAATAGCAGCCTTTAAAAAATTTTTTTAAAGAAAATGTATCAGCAATCAGCCTTTATGCTTGCACAAAGTGGATATGGGATAACTAAATATCTACATGTTTTCAACAGGATTAAGTACTTGTTGATGTTCTGTTTTTGTTTTATTATACAGGGAAGTTGCATATAGCTGAGAAATTATACTGTAGAATTTTGACTGTCAATTCTGCTTTTTTTGTCAGATCTATGTTCAGGGATAATTCTGCAGATTGACTCCTTGACTTTGTTGGCTTTGTGTCTTCAGTGCTTTTGGTTGTATTTACAATACATACTGTAAATAAATAAGCACCACAAATATACTTCTGCAGTACATATACTAATAAACCAATTGAGTAGCATTATTTCCTTCCTATGTCTTTCTTGTCTACATGTTTGTATACAAATTCTTCCTATTTGAATTGAATAAGTATTTGTATATTTTATTAAATAAAAAATCTAATAAAATCTATGATGTAGTTATTACATTTTGCTCAATTGTTTCATATTTTAAGACTCCTATGGCATTTTCTACTTAAATGTGGCATGTTGACTAGCATGTTTAGTTTCCAGCCTGAATCTGCCCATTGTTTTATGAATCCAAAACAAAACAAGGAGCCATTTGAGCACAGCAGAGGTAACTTCACCCCATATCAGATGCAGAAATCTCTGTTGAATCGTGAGAGCAGACTTTGGTGCAGTCCACACATGCTCACACACACGCACACAGACACAGACACACACACACAGACACACACACACACACACACACACACACACACACACACACACACACACACACACACACACACACACACACACAGACTCGTGCACCTGCACTCAAACACTCAAACGGCAGCAACACATTTCAGGAAGGCGGACTCGCGGGTCTGTGAATGGTTCCGTGAAGAGATGAGAGGAGGAAAACTTTAAGCTGGCCCGCTTTTTGCACGCCAGATGGTAACGGGAGAGTAGTTAGCAGCAGGTCGCCCCGTCATAAGAGCAAGGAAACACATGTATAGAGAGAACTCTACAGGCGTGGGGCGTTCTGGCACTCTGGCAACACTCACCACGCTGTGCCATGTGTGTGTGCTTAGCTGCACCTCTATTTAGTGTGTGCGTGAAGAGAGGCAGTGAGAGAGAGAGAGAGAGAGAGAGAGAGAGAGAGAGAGAAGAGAGAGAGAGAGAGAGAGAGAGAGAGAGAGCGAGAGTGTGCATGTGTGCTTGTGTGTGCGTGCTTGCGCGTGCGTGCATGCGTGCGTGTCTCTCTAGCTTGATTGCACATTGTAGCCTATCTGCTTACAGAGCTCCGTCTGTGTGCATGCGTGTTGACGAGTGAGCGTGTGACGGCGTGTGCGTGCGTGTGGAGAGGGTTACGTGGGCAGGGGGAGTGCAGTTTGCTGTCTTCAGTTTGGAAAATGGCAGATGTCCAACCCTTTTGAACCATGGCTCTTAGTTTCAGGTGTATCCAGGAATAGACAGCAGAAGATGGTTCGTGAGCGCGGCGTAGCTTACAGGCAAGGTGTGGGACAGTAATAGCCCGGAAGCAGTAGTAGCACTTCTGCAAAACTAATTTGTTGTGTTCGCATGGATCAACTTGAATCAAATTTAACTTTATTTATAGAGCACCTTTCGTGCAGAACAACAAACACAAAGGGCTTAACAAATGAAACAACACGACAAGAACAAGACATTTGTTAGAAATAAGAATCACAGAGTGGATTAGATGGCTGTCAATGATCGCTGTAAATTAAACAGTACTAAAGTAAATAGTAGTATGGCTTGTAGTAGTGGTACTAATATAGTTTGTTGGAATAGATAAATATCACTCAATGGATGAAAAATATATAGTGGGAATGACATATAATAGTAGTAGTAATTTGCAAATGAGTAGTCTGAAATATAGTACATGATACACTATACTAATTATATATTATAGTCTCATTAGTAGTTAAAGTGACAAAAGCAGTATATTTGATAAAGATACGATAGTCTAGTAGTTAGGATTAGGGTTTTTATGGGGACATTTTTATGAACAGTTGAATCAGCAGTTAGCAGAAAGTATGCAAGCATGCAAACTAAACTATTTTGAGCAGAAGTTCAGGTAGCAATATAAGCAACAACAGCAGCTGCAGAAATCCATTTAGCCCCATTTAGGTCAAAAGTGCAGAAATCCTATTTATCACCGTGCACCAGAGGGAATGTCGAACACAGCCCAGGAGCACAGCAGGGGAAAACCCTCACCGATTGGAGATATCAGAGAGAAGGAAATATATGGCAAATATCTGTGGGTTTTCATGGGTTTGTCTGGCTTCTTGAAGAGAGAGTGTGTGTTAATGACGTACCCACTTGTAGGTAGTCAAAACTACAAAAATATGAAAGAAATATAAGCATCATATATATACAAATATGTTGCTCAGTAGAGCGCAGACCTCCGCCAAGGAATCAGCTTGATAGAAGTCAACAACATGGCACAGTGGTTAGCACTGCTACCTCTCAGCCAGAAGGTCCTGAGAGATCCTGCAGGATCACATTTTGTTGAATGGTACTTGACGAATGACGAATAAAGAATCTTGTAGAAAAATGGGCGGGGCTCGGAGGGAGCCAATTAGCTGATCTGAGCTGAGTCCGATGACCCTTATCCTTTAGAGATTTTCAAGACAAAAGGAAGTGGTCGGGGTTTTCATCCCGAACCCTTGACAAACCTTTCAGAACGCACCACCATGGGAAGTCTTGCACCTTTTTGTGACGTGTCACGCCCACTGACATGCCCTCTTCAGGCCGATTGGCATTAAAAGTTAATCACTTCTTGCTTGGCCCATAACCAATCCGTGCTCGTATATTGCACACAGACACACAGACAGACACATAGATTTGTATTTCTAATACATTTAATAAAAACATGCCCATATCTGGGTGTGGATGAATTAGTGTGTGTATTTCCAAAAATATATTTATATTTATTTTGTTTATGTGCATGTTTATGTGTATGCATGTATGTGTTTATTTGTAACAAGCCACAGTTGGATGAGCTCAACTAGGAATCAAAAGTCAATTTTGATAAACACACACACACACACACACACACACACACACACACACACACACACACACACACACACACACACACACACACACACATTTTCCCCTCAAAATATAGAGGTTTCCATGCATTTCCAATGGTTTTATATGGACAAAGTGTGGTGTCCAGGGCATTAACATAAAGTATTGAGACAGGAGAAAGGTCCTTGCTGGTGACATTGTGGCCATTGTGTTTGATATCCTTAGATCCAATACAGACTCTAAAAACTCTGTTGTCTTCTTGTGTCTGTTGAAAAAAAACAATACGCTGAGACCAGATCAATGAGCAATTGTCTTTGAAGTCATTGTGGAAAACATTCCAACTTCTTTTTTCACTCCAAGGTGCTGGCTTTTGTCCGTCTAGCTCTCCCTCTCCCACTGTCTGCATCATTGCAACGCTCTCTCTCTCTCTCTCTCTCTCTCTCTCACTTTCAATCCATTTACTCTCCATCTGTCTCATGCATGACTGCACTCATACAAGTACACACACACACACACACACACACACACACACACACACACACACACACACACACACACACACACACACACAGTCTTTTTTCAGTGCTGATTTTGTTCTCCAGCCAATGTAGAATATCTCTTTATCTTCTATCTGCCTCCATCTCCATTCTCCCCCAGCCCTCCTTCTCTCTGTCTTGCTCTCGCTCTGTCTTTTCATATTTCGGTTTTTGATCCCATTGTTTGGTTCCTGGGCCTCTCAGCTCACACATGGTTCAAATGAGCTGAAATCCCATCTCTGCCAACTTCACAACTTCAGAATATTAACATCCTCACTTCCAGCACCAACACCACGTTTGACCAAATCTATAACCATTTTTTATTCCTGAGATACGAAGTCAATATCAGTTTTCCAACATCTTTAATTTCGCTCTATCTTAAGGGCTTCAAAACATTCACACTACGGAAGTCACTGGGGAGTATTTGTTAATGTACTGGGGAAAACCTGCAGCCCTCTCACTCTAGTATTCCTAACCAGTATAACCAGCTCTCTGCTAGCACTGGGTCTGCGTGCCCACTGTGTTTTAGCATGCTAACATGCTAGCCAGTGGCTTGCTGGCTACCACGTCTTCGAGACCACCACTAGCCCTGGGCCAGGTTGAATGAAGCAGGACCATACACCACAGCAGCAGAAGACTAGTCTTTCTGATGGATTCGTCTGAAGTTATGATTAATTAGTTCGTTGAGTCAATTTGTGAGGAGGATCCATGGTTCACTTCTATAGTAGGATGAATAGGTGATTGTGAGAGTGTGGATGATGGCTGGTTTAAGCAGCCTCACCTGGCCCGAGTCAGACTGATTGGAGTCTGGAGCTGGGTGAGGCTGCACACCTGTTGCACATTGAGCAATCAGTGTGCACAGGTTAAACCAACCATCACCGCACGCACTCAGGGAGAGCTCTCCGGCATGGCAGCATGGAGCACCATCTGCATGCCTCATTCTACGCAACCTTTACAATAAACCGGTTTAACATCACCACCCTGTGTCCATTGGTCTGGAGGAGCCCGAGGAAAGTCACCTAGGTGGAGTGGGAAAAGCCACCTAGGTGACGTGTAGTAAATGGTCGTTGCTACAGTGATATACATACATGCTTTATTTTTATGCCATGGTTGTTTATTATGTTCCCATTCATTGTTTGGTCCAAGTGGAGCTGAATGGAGGGGGGATGTTTTGTAAATTAGTGAATGGAAATTTACAAATACATTTTACAAATTGTATTATCAATAGCAATGCTGGGTTTAGGATTAAATACTACTACATGAAGGCAGCCCACAATGATGATGTATGGTTCAAGCCAAATTGTATAGAATGGAGGCATTCAGTTTTGTTGGGCTTGTTTGGTTGTTGGCAGAGGGAAACACTGCCCATTTGTAAGATGTCCTAATGTGTGGTTTCTTTGTAAATAGTTTTTCTCTCAACTTATTCATTGGTGTTTGGGCTATTTATGTTGAATACTCCATACCATTAACAAACAGCTAATAACATCTCAACGCTATAGGCCTAATACCATAACCTATTCTATTATATGAGATTCTATTCCATTACATTATATTAAGGGTTTTGGTTATTTTAAGGAATGCCTCAAAAGTGTTTTACTATTTCTGAGTTTTCTTATTGACTCAACTAAATGTAGGCTTGTGACAGCCTTCACTAATGTCACACTGACAAATAGTTATATGGATAGACCAGACCCGCCTCGCCTGCGGTCCATGCTGCCATCCAACCGATGGGCAAATCTAGTTTTCCACAGCCAGGCGCTGGGTTATTTCTCTGCATGCATTAGGTTCCTTAACAAGGCCAGTGACAGACGCTGTGTTAGGGTTCCAAGCAGCGCATCATACACAACCACAGAAGGCCCTGGGGACCATAAAACAAACATAAACTGGCTCTTTCAGAGGATGCAGCCCTCTATTAGGAACCAACTAACCACTTTGTGGTCTGTGTGTGTGGTGGGAATGAGTGCATGAGTACGTGCGCGTGTGTGTGTGTGTTCAGCACTAAGCTCTTTGCATAAAAACAGCTCTTCATAGGCAGTTTTTTTCACTTCTTTTTTTTTCCGTCAATGCCAAACAAACACGTCAACCCACATGAGACAATACAAATGGGTTTTTAATTTAAAAGGAGAATTGTCCAAAGAAGCTGTGTATTTGAATATATCTTTTAATAACAAGGAGCAGTCATTTGGGTAGAATTTGGCCAGGAAATTCTCCAGTCTGCGATTGACTAGACTATTAAAGCCAAATAATACTGGCTATTTAGTGAGCAGGATGAGTGTGTTTACACTATTTTACGCATCTCCATCTCTGCCGTTACTGAAACAACCAACAAGACCGTCCCAAGATAGACTTGCAAATGAGTGAAGCAGTTGCTATTGAATGAAATGATCCAAGTCCAACCACATTGAAGCAAGGAAGGTGTGTGGTGTGGATCTTCGGACCTCATTGGCTGTACAGTCCACACTGTGTTCATAACATTTGACCCAATCCCCCATCGAAAGCTCTTGATCATCTCTCTGTTATCCACAATACTATTTTCATGATTAATTGCCCAATAATAATAATAGTAATAATAATAATAATAATAATAATACTAATCTTTATTGTCCACAAATGTGGGAAATTGTCTTAGCCTTCACAGGTTGGTTATAACACATTAGAGTAAATCACAATAAATACAGGTTGGTTAAAACACATCACAACACAATTGCTTTTAGATTCATAGTTAGATCTTCTGCTTAACATGGTGACACGATTCATAGCATTTTCATGTACTTATATCATTGTATAATCCATTATGCTACACTGCCGTTTCCAATTCTTGTGGTTACAATAAATTGTACTTTCATTTATTCGATGGCCCAATTGTATTGCTGCACAATGGTACAAAAAGTATTTTTGAACCAAGTCAACCTTCTTTATAAAAACCTATGTTAAAGTCGATAAAAAAATGGTTTCTTTCCTCCTAGTACAAGAACACACTACCACCCTTCAACAACTAGGTATCTATTTTCAAACATAATTGACCTCTCTCTTGAAACCTTTGCAAGACATGAATAATGTGTTATGTGGCGTGGCATAAAAGCATCTGCGCCGGGGCGTGTGTGGGTTGTGGTAGTAAGAAGCTTTGGTGGTCACAGGGTACCAGAGAGTCTTGCACGTCTCCGGTGAGACGTTTAACCGGATAGCGCCACATTAGCATCAGTCTGCCCTCACCGACCCACCGTCACCTCCTGTTCTCCAGCAACAGCGGTGTTGTGAATGCTCTCCGTGATCTCCGTGGGAGGGATTGTGGTTTTACATGTGAAATGACAAAGTGTATGAGTGCATGAACACACGCACACAAACGCACACGCACATGCAGATTGCGTGAGCACACACATACTCACGCACACACACACACACACACACACACACACACACACACACACACACACACACTGACACACACTGACACACACACACACACACACACACACACACTAATGTATAATTCTCGATCAGTGAATCATCTACTGTCACTCAGTCGCAGCACTCGCTTCCTCACTCACAAGTCTCAACTTTTTTTTTTCTTAGAAGGATGCGTCTTTACCCAAGGAGCCTGTAATCATCACAGCTGCTAGAGCATGCGTGAGCACCGATGACGTGCCAGGCGGATACGGTCACCTTTCCCGTTTTCCTCACAGAGGCGTGTCAAAAACAATAAACATTATTAAATAAATAAAATACATGAAGATCAGACAATGCCCTCATGAGATGTACACAAACAACAGACACAAACCACAAACACAAACAATTCTAAATAAATGTTTAAGGAGTGAGGCAAATTTGATTTGATTGGATCCATTTGTATTGGCAAAAGCCTTTAATTAAAAAGCGGATTTAAAAAGTTGTTTATGAAAAAGTATTTAGTCCCAGCTGGCATATATTTGGTGGATAAAATTTCCAATGAATCTGCTACGTTTTTTTGCTGTGACTTCCAATTACTTTTATGGGCAAAAAACAGGATTAATAATAATGATAATAATATGAATATTCCCAATATCATGCCAAAGATTCTCTCCCCACCCAAGTGTCACATCCATTAATTCTCTCTCTCTCTCTCTCTCTCTCTCTCTCTCTCTCTCTCTCTCTCTCTCTCTCTCTCTCTCTCTCTCTCTCTCTCTCTCTCTCTCTCTCCTGGACGTAAGTGTGGCGGTGTTAGAGGTCTCCACTGAGTTCACACAAACACACACACGCAGACACATGTGGGCGAGGTAGCATGCACACACTCACACACGCATGAAGTGAGAGGAGGATTGCAGGAGGTAGAACAGTTGGAGGGGGAGAGAGAGAGAGCAAATCAGTTGGGAACAGTTGGAGCCATGAAAGAAAGGAAGGAAGAAGGAAAATGAGGAAAGGAGAAATAGAGCCTACAATATGGCCGCCTTGTGTTGGCAAAATTGCAATTTCCTCGATAGGCCAAATCAATATCCTTAAGGACGGCTTTTCACGCCTGAGTTGTCTGGTGTTCCCTGTGAGCCATTTGTTCCTGCAAATTGTTGCGTCTGGTGAGTGCATGACATCCTGGTTACGGTTCTCACTGTGCAAAGTGGCAATGCCATTCTATTCTACTCTATTGGACTCAATTAATAAGACTCCATTTCTTTTGTATTCTATTCCATTTTTCATAGCAAACTTTCCTTGTGTGTTTTGATGGATTGTTGGTATGCTGTCTAGCACTCTTTAATACGCTCGTCTCTGTCCCTTAATGACACATATTAGGACACCCCGCACCCACCATGCAAGTCCAACACCCGTAGTTGTTTTTCTCTGCTCTGTATCACATCATAAAGTATATGCTTCCAAATAATAACATGTCCATGTTTATTTTGAGGTGTGTGTGTTGGAGCTCTCTCTCTCTCTCTCTCTCTCTCTCTCTCTCTCTCTCTGTCTCTCTGTCTCTCTCTCTCTGACACACACAAACATGTATCACTCTCTATGTCTCTTTCATTTCCGCCTTGGCTAAAGAGAATGTATCTGTCATGTTCCTCCATCTGTCTCTGATCTCTCCATCTCTTGCTCCCCCCTCTCTCTCTCCATCTCCCTGTCTCTCTCTCCCCCTCTCTCTTGTTCTCTCTCTTTCATTCACACTCACTGTTATGCTTTCATCTCCACCCTCTCTTTGCACCATAATAGGGCAGGATAAAGTGTTTCTCTCTGCTCCCTCCACAGCACACATGCACATGCACGCACACACCAACACAATACAACCCCCCCCCCCCCCCGTCATGGTTTCTCTCTTACCTGCAACCTTTTCTCTCCTCTGTAGCTCCTATTAAGACAGTAAGTGTCCCTATCAGTCTCACCTAGCCATAATGAGAAACACACACACACACACGCAAACATGCAGGCACGCACACACACACACACACACACACACACACACAAATACACATGAACACACACACATGCACTCTTTCAAACACAAACCATTCACACAAAAACACACACATACACACACCGTGCAAAAACGCACCCACCTTTCCTTTGTTACACCTCTCAAGACAACAACTCTGAAGCGTATGCAATGACACACGGCACACAGGCAAACTGTGTGCGTGTGTGTATGTGTGTGTGTTTGTGTGCACGCGCATGCCTCTGTGTGCATGTGCATAGGTTTGCCATCCAGGTTTTGGTACGGTTAGACAGTACAGTGTGAAATCCTCCCTCAAGGCCATGCTATGCTCAATGCTTCGCCTTCCACTGTTGTGCCGTCAGAAGGACATCCGCCCAGATAAATTATACACACGTTCAAAAACACTCCTGTAATTTCCTCTCCACATGCTTCTCCAGGGCTGACTTTAAAACCACATCAGAGGGGGGGGGAAAAGTTGACTCTTTCTCTCCAAGAAATGATAACCATGGTCAATTTTCTCGTATTTACTTTTGAAGTGAAGAGAAGAGAACCAAGGAAAAGAGCTGCATGGGTTTACAGAAGCCGGGCTGCAGAGGAAGCTGTGCAGCCTTCTGTTGTCTCTTTGGAGAACCGTTCACAATAGGAGAAAGGATGATTAGGATTTTTTAATACCCCTGAAAAACAACGGTGACTGAGACATGTCGAACGAACTGCATACCCAAAACACTTTACAATTTTGAAGCACAATAGTGCATTAACACAAACTCAAAAGCCACAACACAAATGCAAAAGCCACAACACAAATGCAAAAGCCACAACACAAATGTAAAAGCCACAACACAAATGCAAAAGCCACAACACAAACTCAAAAGCCACAACACAACAGAAGTGAGTGTCAACGGAGCAACTATTATTTCAAGCGTTAATGCGCTTGTGTTTTTCAAATTTGCAAAACGTTTTGGATATGCAGTTTGTTCAACCCTTCCCGGCCACTGCAAAAATCCCTGGAGTCAGAAAATAAAAATCGATGTTGATATATTTTTAACAAAGAAAGATGAAATAACCACATGATTTGACTTTGTCAAATAACAGGATATAGAAGTTTCATATTGTATTTGATTCATACTGTTGTGGTGCTCTAATTGCAATACCAGTGGCTGAAGGCAGCATTGGTTATAGGAGGATTGCAGAAGAGCGTATGGAGTTCTAGTTAGCAACAGTGAGTGAGGGTATGTAAAAGCCATGTGAAAGGGACGTCTAATTCAAATGCTATTCTATTTTTGAGTTTACGCGTGTGAATGTGAGATTACATGTGATACTGTTTTGTATGTTGCCAGTAATTAAAAAATATATATTGTTCCACTGGAAGTCTTAAGAAGTGGCCTTCAGTTTGAATGAACTGTATCTGTTTGGGATTTTTGGTTCTGCTTGACCCTTTGTCTCAAAATGGCTGTTGATCATACTCCTTTCTCTCTCTCTTTCTTTCTCGCTCACTCTTGTGCTCTCTCTCTTGCATGCTCTCCTTCTATCCTCCTGTACCAAATTAAGTAACTGATTGACTAATTGCTGGTTAAACAGATTCTAACTTCTGATCGATGGCGAGTGGTCACCAATTGTTGTGTTTGTGTATGTATGTGTGTGTGTGTGTGTGTGTGTGTATATGTGTGTGTGTGTGTGTTTGTGTGTTAGGGGGGAATAAGAGGTGTTGGTAAGGTCAGTAGGCAAAATCACTCTGTCAGCTAACGGTGGTGGAATCAACCAAAGTGAGGCTAACACGTGACACATATTCTTAAGCAACTCGCACACAAGATTGGGGAGATTTGAACATGAAGAACAAATGTAGCGCTGCAGCAAACATACTTACCAAAGTATTCACAATATTTGGAATGTTGCCAGGACAACCAAGATGTGGTACACATATTGGAGCACACACACGAGCGTGCGCGTTCCCCTGCACACAGACACACATGCTCGCAATCACACACACACACACACACACACACACACACACACACACACACACACGCACATATATATCTGATAAATATCTAGATAGATAGATAGATAGATAGATAGATCTGATTAAATACTAATATATATATATATATCACATGTATACACATATACATGTACACGTTGCCCTATATATATATATATATTTGTGATGCGTACATCCATTTGATGTCTAAGACAGGGTTCAATAATAGGAGTGGTGATTGAACACTGGCCTATTTTAATGTTTGTTTGCGTGTATCTTTTGTCATTTCAAAATCCAATTAATTGTATAAATACATTATATACAGAATCCGACATGGCACTAGAACCAGTAATTACATTGGCCTCTCCAACAAGAAGCAATACTAATAATTGTTAAACGGATACTGTATGTTTGAATGTTAATATCATTCATACTTTCAAATAAATAAATAAATTGAATAAAAAGACACAATCGTTATTTTTTCAATTCACTGTTGTGATACTACTACTACTACTACTACTACTACTACTACTACTACTACTACTACTACTAATAATAATAATAATAATAATAATAATAATATTGTTCAAGTTAATTCATTTCCTCATGGCCCAAGTTTTGTTTGGTGATTCCCTCAGGTCAGAATAAGGTACTTATCGTTGTCCCCACAACAAGCTTTGTTGAGCATTTGTATTTATAGTTGCAAAATAAACTTCTTAATTTATCCATCCCCACATTGCCAATGCAAGGATACATGTCTGAAACTTCTGCATGTCTAAAACAAAGCGGGCCGATACAAGAAGATCCGTTTTTTAAATACTAAATGATAAAGCATTTAAGATGATTTAACATCATTCCCATTAGATAGAATGCTCGGGTTTCTCCCATCTAGGTCATATCAATCTGATGTTAATGACAAGACATCTTAATGTACCTGTGACCACAATGCATAATGCATGAACCATTGATTCCTAATGGCTGGTTAATGTAGTGGCCCTGACACGGCTGTGGTTGAAGGATAGATGGATACAAAGACCCCCCCCCCCCCCCCCCCCCCCCAACCTTCCCTGTATTTCCCCAACAACACACACACACACAAACACACACACACACACACACACCCAAACATACACACACGCACACACACACACACATAAACACACGTGCACGGGTGTAACTGTCATTCTGTCAATGATACACATCCCTGATGAGTTTGGCAACACAGATGGGAAAACATGTTCTAATACAGGTTCACAATGGGTAGCAGCTTTTAGACTCAGGAAGACCCGTCTTATCTGCTTTCTGACAAGATTTCAATTGTCCGTTTGAAATATACAGATTTACTGTTATGTGCCGTTAGCAGTTTTTTAAGCTGTGTATACCTCTAACATAATATACATACATTGGTGGTTGTGTATGTGTGTGTGTGTGTCTATGAAGTGTGTGTGGAGTTAAAAATATCAGAGAGAGAGAGAGGGAGAGAGATAGAGAGAGAGAGGGAGAGAGTGCATTGTTGAAATGATCATTGACGTTGAGGCAATCCTTGCTAAAAGACAGGTTAGGAGAGAGAGAGAGAGAGAGAGAGTAAAGAATTGTGATCTCAGCAGTAGAGCTTTATTATGCGCCAGATTACCATGACAACAAAGAGAGAGAGAAGGCACATACAGGAAGAGGAGCGCATGAAGAAAGAGAACCATGCCCATGCATGCAGTGGTGGGTGATAAACAGTGCTGGAGGGAGAACAAGACAATTGAGTAGTACATTTGCCAATTATGATTTAGAGAATAATTGAGCTGGATCGAGCCATGGGTCTACCGCCCAGGAGAGAGACAGGGTGTTACACTCTCGGAATAACCCACACATAACATAGAGGGATGAACAGCAATCACAGGGCCAAACGAAAGTAATGTAGAGGGACAAACGTAAACAACGTAGAGGGACAAACAGAGTGAGAAAACAGAAAGACAAACAGACAGATAAAATAGAGGGATGAACAGCAATAATAGAGTGACAAACACAAATGGCCTTATATAGAGGGGTGAACCCAAATATGATCGAGAAACAAAAAGATAGAGGAAAAAGTGGAAATCTCTGTAACTAAAAGAAAGGGTATGTTTATCTTTGCTGTTATTGCTGTCTAACATTTCTGTAACATTTTGTTGGTATAATTGATGCTCTTTGTCCATAGTGTTATATAATGAGGCATGACCCAACCACTGAAGACCTCATGCTGCATTTTTCAATGGCTTTGGGGGGAACATATGTCTGTTTATATTTAAGGACCATTCTAACTCGCTAATGTGGTCTGCTCCAATACTGATCTCTGACCTCTGCTTACAGTAGCTGGTGTGTCTACCCATGATCATGCTCCATTACACGATGCTTTGCCATGAAGAATCTTGCAAGAAATGATTTAGGCACAAGTAAGGTAAGATTAGTGTAGCGTTGACTTGTAGGGCCTGAACCTAGTTCATGCCAAAAAACAAAACCATTTATGGCAGCTCAGCTGCCACACGGAACGTCGTTATGGCAACCAGTGCACTGCGCTTTGGAGTAAAAACCGGCTAAATCATTTATTTAAAAAATAAATAAAATTGAATAGGAGAAGGAGGGAGCCACTGTGTCGTACGGGTAATGTGTCTTAGATCCAATTGAGGTTCAAGCCAAACGTTGAAGTTGCATTGAGGTATTTATTTACAAAAACTGCAGCACTGACTGTGGGAGATGTGTGTGGGTGATGGCTGGTTTAAGCAGCCTCACCTGTCCCGAGTCAGACTGATTGGACTCTGGGGCTGGGTGAGGCTGCACACCTGTTGCACATTGAGCAATCAATGTGCACAGGTTAAACCAGCCATCACCGCACACACTCAGAGGAGAGATCTCCTGCATGCATCATTCTACACAACCTTTACAATAAACCGGTTTTTTTTTCAACATCACCACCCTGTGTCCAATTGTTTGGAGGAGCCCGAGGAAAGTCACCTAGGTGGCGTGTAGTAGTAATGGTCGATGCTACACTGGTGCCCAACGTGGGGCTCTCCAGACCGCTTTGGACTCAGGAAGGCTGTCCAGGGGCGCACTGGGTCCAGCAGCGACGACGGACAGTCTCCTCCCAACACCATCCCTTCCCCCGACGGCACTGTGGATCCCAGCGGAGGACGGGGGAGGCAGCACAGCAACCGCCACAGGCAACCGTCTGCAGCTAGCCGCCCCGGCATCCAGCCAGCGCCGCAGCCCAGCTGACTCCTCTACCAGCACGTCCGGACAGCCCAGGAATGGCCAAGTCCGCCGACACCTCCGCCAGTCAAGGCAGCAGCCCAGGCCTCTGTGTCTCCAGGATGGAGGGGGAGGGTGGGTTGGCGGGTCACCCTGGGGAGGTGTGGGGACTATGGGGTTGGGGGTTGTTTTTTTTGTTTTAGGTATGGTAACCCTGGGTCAGAGTCCGGTTGTTTATTTTAGGTATGGTAACCCTGGGTCAGAGTCCGGTTTAGGTATTTCTTTTTTGGATGGGGGTGGAGGGAGGGGGGGAGGTAGGCTTCAGCTGGGGATTCTCCCCAGCTTCAATTGGGTGTTGGGGGTATGTGGGAGTGTGTGTGTGGGTGATGGCTGGTTTAAGCAGCCTCACCTGGCCCGAGTCAGACTGATTGGACTCTGGGGCTGGGTGAGGCTGCACACCTGTTGCACATTAAGCAATCAGTGTGCACAGGTTAAACCAGCCATCACCACACACACTCAGGGAGAGCTCTCTGGCATGGCAGCACTAGCTGCATGCACCATTCTATGCAACCTTTACAATAAACCGGTTTTTCAACATCACCACCCTGTGTCCAATTGTTTGGAGGAGCCTGAGGAAAGTCACCTAGGTGGAGTATGGAAGCCACCTAGGTGGCGTGTAGTAATGGTTGTTGCTACACTGACAAACAAGAACTAACATAAAACAGATGTCAAGGATGAGTAGTCTGCTTGTCTTCAGCAAACTGTTTGCGGGGTTTCTTGTGCATCATCTTTAGAAGAGGCTTCTTTCTGGGACGACAGCTATGCAGACCAATTTGATGCAGTGTGCGGCGTATGGTCTGAGCACTGACAGGCTGACACCCCCACCTCTTCAACCTCTGCAGCAATGCTGGCAGCACTCATATGTCTATTTCCCAAAGACAACCTCTGGATATGACGCTGAGCATGTGCACTCAACTTCTTTGACCATGGCGAGGCCTGTTCTGAGTGGAACCTGTCCTGTTAAACTGCTGCAGCTCAGTTTCAGGGTCTTGGCAATCTTCTTATAGCCCAGGCCATCTTTATGTAAAGCAACAAATCTTTTTTTTGAGATCCTCAGAGAGTTCTTTGCCATGAGGTGCCATATTGAACTTCCAGTGACCAGTATGAGGGAGTGTGAGAGCGATGACACCAAATTTAACACACCTGCTCCCCATTCACACCTGAGACCTTGTAACACTAACGAGTCACATGACACCGGGAAAATGGCTAATTGGGCCCAATTTGGACATTTTCACTTAGGGTTGTACTCACTTTTGTTGCCAGCGGTTAAGACATTAATGGCTGTGTGTGGAGTTATTTTGAGGGGACAGCAAATTTACACTGTTATACAAGCTGTACACTCACAACTTTACATTGCAGCAAAGTGTCATTTCTTTAGTGTTGTCACATGAAAAGATCTACTCAAATATTTACAAAAATGTGAGGGGTGTACTCACTTTTGTGAGATACTGTACACCATGCTTAAATAGGCTATTCATTGTCTAGCCCCACCCACCAGCCAAACCAACATTAAACAGCAATCAATTAACAACATTCACATACTTCAACAGCCAACCCTCACCTATAATATATAATATTCAATTGAAAGATAATATAATCCTATTACCTTATATCAAAGTCTGCAATGACCGACATATACACATAAGTCCAAGTATAGGAAATACCCCTCTCCATTTACCGAGATGGCCTAACCCAGCGCGATCCTGTGACATAAATACCGGAAATGTAATGCGGACTTGCCCTTAGTGCAGGCGAACTGTGGTGAGTATGATGACTGAAGTTGTGACATTACTGATTACTGCTAGTGGTTGATATGAATGGATTTGACAGGGAGTACAGAAAACAAAATATAAACATGCGCAAATGTCCATGCGATAGTTAAAAAATAGTCTGTCGGCTTCCATGCCGTGGCACTTGGTCTGTAGCGCTGTACCATAGGTACCACCAGTGACGCTCTCTTCGTCACACACTGAGAAAGGGTTTCTACCAAAAGGATAACAACCAAACTAAATCAGCAACTGAACTATGAAAATCAGACCACAAAAGAGTAGACTACTAGACCACCTTCTTTAAAATAAAAGAGGAAATAGGCTAAATGGTTAGAGTTCAAATGGGGGACACCATAGGACCCTGGCAAACAATTAACCCTACCACATACTCCTGAAGGCATGAGCACGTAATAATAAATAAAAAATAAAATAAAACAATCGCCCCTTTCCCCTCCATGTCCTGTGCCGTGGTGAGGTTTATTTTTTGTATAGGGGTAACTATTGGTGAAGCAAGTGTTCATACAAAGGTAAAAATAAAAACAATATAAACCGAAATCATTAACCCCTTGTAAGGAAACAGAAAAACAATTAGATTATTGTCCCTGGGTTTGCATTGAACTGCAGTTGCGGTTATATGATTCCTGGAATAAACCCATGGGTGTTGAATGTAGCCCTGCACTGAGGAGATTGTTTTGCGTCCTGCGACAGGAGAGTTTGTGGTTGTCATTAAAAAGGGGAAGCATATTTTATTAATGAGCAGCTGGTGTGAATCCCTATGGATCAGGTCATGAGTTCATCAAACAATATAATGAGTTTACTAATGCAACCAAGCAAAGATGTGGTGTGGTCAAATTATCCTAATACCATCATTTCACTCCACTCTCGCCCCCCCCCCCCCGTGTGTGTGTGTGTGTGTGTGTGTGATAACCTGAACTATATGTGAACAGGTAGATGTTATTTGTCCTCTATTCAGTGCATTTTCAATGAATCTTTGAAATATATGGAAATAAATCCTATTTGAAATCTTGATTAGCTAATTAACTCAACTTAATATTTGCATAGTCTTTAAGAGGTTATTGCTTTGACAACCATTGGTTAATTTTGGTTATTAATTTATCCATGTGAAAACACATTTAAAGACCTTTCATTTAATTTATAAAGTCAATGATTAATATGACTACTTGTACTTGTTATCTTTATGAGATTAAAATTGCGGAAAAACAATTCTAGAGCTGCCAACATGGTTGTTAGTTACAAAACTGTAAAAAGATACAACACATCTGATAAATAAGTAATGGCGCAAAAAGTAATGTGACTCATCTGATTCAACGGTCATCGCCTCTGTTTCCACTGTTTCTACTGACGCTGTGTGTGTGTGTTGTTGCTCTCTCTGCAACCTGCTCTAAACAAATGGGGATTCCTTTTTTTGCACCAGCAAAATGCTGTTGAAGACTTGTTTTTGTTGATGGATGGGTTGTAGACATTATTTGGGAGATTTTAATGTTTTTCTTATATGAATACAATAATCGCTTCCTATAAGGTTGTTCATATTGAGACACAATAAATTCACCCACTGGACTGTAGCGGGTGCATACCACATGCCACACTATACCCTTAACTAAAATCAGTTTTAGTTAGGTAACTAGAACTTATATGTAACCTAATAATAGAAATAACATAAAATGTAATAAGAGGAAACAAGACAAGACCACATTTCAGGGAGGCCCACTAGCAATTGCATCGAATCACAATACATTGGGTTTGAATGCAATGGATACAGGCTATCCTCCTATGTATTTTTCTCAACATGAGTGTTTTTACAGACACAGTGTAGAGCATAGGATCAGGGTTGCATTTGCCTTTTTGAGCTCTAGCATGTCATAAAGTCTATTTTTGTTTATGGCATGTATATTTTTTTTATATGCATTTCATTAATAATTCAAAGGAAACCTTGCTAAGGGGACACCAAGCCAACAGGCAAAGCTTTTACATTTACAAAATAAATAAGCTGTACCCTCAAGCATTCCTTTTCAACCACTTAACATCCCAAGCGAAAAACAAATGTATATCAATTGTAATTAATATATTTTTTTGTAAATCTAAAGGTGTGCCGAATTTTGTGTCATCTAGCAAAACGGACTTGGCAGAAATGGAATATGATTTAATTGTTTTAATTAGTGTATAATTCCCATGAAAATAAGAATTGTGTTTTCGTTATCTTAGAATGAGCCCTTAAAATCGTTATATATAGTTTTACAGCCTGAATAACTAAATTAAATTAATAAATCAAGAAACCTCCTGACTTGACACTTGGCTGTCGTAGACGATGACATCATTTTGGAACAGTACAGGCTAGCTTCTCCGACGTCATTGGAAAGGTAGAGGTGAAAGGGGGGTTGGTTATTCAGTTGGATGCAATCTGCAACCTCACTGATAGATGCCACTAAATCCAACACACTGTACCTTTAAGTATATTAAGTTAGATTCTGTTAAATATTAAAAATTGTACTATATATTATATTGTACTTCTGTACAAAAAAATTGAATACACTGAGTACAATTGAAAAATTATATAACACTGATCACACTTAATAATAATGTGCTTTCAGTTAAAAAAATCTTTAAATATACTTTACATTCAATTCAGTCAAGTATACTGCAAATAGTGTAAAGGTGAACTAATTGTGCATGTGTAGTAGAGTTACAGACTAGGATACAAGTCACTGACAGCATATTCTCATTAAGTGTTAACTATAACTGTAATCTGTATTCAAGTATGATACAAGTAGACATAGTGTACATAAGTGTGAATATATACATATATGTGTATGTGTATATATGTGATTATATATGTATATATTTATAGCTATGTGTGTATACATATATATAGAAATGTATATGTGGGAGTGTGTGTTGATTATGGCTGGTTTAAGTAGCCTCACCTGGCCCTAGTCAGACTGACTCTGGAGCTGGGTGAGGCTGCACACCTGTTGCACATTGAGCAATCAGTGTGCACAGGTTAAATGTCCCCTATTATACCACCAGGTGTGAGTGTGATTAGCTATTACAAGCCTTTGAAATTCTGCCTTTTCCTGTGCCTTAGTGACATCACGAGTGGGAGTGTTCACCTAGATGTAGGATGGATAGATAAGCAACATTTGCCACAGTTCATTGGTTAGGGTAGTAGACTGATTTATCCAACATGCAACATGGAGCACCAGGTCATGTATCATTGTCTACAAACTTCTATAATAAGCCGGCTTCCAACACCACCACCCTGTGACCTTGTGTGGAGGAGCCCAGTTAAAGTCACCTAGGTGGAGTGTTGCAGCCACCTAGGTGGTGTGTAGAATTGGACCTTGTTAGTGTGTGTCTGTGTGTGTCATCTCACATGGTTTCACATCTGCACCTGGCCTCCTGCCAACTGGATATATTACCCTCCAAATTGATTAAAGAGGTCCTACCTGTCATTGGCCCTGTTGACTCACTATTATAAATCAATCAATTTCCGACTGCAAGTGTCCAGCCCCTTTAAAACAAATAATTGGCCCTGATCAATCCGTTCTGAACACATTTTGGACTGATTGCCAAATCATCCTTCATTTCCAAAATACTGGCAGCTCCTTCAAGTTGTGGAAGGAAATAATAGGCTTTTTCCTTAAAGACAGTACTGAATCTGCTCTGTTAAGAGTCACAAATGACAGCCATGTGCACACTGATGGCGGACGACAACTCCATCTTGGTTTTACTTGACTTGAGCGCTGTCTTTGATACCATTGATCATACCATCCTCATCAACAGACTAAATACTTAGTGGTTTGTGTCATATTTGTCAAATAGATGTTTTCTCGGTCTCTATGGGTAACTGTGTCTTCAACTGCTCCGCTGTTGTATGGGGTGCCCAAAGGGTCAATCCTCGGTCCTCTTTTGTTTTCGATGAACTTGCTTCCCTGGGCCAGTTAATCAGTCACTTTGGTTGCATATCCTATCAATGTTACGCGGACGAGATTTGGCTATTATTTATCAGTAAAGCCAGATGGTTTCAGTAACCTAGCCATTCTACACAGCTGTTTAGCCTCTATGAAGGATTTATACTATACTTTATGTCATTTTGCTTACAAGGAAAAGCTGGGAGTTGAGAATATTTATTTTGAATGCCCTAGCACCACACCTTTCACATGGTTTGTTAAATTGTAGGCTAGTGTTTTCCCACTTCCACACATCCATCCACATACATTTCCAGTTGATCACACACTTCTGTACAGACAACGGAAGACCACATAAAAGTTCAAGTCAAATCAAAAGGAAATAGCCCGTCTTCAAATAAAAAACAACTCCCAAACACCAAGGCTTCTTGATTGACCAAAGAAATCGAACCCTGCTGTAAAAAAACATTCCTTTGATATGCCCTTTTAGTTTACGCAGATGACAAGTAATCAGACTGGGTGTCTACCGTGCTTTATTTTCTCTGACCACTATTTATATGACCACTCACAACATGACAGAGGTAATGGCACCTGCAGCAAAAACGGCTGCAGTGTTCTGTGGTTCGAGAGAGAGAGAGAGAGAGAGAGAGAGAGAGAGAGAGAGAGAGAGAGAGAGAGAGAGAGAGAGAGAGAGAGAGAGAGAGAGAGAGAGAGAGAGAGAGAGAGAGAGAGAGAGAGAGAGAGAGAGAGAGAGAGAGAGAGAGAGAGAGAGAGAGAGAGAGAGAGAGAGAGAGAGAGAGAGAGAGAGAGAGAGAGAGAGAGAGAGAGATTTTCACAAAAAGCTACGACAACAAAGAGGGGACAATGGAATAAAGGAAAGATGGAGGGAGGATGAGGAGAAAAAGGGTTTCGGTGTTTAGAAGGGAGAGGGAGACAGAAGGGAATTGAAGCAGGGAGTGAGAATGAGCAAGAAACAAAAAGAGTGAGTGAGAGAGGGCAAGAGAATGAACTTACTGTGTGTGCATGTCAAAAGAGGGGGTTGAATGAATAAGTGAAAATAACAAGTGTGGGAGAGAGACATAGATAAAGAGACAAAGAGAGAGGGGTAGAGAGAGAGCAAGTGCACGATTCTCTTGCACTTGTTATGTTGTTCTGCATTCTGCCTGTGGTGAAAGAGGTGCCATGCAGGGTGGCACCCACCCAGTCCACAGGGCACAGCTGAGACCCTAGGCCAGTCTGCTGCAGGCGGTACAACCCTGCCTCTGCCACACACACCCCCAGCCCACCCCCCTGGCCCACCCCTTCAAACCCCATTGCCGACATCATTATAGCAGTTAGATATTTTGTATGTTTATTTTTAAAGATATAATTGTATTAGTTGCATGTTCTGCTTAGTATTTAGGTTCTGATTATTTAAATCCTTTGTTGTATTTAACATGTTTCTCTCCATTATCTACAGCCATTGTGAACGTTAAAATACATTTCAGGAAGAACATGAGGGAGAAGAATGTATAGTAAAATGATAATAAATAAATAAATATAATAATGTTCTCAATGCATTTATGTTCATTGTTTAAGGGGATGTACTACAGGTGAATAGGCCAACATTGTCCTGTATTTCTATCAGAAAAAAGAAGTTATTTGGTGTTATTTATCGCCGTAAAACTGTAAGCCCATGTTTCAGCTCGAATTCAAACTATAAGATTAAAAAAAGTGTTTTGGGCTAAGAGTTCTAGGAATGGGGGGGGGGGGGGGGGGGGGGCAACTTTGTGATCCTTCTTTAGTCCTGTCTTCCGTCAGCGTTATATAGTGTGATGTTATATGAAATGCGCCACACGCCATGGCGTTATACTTTACGTTTCTGAGAAGCAAAACCCTCTCTTGGACGCAGACATCAACATCAACCACTGCCCAGACGAAGCTCCATCCATCCACATCCACTTCGCCGTCGGTGTCCCTTTGTCGTGACCTCAGAACGTTAAAAATATGGTTGGAGGGGACTAGCAAAAACACAGGATTTTACCCTTGTTTTCTCAATAATGTTTTTTTTTTAGTAACAGTGACAAAATGCATGGATTACTATGTTGAAGATCATATAAAACATATTACCCCAATTAAATAAAAAAAACAAAATGATTGTGGGTTCACTCTCCCTTTAAACATTTACAAGGGTTTGAACATGTGTTGGTGAAGGTTGTATCAAATCATACAAACCAACTATATTTCTTATTGGTTATAATGTGTGTGACCGCTGTAAGGGTGTAGAATTGTGTGCATGTTATGAAAGTTTACAAGTTACAAGCAAAAAATAGCAACATTTACAAACTAAACAAAAATAACTATTTTAGCCTGTAAGTTTACAAGGCAGGGAAAAGAGATAATTGTATCTGTATGGTAAAATAAAAAAAAGTGTTTTCTTTCAGTCACCCCCTATGATTTTTAATCCCAGAGATATATTCTTCTTGTCATATTATCTGGTGTTTTCATGCTGCTGGTGAGCAGTAGCTTGACAAGTAATGTCAGGGTTGATGCAACTGTATTGCAATACAAGCCTTGTGGGGAGGAACTCAACATTTGGTTACAGAGAAAAAACAAAAAAACAAATACATAGCATTCGTGTATGAAATATTCAGAATGGCTGGCTGATAATCCACAATATGAATACTTATTACATAAAGAAAACAAATTTCATGATAAACAATAGTACAGTGAGTATAGTACCAGCAACTAACTGTTTTCAGGGACAATGTGCATAATGTAATGAAACAAAAACAATAGCATCTTACAAGCTGAAATATTGTAGTAAAACGAGGGACTCCAATAAGTGCAGACGATATATTGCAGATGATGAGAACAAAGTTACTGTTGCTAAAACTCAGTTAAAAGTCAATTTGTCATATTCAGCAATTGCTCCCATCTAATTCACTTGGTGAGACACATGCTGCTGACTGTAGCTGTGTCTTTCGCACGTTTCTGACTGGCAGCCTGCTTCACTGTCTGTATGCCCTTTTGTTCATTTTCATTTTAACAAAAGTACATTTAAACAGTTAAATTGCCATTATAGTTGCAAAGAAACACCACTCCACCCTTATGTTGTGTTTTGTTCAACATGTTGCTGTGCATGTTTCGTGTGCACATGCTGTGCATGTTCGCATTGCTAAATTTAGTTTTCATCAAGGTTATACGTCCTTATCAAGAATGGTTTCAGAATAGGTTTGCCATACGATTGAATCCAGCAACTTGTGCTGTGTGTGTGTGTGTATGCGTGTGTAGCTGTATGTGTATGTATACATGTGTGTGTGTGTGGATCTGTATGTGTATGTATACATGTGTGTGTCTTTGTGTGTGTGTGTGTGTGTGTTTGAGTCACTGTTGCTAGGCACAGATCTGTGGCGTCAGCGTTTAAGTTGAACTGGCTAGAAATAAACAGATAACCTTCAACACTGGTCTCATATACCGGCTGCTGAAGGACCTACTGTGCCCCTGCAGATGTTTGCAGTGTGTGTGTGTGTGTGTGTGTGTGTGTGTGTGTGTGTGTGTGTGTGTGTGTATACACATTAAATTAGCTAGACCTTGCTTAGCAGTAGATACAGACATTAGGAGCAACAAGAGAGATAGAAACAGATAGGGTATTACATTCAACAACAAGGCCATGGACAAGACTTTGCCAATAGAAATTTGAAGAGAGATTAAGATGAAAAGATGAAGAGGTACATGGACGTCCTCCCCTGCTCTCCCCCCCCCCCCCCCCATCCAGTCTTTGCTACAATTAAAACGGACTCAGTAGGTAATTCTACATACGGCTAATGATACAAGGATAGACATGCTGGTGAGCTGAGCCAGATGAATGCCCCCTTTATAGATGTATCAAAAACAATTTATTTTGTTGCTTTGCTTTGTAATGTACAGAACAATATCCCAGACCCCTTTAAACAAGTTTCCTCGTCTTCGTTATTTGTTGCATGTGAGTGTGTGTGTGTGTGTGTGTGCGCCTGTGCATGTCATTGAGAAATCCCTTTATTCTATTTGTCTAGCACATTTTAGACTACAAAGCACCACAACGAGTTGTCCTTAATCCACGCTCCACTCCTGTGACTAAACATTGGTTTGTAAGCACTTTGTTACAGATGTTGTGGGAAGAGGATATTCCCCTTCACCCTGCTATGTGAGACACGGGGGGGGGGGGGGATGATGCATAGCCCATGGAGGGACATGGCGGGGGAGACGGAGACACATGTTGGCTCAGGAAAAGTGTAAACATGGAGGCCAAATTAGTGTGTGCGATTTTATGTGTGTGATTTTGTGTCTATGTTGTCTGTGTGTGTATTTGTATGTTTGTCATTTTGTGTGTCTGTGTGTGTGTGTGTGATTGTGGGCCTGTGTGTAAGTGTGTGTGTGTGTGTGTGTGTGTGTGTGTGTGTGATTGTGCTTATGGGCCTGTGTGTGTGTGTGTGTGTGTGTGTGTGTGTGTGTGTGTGTGTGTGTGTGTGATTGTGGGCCTGTGTGTGTGTGTGTGTGTGTGTGTGTGAGAGATTGTGTGTGTGTGTGTGTGTGTGTGTGTGTGTGTGTGTGTGTGTGTGGGGCAGGTGACTGCTGTCCATGGTGCTGAAGCCTCAGCTGTGACTGTGGCCACCTGTCTATCTGCTGGAGGTGTTGTCTGTGACACACACGGCACAGCTGCTCAGCATCACCTCCACCCCCCCCCCCCCCCCCCCCCTCCCACCTCCCACGGCTGTCCTCCCGATGCCGAATGTGGTTTTGAGGTGTAAAGTAAGGTATCATAAATGTATGTGCATCAAGTGCTGTTGCTGGCTCAAGAGGAGTTCGTTTCTGGGCTGACGTGTGGTAATCGGGAGTGCAGATAAGACATGTTTTTAGGTTTGTTAAATGGACGGTTGAGACCGAACCACCTATTTTATATGAAGCGTATGGAAAACATGGAAACGCCGCAAAATGAATATGTGTTTCTGAGCACACGTGTGTGCGCGCACTTGTGTACATTTCCTCTTTGCCCAGTAGGTGGGACTTGGAGCTTGGTCGTCCTCTTCTTCTCGCATGCTCTCTCTCTCTCTCTCTCTCTCTCTCTCTCTCTCTCTCTCTCTCTCTCTCTCTCTCTCTCTCTCGTTCATTCTCAGTCTCTTATCTGGCAGCCTTGCACCTCTTCGAGGCAGCAGCAACAGTGCGCGCTAGAGAAGGCGACGGAGGGATGACTAAACGACGCAGAGATGATTAGTCGGAACTATATGAACCGATTCGCCATTTCTGATTCAACGGAGTAATTTCATGGTTTTTTTTTCATTTTGCAATCTCTTTTTTTGATTTTGAGAGACAGACCTAGTGGTTGTTACATCGACAGATCTTGACATACCTACACGCTCCCACACAGATATACGGATTGGGGCGCGCAGCGCGCTCACATTACACCAATTGGTTAAGGGTATTTCATTTTCACCCTCAAAATTAGGATTTTTATGTCACTAGTTTCAACTGTGCGAACATAATCTTTCCTCCGACGAAACCTTGGGGACTCTACTCGGACAAACAATGGATTTGTTTGGTATATGTTTCGTGTCTCCTCCGAGGATTTATTGTTGGTGGAGGTTGCTATTTCTTCTCAGCGTTTTTCAGAACTATTTGAGTTCCATGCTTGACTGTCCACCTACGTGCACCTGTTCGTCCAGCGAGATATACTGTAACAAATCCGACGACGAGAAATTTTTCCCACTATTGTCCTTTCAGGGCACGGGAACCAATGGGAATACCACGGGAAGCATTGAAGACCTTTTCCAAAACATCACCTCAATGTAAGTATTGGATTTAGGCAGTCAGTTTCCATATTGCTATACAAAGACGAAACATCCCCTTTTCAAGTTGTGCACGTTACTAAAGCATGTAAGCCTACCCATAAAGCGTAGGCTTAGACTAACTTAATCAACATGCACTATAGTGCCAATGAATTGGATGTTAAAGAAATACATCACCTCACAAAGTTCCAAATGTGTCCTTCAGGCTTGGCATGAGTTTATTCTACCTTTGAGAATCGAAGGAATAAGGGGCATACTTGTGTTGGAGGGACCTGGGCTTGAGAAGCCTATAAAAAGGCATTCTTGACACAATGCCACCTCTGTCACGCGTCTAGAATTTAGAGCAAAAACACTTTCCTTATTTTCTGCCAAAGAGAAGACAGCCGAATGTATTTCCCCATTTGATTTTGACTTTCTGAAATACAATGACCAATGGGCTGTGTGGAGTGTGCACCTGGTTCACGACAGAAGATAGGAACCAGTGTGTTACCAAATGTACAGAAATGCCGCCCTGCGTCATTTTAACATTTAGGGAAGTGAAAACGGATGGATGGATGTAAGAAGCAATGGTACGCAATGGGCTCAACACAGGCCAACCTACAGAACACGTAGGCCATACGCCTACTGAGATGATCCTACAGCTATAGACATTAGCGATTCTCACACCTATACGTAACAGTCCTATTGCGTAGGCCATTGCATGGGAAGCACTCAGGAAATCACAATTTAGTCACCTGAACAGCGTTCCAAAAACCCTTTATCCTGAGTTTGTGAAGTGTGAACCTATATAGCAGTGAATATGGGATATTTATTTACTAATGACTCACTGTTGTTCTCTATAGCCTACTCATGGGCTGCTTGCTATAATGGGCTTCAACCTGCAACTAATTTCGCTAGGCTTCTATATATGGCACAGAAGATTCATTTAGGAAAAATGCAATTCAAGCATAATGTTTTGTTGGGGGAACAACTCACAGGATGGATCGTCTTTGGCATGTAATAACGACCATTCTATAATATCATGTGGCCGTAAGACGCTCACATTGCTGAGTAGGCCTATACACACAGACTTTATACGAGGGGATTACTAAACGGATGGATGGGAGACCTGTTGGCGCATTGTAGCCCACGTACTGTAGCCTGCATCCACGGAGGCGCGCACACTTGTTCACTTAAGAATTCGCAAACGCGCGCGATCTTCTGTCATGGGGGTATTTCATAGTGGTGTATTAGAACACAAGTCGGCCGATACCGTGGCGTTTATACTTATCTCGAGGTCGAAATGGAGTCCGTAATGTGCCGCGATACCACGCTGATTTCAATGACCATGCCCGCGTAGGCCTGCGGGTAACCGGGGGTTCAGGTGGAGTCAATGATCCATTTGGTACAGGGAAACGTGTTGACGTTGCCTGGCCTCGTTCTTCTAGACACAGCAAGCTTTATGATTCCGCCGCATTTCAAAGTGTGATGACAGCGATATGCGGACATTTAGCCGCTGCCTTGTGCAACAGCTGCTTTACATTCAAGTCAGGAAGCCCACTAGCCCCGGAAGAGGGTGGCGCAGCAGCACAGCCCGGCTCCAAGGTCTGGAGCCAGCGTGCGCTCATCATAGGTGTAGCCCATAGGCACATCCTACCTACTGGTTACACGCAGATCTTACACGGCTCAAGATCCACAGCACAATGTGACACGGTGTCACTGAGAGTAGTAGGCTTTGCCACGAGGCAGGCCAATAACCTACGTTTTCAGTAGGCTGTACTGTACATCGATTGATTTTTATCACCAATGTCCCACATAAGCGTGACTAAGTGGGTCAAATGAGACGGATACTTCTGGTGGCATTTGGTTGTATACTTCTGCAATATTGCCACTTTGGCGTCCCGATCTTTCTTCGTTCTCTCGGTACAAAACGCAGGCTGTGTGCTGTGCAGGAGTTACATTTGCTCCCCAAATGATCTATCGATCGACCCGCATTCAGTAATTCTTGAGGCGCTGATGTCTCGTTTTGGTGTTTCATTGAAAAATACAAACTCCCGTCTTCGAACACGTTGTGCTTTCCGCCTCTAACCAACCATAACTTGTGAGATCTCCCTCCTATCACTTAAATCGGTTCAACGACAATCGTTCTGATATTTCCTTTATGTGGCTCACGATTGATCAGTTCCTCAGATATTCACATCAAGGTGATGTTGACTATTCTATTTTTAGACGTCACTCACTCTATAGTCTCCTCACGTAAGCTGGACACACTATATACATGAAAACAAGACTTTCAGCTCAGGTGGAAAAAGTTAAATCTTCTAGTCTTTTCAGGGCTTGGAAGGGATATCGCGAAGAACGTCCTATGATTACATATTGTGTAGTCTTTTTTGCTTGACTAAAATAGGCAAAGATGTCTCCTCCATCTCTCCCTCTCTCTCTCTCTTTCTCTCTACCCAGCTATCCCTCTCTAGCTCTGTGTTTTTTACTCACGCCTTCCTAACGAATTTCAAGCACTTTAGCTCACCTTTCCCGGGTATCATGGTGAATTCTGATCACACACCCCATAACTGCACCGATTGGAAAATTAAACGGTACAAGGCAGTCTCAGCTTTGTCATGGCTGCACGATTGCTACACAGACGGTTGACTATCAATACCTTTTTAGAACAACAACAGATGTGCAATTCAGAAAGAACGAGAGAGAAGGAGGCTGTTGAGACATATCACTTAAACTTACAGATGATCGATTATTTTTGTTGTAAGAAAAAGCTCAATTCATTATTGATCCCTTTTCAAAGACAATTGGCCAAGAAAAAGAAAACAACACAGGGATACCGCCATGGCGATGGCTTATCTTTGGTCTGCGATATTCATACTGATCTCTTTCTGATGAAGCGGCCATGCCGGATCTCTTTTAGGGGGTTTGGGGTTAGGGGAGCTGGGGGCTTCTTGGATAATTACGTTCCAAAGAAGGCTATCCTCCAGCAAGGATAATGTTCATTTTTTAACCATGATTCAAACAATGAATGAAATGTAAAAAAAAAGGAATATGGGACAGGGATGGAACTTCCGGCGTTCTGAGGACATGGTTTAAATGTGTGATTAGTATGGGGAGAGATAAATAGAAAGAGGGGGAGAGATTGTGGAAGAGTAACTGGGCCTTTAGCGGAATCAAGGTTAGAAATGGAGTGGACAACAGCACCCCATGGGTAGACAGCTCCCTCTCATTGATAAATATGAACTTTGAAGAAGGAGAGATTTCATGATGCTGGGCTGAATCCTGAACTATTGTATCTGTACACAGACATTGTTTTGACCAACCCCACCCCCCGCCCCCCTTCCAAAAAAAAACGACATTTATAATTGATGTCACACACACACACACACACACACACACACACACACACGTTCTGACTGCCTCTCATAAGAATGGCGTGCCACCCTTTTAATACACTCAATTCATTTTGTTTTGTTTCTAAACTTTCATATTATTATTTACAGATTATGAAGAATTCAAATTACTTCTGCAATATCAAACAAGGTGAATGCAAATTTGTATTTGCTTCTCTACTTTCCTACCTCTCTCATCCTCTCTCTTGCTTGTTCCCTCTTTCTCTCGCACTTTTTACTCCTCTCTCACTCTCTATCTTCCTTGCTCTCTCATTATTTTGGCTTGACTCTTAAACAGAATGAATCAGCGGCTTCAACGTTTATCGTAATATCCAGAAACCAAATAAATCAATAACATTAGCAACCAGATTGTACCATGTCAAAGTGACACCCTTCATCATGTCACTCGCTGTCACCTGTGTGTGTGTGTATGTGTGCGTGAGTGAGTGTGAGTGTGTGTCTGTAGGTGTAGGTGTGTGTGTGTGTGTGTGTGTCTGTCTGTATGTAGGTGTGTGCGTGGGCTGTTGTTTATGTCTATGTCTATGTATATATTGAGAGGGTTCCTATGTACTGAGAGGAGACCATAATAAGCATTTCACTTAATTGGGCAAGCTGGGACACCTTGACCTAAGTTCCTTTTTCCCGAGACCTTTGGTTTGCCTCAAATGATTCATTAGTCACAAAAAGGCTCAGAGAAGTAACTCTGTCAGGCACAGGAAGCGTGTTGCACATGATAAACATTAAATGACCCCATCTTCTCCTAATGCACCCGGCAGAGGACTTCCTATGAATCATTTTGTGGATGGAGCGCAAATGGGACTGGAACGCAGCTGCTCTAATGACGCTATTGAAACATTTCTGTCACAAGTCTATATGGTTAACGTCAATATTAGCTTGAGTAATGCACTAATGCAGTACCAGATTGTCGATAACTTATACGGTCACAGTTTTTTACATCGGTTGATTTGAGTCAAACAGCATTACGTGTTCGACGTAACGCTTTTGAGAAGAGCGTTCTGCAGTTTGAGAACCACAACATTAGTCGTAACCTGAAGATAAATAGAGACCAATAAATCAAAAGTATTTGTATTAGTACTGTGTCCAGTTGGCGAAAGAAGGAACAAAATAGGTCAAATCAACACCTACACACACAAACTCACTCACAGATACACACATATGTATGTGTATTTTTCTGCATGCAATTGTGCATTGAGCATAACAACTAAATGCAGTGAATCACTTTCCTTTTCAGCCCACACATTATAAGGTCACACTCATACGCCAACGTACTAGAAAGCAAACACCCTCTCTCACTCACTCACATGCAAACAAACACACACACACACACACATACACACATACACATACACATACACATACACACTCACACTCACACTCACACACACACACACACACACACACACACACACACACACACACACACACTACTACTTCTTTACCAGCACGGAGGAACCAATTGTAGAGTGTGCAGCTTCTGCTATCCATCCAACGCTTCTAATTTTGCTTGGAGACAAGAACACATTGTGAGGCTCCGAGTCAATTTTACATTTCCATTCCGTTAAGGTGAATATGGATTGTGGCCTCAATGTGGAGGCAAATAGCTTGATGTCCGAGAAGCTTACGGCCGTTTCTCTCTGGTGGTCGCCGTTCATTTCCTATGCTTTTTGTTGTTTTCCTCTCTACTTAAAAACACACCATAAATTATCCCGATAAAAAGTGTTTGTAATTTGGCACACTGGTCTAAGGGTGTTTTTGTTTCATTGGGTTTACGAAAGACACAACCTCGCGTTGATGCTAATTTGGCCAAGTAGTTGTTATTAAAAATGCAAAGTTATTTAAAGTGGATCAAAACAAGGTTAGGGACTCTTATTAAAGAGGTCAAGTCTCTTTTGCCACTCGTCCACTTCCTCTCTGTCTATTTCTCTCTCCTTCTTCCTCTGCATGCTGATGTGTGTGTGTATGTGTGTGTGTTGACACACCAGTATTTATTATTATCATTTATATGGTTGAATACCAAATGTTTCATATTAAAATAATAATATTAGAATTATGAAAATACTATCAACCACCAAAATCTATATTTGATCAACATTAACAAAATGGCAGAGCCATCCTCAGATATGCCAGAACTCCCTTTTTACCTCCTCCCTTGATTCCAGCCGTTCCCAGCAGCACAAGATCAGTGACATATGCATTGTCTGCCATGGCTGATGTTTAATATTTGTATTCTTGTTTCCCTGCACTACAAAACAAGGCCCAACTCACACTAACCTTACATGGTATTCAAGGGGGATTCTCAGTGACTTGTATGAATGAACTGTTATTACTGCTATTACTGCTGTTATTTTTTTAACTACCCACTGCTGCTGTATGTTCAGTGGCTCTCAGGCTAGGTATTATGTGTTATTTATGAAAGGACACAATAACTAAGTGTGCAAGACTCTCTCGGTTGCTCAAACATTTGCAACTCTTGAGCTGCTCTTTCAATAGGATTGAGATGTATTTAGCTATTGAACTGTAATTCTTACTTGATGCCACTACTAACACATCCAATTATAATCTATTGCTCCAAGTTATGACGGACATATTTATTGAATTTCCAACGGTAATATTAGCGGTTAACAATTTTTGAATCTCCAGTCAAATCTGGGTTCACCAACATTTTCTGTACACAGAACTGAAAAATCCGGATCCAGATTACATTTTCTGTACACATTTTCTGTCTCCTAGTCCCTATTACCTTTGCCTTCCTAGGTTGTTTAGGTATTTGCTAGGTTGCTTTCTGTTTGCTTGGTGGTTGAATCATTGTTATTATGGTCCCTATTTGTGAAAGGGTTAGATGAAGGGAGTATAGAAAGGCATTCATCCCAAGGTGAGGGATAGGAGATTGAATGCCACACATCCTCTGAAGGATTAATCTGGCTATTTAATACATATGTGTAGCTTCAAACATTATAGCAATCAAACATCACAAATATTTTTCATCTTCTGAAATTGCATAAGGCAACGGGGAACCGTGCTCCCTTGGTGGAAGTGGAACTATTTTTGAGTGAAAGCTGTCATGCCAGCCACCAAACTTCTCTGAGAAATTGACTCCCCGAGATGTTGGAGTTGTTAGCTGAGGGGATGGGAGAAAAAAAAGAGTGACATTTTCAATTTGATTTAAAAGTCAGTCCTAATTCAGCTGTACCGATCGTGCTCCTGTACGCCGTGACCATGATACCGCTCTGCTTATGGCCCGCATGTCCCAAGGAAATAACTTGTCCTACTCGTGTACCGTTATTCAGAGCTGTTTCACCTGGCTGTCAGTTGTACAAATCACAGTCCAAATGGACTTCTGATGGTGTATACACACCTACAGTGTGATATCGAAAAAGGCAGAATTTATTGTACTTTTTTGGAGGTGTATAATTGATCATTCTGCCTGTTTTGTGCGTGTCTGTTTGTGTACTTCTCTGTGTGTGTAGCATCTGTCTGTCTATCTGTCAATCTATCTATCTATCTATCTATCTATCTATCTATCTATCTATCTATCTATCTATCTATCTATCTATCTATCTATCTATCTCTCTGTCTCTCTGTCTCTCTGTCTCTCTGTCTCTCTGTCTGTGTCTTGTGTTCAGATTGGTGTATATTGGTGTATCATATATATATTGCTATAATATGTAACACCATCTATTAAATACATATCACAACACACAACACATTACACTGGTGATGCCTGCCGCTCCGTATCAGTGCGGTCACGGAGCACGTACCCCAACACTCGATACTCTGCATCAGATGCTAATGTGTGGGCTGGTGGGTGGTGGTGGTGGTGGTGGTGGTGGGGGAGGGGCTGTAGGTCCTCTCTGTGTGGTCATCTGCTGTGTGAGGAACACCAAGCCTCGGCATCCCTGTCTCCATCTCCATAGCGACCGCTTCGCTCACCACACCATGCCACACAACGCCACACCACATCACACTATGCAACATACACCACACCTCATACAATGCACCATACCACATCACAATCACCACACCACACACACCACACCACACCATGCCAAACCCTACTAAACCATGCCACACCACACCACATAAAATGACATGCAGAACACCACCCCACGCCACACCATACCACGCTATGCCACACCACGCCAAGTCACGCCATGCCATGCCACGCCACACCTCACCACGCTACGCCACACCATGCCAAGTCACGCTACGCCATGCCACGCCACGCCATGCCACATACACAACACAACACCATGCCACGCAACACCACGCCACACCACTCAAACCTTTTGTGATTTCTGTCTCTGTCTCTCTGTCGCTCTCTCTCGGTCTCCCTCATCTTCTCTATGGCCGTTGTCCCTATAAGCCATAGGGTTTCTAAAAAGCTTGTGCTTTCTCATTTTCACTCCAATGTGTTTTTTAATTTGCTCTCATTACGCCGCGGTGCTACCTTGCTCAGAGCACTAGCGGGGTCCAATTAGTGCCACTTTGTTCTGCCGTGGCCCAGAGCAGCCCATGTTGTCCGTGGCTCATCCCGCGTTCCTCATTTAGTGTACGTGACGACATTAAATATTAATCACCCCCGATTTTTGGGACATAACGCGCATCACACACACACACACACACACACACACACACACACACACACACACACCCACACTCTCACTGTCACGCTCACTCTCCCTCTCTCTCTCTCTCTCACTCGCTGTTTCTCGTCTTATCCCTTTCTCTCGCCCGCCTTCTCTCTCTCGTTGTATCTGTTTGGTGCTCTATCTGGTTTCTCATTCTCCCTCTCTCTCTCTCTCTCATCCTCCCTTCTCTCTCTCTTTCTCTCTCTTTCTCAGTGTCACTCGCTCTCGCTCTCTCTGTCTCGCTCTCACACACACAGTCATACTCACAGTCGTACACACATATTCACATTCACATTGAACAGATAACAGACCCTCACAACAGACACACACACGCACATGTAGCCGCATATTCAATTGTACGATATATGTATACTCTAGACACACATATGAGTTAAACATCTCATTAATCTTGGGTTTCTCTTATTTCAGGCACACGCGACACACACATGCACACAAACACACACACACATGCACACAAACACACACACACACACACACACTCAGACACAAACGTACATTCATGCACACACCCGCAAACATAAACTCGCACACACACACACACACACACACACACACACACGTGCATATAAAAATGAATAATGTAAAAGCCATATAAATGATTTCAACTCTTCTCCATGGGAGGCTTGTCACTGGTGGGGGAGGGTGTCTGATTGAGAGCAGCAGAGCGGGGGAGGAGTGTAAGACAGCCAAGATCAAAACTACAATGTACTTCTTACACTGTGGGAACACAAAGTCATTGATGTTGTAGCTTGTTGCTTTTGTCTGGAAGATATTTGATGGCAAAAGCCAGCATTTAACATTTAACAGAACGCCCCCCACTCACAAGCTGCTGCATTCTATTAAATATACATGGCCAGAAAACAAAATCGGGTTACAAATATATTGCAAATAATGTAAATTCATAACTCTTCTTTTTATGAAGATGACGCTGAAATGCTTTCATCGGGACATTTAATTAGGTCTAAAGGAAGAATAAGTTGCACTGTGAACAGGAATTGTAAAAAACACAAAGTAAAAGCTTTTTATTTTGCATTCTGGCTGCTCTCGGATTTCCACTCACACACACATCTAATCTCAGCCGATACGTTTCATTGTGTACTTTATATAATTATTCTATGAAATTGCCTTAATGTACCCTAGCGCAAAGGACCATGTCCACGCCAAATCTTTTAGACTAAATTATTATAGGCAATCACAATTATATTGCATTTATTTGTTCCTGCTTCCCCCCCACAGCTTATTTGTTTTCATATTTCATCCAATGGCTTCCTTCTTGTCTTTTTTTCTGTGAAAAGGTGAAGGTTCTGACAAGTGCATATATTTCCCGCTCAAATGGCACCACTGTCAGTCGATTAATGAGTCCTACTTTAAAGTCATTGTTTCTTGTGATTAAGGCACTGGGAAGCTGATTTGAGGAAGGGGGGGGGGGGGGGGGGGGGTTGGGAAGGGGGGTGGGGATTTGACAAGTGTCACAGAGTGAATCGGTTGCGCAGCACAGCCGGCGTCATATTCATCAGGAATTAATTGGGATATGTAAGGGCTGGTTTTAATTATTTCATAATCACCTCGGAAAGTAATTACAACTGGGTGTGAAGGATAGAGAGAGAGAGAGAGAGAGAGAGAGAGAGAGAGAGAGAGAGAGAGAGAGAGAGAGAGAGAGAGAGAGAGAGAGAGAGAGAGAGAGAGAGAGAGAGAGAGAGAGAGAGAGAGAGAGAGGTGAAACTGAAAGAGGTGAAACAGAGGGGAGTAAAGAGAGTAAGAGATGAGGAGAGTCAAGAGAAATAAAGAATTAAAAAAAGCTAGAGAAACAGGGTCAGGGCAAAGGAGACTAACAGGGTGAAAGAGGTAAACCACCTTTTAAATTGGATTGTAACTTTAAATTACAGATTTAAATGTTTAAGAGGCCCCCAAATGAATTCGAAATACGCTTCTATTACACTGAAGACTGTGGTAATTATGCTTTTGGAGTCAGAGTGATTATAATGCAATCACAGCTTTTGGCCCTTTGGTGCAGTGCTAATAGAGGGCTTGTTTTGTCAAATAGTAGGGACACTGTGGTAGCCCCGGATTACCAGTTTCTTAATAGAAGCCGGATTTAAACAGTAGCACACAAGACACCGACTGCGGTGAGTGTGGAAGCGTACAAAAATATCCTAATGTTAAGAGTATTACATAAAGTGAAATGTCTCAGATGCTCTTAAGATGTTTAAAAAAAGATGTAACATATGACAATAACATATTTATTCATAAACATTATAATTATAATAGGAATAATGTTATTGCAATATAATATATCTGTACCCATGTTGCGATGAAGGAATGATGACATTTAAAGATGATTGGAGAGGAACATTTAAAATACATTTTTGTTTGTGGGAACAGCATTTTCTTTTTTTAATTTCTATTGGGGTTGAGCCCCTTGCTTGTTGGTATCAATTGTGGGTTAGAGAAGTATCATATTATTTTGGTAACTAAGATAATAAGATGACACTGTAATTTGAGTCCTTGGCACTGTTAACCATCATTTCACCATTATATGTTGGCACATTGATACAAAGGCTGTAATTGAACAGCGAACAATAAGGAAACCGCTTTAACATCGTTTAGAAAGACATGGCTTAGCATATCAATCAATGCATAATCTTTAAAGTGACACTATCAAGGCAACAATCAATGCAACACAGAAATAGATCAACAGTTCTCAGAATGTTAATTAAAGTTTTGTTTGTGCGTTGTGTTAATTACCAAAGGCCCCGTCGACAAGATGGTTGGTCCATGCTCTGGCCTCCCTGTCAACTGCTTGATGTTAAGGAGATATGTCACCGGAATAATGAAACCATTAAGAAATGCAGACACAAAGCCTGCCATTAATTACAGTCACAGGAGTACCACACGTGGCTGCTGCAAACACGTCTCTCCCACTGTGTGTGAACATTAGTGCACTCGCGTCTTTGTGTCTCTGTCTGAGAGTGTTGTTCACGCTAAATGATTACACCAGTTGGTATCCAGCCAGCCGACACTTGTTTATTAAACAGTTGTCATGTCCAACACCCCCCCCCCCCCCCACCCCCCCACCCCCGCCACACACACACACACACACACACACACACACACACACACACACACACACACACACACACTCACTCTTTTCCAACTTTTCTTTTTCATTTTGCTCTGGTCTACATTTCTTTGTTTGATTTGCAACTCTTCATTTTATCAGTTCGAGTCAGGCCTAAAGCCTGAAGGGGTGTTATTGTAAAGATATCTGTCTGACTGTTTGTCTGCAAAGTATATTATTTATTATTCATTATAGATGTTTAAATATTTGAAATGCATTCAAGGGTTCATTTAGCGTAGATTATATCCATCAGTTTTAATAGAGGGACTTAAACCTAGATCACTAGCTTTGAATGGCCTAATGAATTTAGAGCTACGGATTCATTTAAGATAAGGTTCTGTTTAATGTACACAAGTAAAAGAATGGGTCAGTGTTGTAGTTCAAGTCTGTGAATCTCCAATATTATGCAACAAAGATAGAGAGGCGTGGGGAGACAAAGAGAAAGATTACCAGGGGAAAGATTGTGGAATACAGCTGCACTGCAGCACTGCAACTGCCCTCATTCCTTCTCTCTTATCTGTCTCTCCCTCTCTCTCTCTTTCTTACTCAAACTCTTCCTCTCTCTATATAATACTCCCATACTCTCTCTCTCTCTCTCTCTCTCTGTTAAACTCCTGTACTTCAGGGAGTTCTGCTGTTGTAAGGCCCTGCAGTTCGACTAATGTCCAACTTGGTATATTTGGCAAAAGCGAAAGATGTGTGTGTGTGCTGTGTGCGTGTGCTTTATATTTATTTATCAAATCTGAGCTTATTCTGTGGTAAATACAAATGTATACAGATAAATACCCTCTCCATTTACTGTTTCTCCCTCCCTCCCGCCCCACCCCCTCTCGTTCTCTCTCTCTCTCTCCATCTCTCTCTCCCCATCTCCCTCTCCATCCCTCTCTCTCTCTCTGTATGCTTTTTTTGGTGTTGTTTCTTATTCCTTTCTTTGCGCCTCATTCCTTATTCCCTCCTTCTCTGCCTCTTCTGTCACCCTCTTTTGCATAATTTAGATATTCACAATTCATTATTAATGACATCATTTCTACCCAATAGCGTCGTCACTTAGGGCACGGTGGGGGATGGGGCTTGTGGTGGAGGAATCCGTCAGGGGTGGGGGTGTTTGGATGGGGTTGGTCGAGGGGGCGGTGGGGGGGGGTCACAGGGCATATTTCCTGCTTTTAATCTGCTGATCAAACTGCTGGAGGGTGGGTGGGCGGGCGGGTGTGGTTGCGGTGTCTAAGGCGGGGCTAGGCTCTGCTCTCTGGGTATCCGGGCCTGTGCTATATCAGCCATCATGCCCGCCCCACTTCCCCCGCTTCCCCGCCTCTAGGCCCATTGTTTGCACCATTAGCTATTCCGATGACACAGACGCAAGATGAAAAGAAGCCGGGTCGTTGCGCTTGGTTACAACACGGACCGCTTCAAGGTGTGGGTGACCCCTAACGCCCCAAGCACGTGCTTTATGCAGATTCTCTTTTGATTGTTGCCAGTGATTAAAAAGCAAACATTGTTCCACTGGAAGTCTTAAGACGTGGCCTTCAGTTTTAATGAACTGTATCTGTTTGTGTTTTTTGGTTCTACTTGACACTTTGTCTCACAGTGGCTGTCGATCATACTCCTCTCTCTCTCTCTCTCTCTTTCTCTCTCTCTCTCTCTCTCTCTCTCTCTCTCTCTCTGTCTCTCTCTCTGTCTCTCTTGTTCTCTCATTCTCTCATTCTCTCTCTTTCTCTCTCCCTCTCTTCATTAATTGGTACATTCATCTTCCTATTAACATTTCTTAAGGTGTGCCGTGCAGTGAGGTGGATGACGTATCCATCTACTTGCAATGTGCAAGTCGTGCTCTGCATGCATAAAATATTGTATTTTCCCAAGTGTTTGTGTGTGTGTGTTTGTGTGTGTGTATGTATGTGTGTGTGTGTGTGTGTGTGTGTGTGTGTGCGTGTGCTTGTGTGTCTGTGTGAGCGCGAGGGCAAGTGTAAGGCCTTGTCAGTCTATGTTAAACCACACAGGTGCTGATGGGAACCCTACTGTTAGGCCAGAGAACAATCAATCACCTGTTCTCACACAGTGAGAGCTGACATGACAGCCTGCGTGCACTCTGTGGAATGAGAAGCAATGAATGGATGAATAGATGTAAGGATGGATGGATGGATGGGTGGATGAATAGATGGATCGGTCGATGTATGGGTGGTTGGATGGATGGGTGGATGGAGGGAGGGAGGGGTGGATGCATGGATTGAGATATGTGATGGGAAGATGTAGGGAAGGAGCGTTGGGTTGAATTATAGACAGAGGTGCTGATGGATGGATGGAATGACTTGCAAATTGATGGGTCCCAAGTGAAAAAAAAAGAACATCCATATGTGTTCTCAGCTGCTTCTTCAGGGATCACAAGGAAAAAGAAAAAAGAAAAAAGATTGAAACACGGATGCAAACAGAATGTAGCTGACCCACCCTTATCTCAGCTCTGCCAGGATTCATATCGACATGTGACGAACGATCAAATCCGAGTCTGCGTTTGGGCGGTGATGACGTCAGACTCCAAAAAAAACTCCACGCTCTAGCTTTTTATAGCACAAACATTGCAGAATAAACACAGCATACTACTTTGTGTGTGTGAGAGAGTGAGCGGATGATTTGTGATGGCGGCTTTGTTCTGTATTAGGTTTACAATGGAAACAGGGGCTTTATGTCAGTCTGGCTTATGTGCTTATTTTGCTGTTTGTATGTATGAAGAGAGTTACATGCATACATCTACATGAGTGTGGGAGTCGATCTGTGAGTATCATTGAATAGAATGCACCGCTACTGCTACTACTAGTACTTCTAATGATAATAACAATGATACAAAAATCTCACTAATACCAACACCCCTTAATTATATCCATGCCAAAATTGCAGGAGGATATACTATTTTCAGGTCCTGTAAAAAAGAACATATATACCAAAGCCACCGGGAAAGGCTTCAGCCTAAACAATAATCTGATTAAATGAGGTCTGTGACTGACAGCCAGTATCCTCCCCCGACTTCCAAACTCCACTACTATTTACCCTCTGTCACTCAAAAGGTAGCTTGTGAGATCTCCATATCTCTCTCTCTCTCTCTCTCTCTCTCTCTCTCTCTCTCTCTCTCTCTCTCTCTCTCTCTCTCTCTCTCTCTCTCTATCTCCCATCTGTCCTCTCCTTGTGGTCTGTTGTCTCTCGTCCCTGTCTGCCCCTCTCCCTGTTGTCTGTTGTCTCTCGTCCCTGTCTGCCCCTCTCCCTGTTGTCTGTTGTCTCTCGTCCCTGTCTGCCCCTCTCCCTGTTGTCTGTTGTCTCTCGTCCCTGTCTGCCCCTCTCCCTGTTGTCTGTTGTCTCTCGTCCCTGTCTGCCCCTCTCCCTGTTGTCTGTTGTCTCTCGTCCCTGTCTGCCCCTCTCCCTGTTGTCTGTTGTCTCTCGTCCCTGTCTGCCCCTCTCCCTGTTGTCTGTTGTCTCTCGTCCCTGTCTGCCCCTCTCCCTGTTGTCTGTTGTCTCTCGTCCCTGTCTGCCCCTCTCCCTGTTGTCTGTTGTCTCTCGTCCCTGTCTGCCATGGCGTCATGACAGATTAGACGAGAGAGCCGCGGTTCCTCCGCACTCACTCAATTTCACACCCCGTAAATCCAGAGGCTGCAGCAAGACTTCCCTAACTCCCCTTGGCTTGCTTTCCTTCTCAATCTATCGCTGTTTCGCACTCTCTTTGTCCCCTTCTCTTCGAACCTCCCCTTCCCTACCATCCCCCCACCCCAAACCCTCCAACCCCCCATCTCTTGTCACTGTCTGGGTTGGTCTCTTGGGATCCCTCCCCATCACTCTTCTGTGCCTGTTGTAATTTACAGCTGCGTGTTGTTTATTAACAGCAAGCCGGTACTCAGTCACCAGTTTATTAATACCTCACTTCCCTGCTCCTCAGAACCCTATGTGCGTGTGAGAATTTAATCAGCAGTGGTATTTGCAATCCCAGACAGCAAGACCGTCGGACTGTTAAAGGATAGCTTCCGAGAGGTTTAGTAGATCCCAGATTGTTCAGATCACAGCCTTGGGATTGATTTGTGACACGGGTGTTTAATTTCATTGAACATTTGTTCTGTAGTTGTTGGTGATTGTTGCACTGCTGCTGCGCTGCCAATGCTTGGGCAGAGTTACACAGAGCCATTTCATAAACATTAAAAACCATGTTGTATGCTGTATGTGGCTGGCTTGATAATGAATGTGGTTTCTGTTTACTTTGAATTTGTAGTAAAGTCACAACCTATCCTGTTATTGTTTTAATTCTGTGTTTTATGAATGCAAAGGTAAGTCTGGAGAGCCAAGTTACATTTGACCAACGCAAAAAATAAATATTAATCTTGTAAGACACAATAGCTGAAATGTAAAATCTGTTCATTTTGCGTTTCCCCAGTGACAATATTTCAGGTAAGTGTATTTTACAACAAATGCCTTTTGTGAGGTAACAAAATAACTTTGGCTCAGTGTCAAGTGAATATAAAAGCGCCCGATCAATTCTCAGCGAGTGATGGTCTTGCTTAGGTTTCAATTGACAAGTGACAAAGACTGTCTTTCAGCTTCTGGTCACTGATTGGCAGAGAGCAGAGCACTGTGGTCTTGCTATGCAGACTCCAGGTGTGGTCATGTATTACAGTGGGAATGTGAAGCAGGCCAATGGCAGAAATAGGACATGCTTTCTCAGCAAACTGCCTCTCTATGGATGGGGTTGTATAAAAAAAAAAGTCCTATGTCGCTATTTGTTTTAACTCTCTCTATCGTTTACACATATTTTGTTAATGTGGTCTGCTGTAGCGTGTTAAAGAGATAAACAATTAAAAATTTGCCAAAGGAATACAATATCAACAAGAAGAGGGAACACCCCCCCCCCCCCACCCCGCCAAAAAGAAAAGCGGTGCCATGTGAGCCAGAATTTTCATTCTAGAACCTGCTGACGATGGAACACAATTTACACTTATTCCTCTCCTGGTTTCCCTCAAAACCAGGTCCTCCTTTAGCTCTCCTCTCTCCTCGCCTGCGCATGCCAAAGGGCCCATATTAGTGCGCCCACCTTCTGATGAAGAAATAGCACTAACAGTCTCCCACTTCTTGTGCTCTATGTGAAAACAATGTTGGTACTAATAATCTTTAGTGAGAAAAAAAAAGCAGCATTAGGTGAATGTAACTCGGATGACAAAAGGTTCAAATTCTAATCAAGTTATATTACAGGTGCCAGCCTGTAGGTACTATTTGAGAGTAGAAAATCCCTCCCTTCCTCCCTACATTTCTCTGCTACCGAAAAGTGTTGCATTCACATACCTGTGCCCTGATTGGTCAGAAATTAGCCGGGAGCGGTCTGAAATCGAAATGGTCTCACAGTGAGCCAGGCGCAGTCAACTCGAAACTGATATTCTCACAGCTAGAAATAGCTATGCCATTTCTTGCAAATTACTCTCAAATAATAGCTCTTAATTTGTACCTACAGCACCTTTAAGCTTGTTCATTTAGCATTACATTTAAACTCTACATAGAGGGACACTGGGGTGCTGTAGTGAAGGCCATATTGACTGGCTAACTTTCAATCAACAATATAGGACAAAAGATAATGTGCCCCACAAGGGGCACTACTGGCACTGCTGCGGCTGTGGTTGCGTTGGTTTCACGCGCCATGGTTTCACAGCCACATCTGAACACACTCTTCTGGAGGTCATTTGGCTGCTGGGTGTGCCTCATTAACCAGCCCAGCGGCTGCTGCACACAAAACCATCAGCGCTCTTCCACATGCCATCCCCCTTCTCTCAGGACTTGCTTTTCTGCTTGGTTGTGTAACCTAGAGTTCACATCAACCTTTCTTTACTATATCGGTTAAGTATGTGTTAAGTGAACCCTAAGATGTTAAAGTGGGATTGCAGTTTCCCCAAGCACCAGAGCCTCGATGTGCACAGTGGTATTGGCTGCTAAGGCCAAGCATCCATTCTCCCTGAAATCAATTTTTACATTGTAGTAGCTCAGTAGTTTTCCTTCAAATGTCTGTAGACAATGAATTAAATGTAATTTGAGATATCTTATTAAATGAATATACTGGTGAATTGAATGCAGGTTGGTGGTATAATACAGGATGTGAACGCTGGGTGTGCTGGGGTGGGGTGGGGTGGAGGTGGGGGGGGGGGGGGGGGGGGTGTGAAAACAGTAGGGAGAGAGCCTGGGGTCGGCAGCATGGTCCTGGACGGGTGGTGTAAACAGCCCACGCCAGGGCTCCATCTGCACCATTGCTGATGGGGATACATTCATTCCTACGACTCTCAGTGCCAATGTCACAAAGACACATCAGAGGAGATTTAATACTTAAAAAGCCATCTGTTTTTCTGCAAAATAAAATATGTTGGCTCCAGCTCTAGTTCATGGACATAATATATAATGGGAGCCCAGGCACACACAAATAAAGATGTGCACACACACACACACACACACACACACACACACACACACACACATTCTGTGGCGTCAGACACAGACACAGTCACACAGACACACACACACACACACACATACACAGACACTATGTTGTCACACACACAAACACAAACACACACACACACATAAACACATGTAAGATACACGTACATTCAAACAATTAGCGATTAGATGCCATTCAGTGATGGCGTCTGTGGTGTCTCTTTAGTAAATGGGAGCACAATTAATCATTAACGTGTTGTTAAACTCACAACAATCAGTCACCTTTCAATCTCCATTCACCCCACACATTACCATGGAAACAAAAGCCTTTAATCAGAATCTATTCCATTTCTCACCCTCCATCTCCAGTCTGAGATTGAGTCTTTCCCTCTCCTCCATCTAATCCCTTTCTCACATATCTCACTTCCTATTTTCTCCCCTCTCAGATTCACAGTGACATTCACACTCTCACACATATTCACTCACAAACATACACACACACATGCACGCACACACACACACACACACACACACACACACACACACACACACAGGCACATGCACAAACACACACGCACAAGCGAATACACACACACACATGAATGCTCACATAAACACAAACGCACAAGCACACACGCACAAGCACGCACACACACGCACATAAACACACACACACACACACACATAAACACGCACACACTTGCACTCACATACACATGTGCACACACACGCACACACACAAACACACACACTAACACACATGTGCACACACACACAGACAGAAAGAACAGGCTGTATGTAAATAGCGATGATAGCTTAAGCAGGAGAAAGCTGCTAGTTGGCCCCGGGGGGACCTTCTCTCTTTTAATGACAGGTTAGCTTTGACTGGGCTTGAATATATTACTGGAGTGAGGGAGCGATGCATTACACTTCCTCTCTATTTGGCTGTTCCTCAGACGTGCCTGGGAGCATCGCTTTGCTCCTCTCTTCACCGCCTCTCTCTGCGTCTCTTATCGCTGTCGCTCTCTCTCTTATCCCTCTCTTCTCTGTCCCTAGCTGTCTCTCCTTCTCTTTCTTGCTCTCGCATCCCTCTCTTCTCTGTCCATTGCTGTCTCTCTCTCTCTCTCTTGCTCTCCCTCTCTGTCCCTCTCTCTTATCCTTCTCTTTCTTCCTATCCCTCGCTCTTATCCTTCTCTCTCTTTCTCTCTCTCTCGCTCTCTCTATCTTTCTCTCTCTGATCCCTTTCTCTGTCTCTGTGTGTGCGTCTCTCCGTCACTATATGTCTCTCTGTCTCTCTCTGTCTCTCTCTCTGCCTCTCTCTCTCTCTCTCTGTCACACTTTTGATTTCTTTGTATTATTTGAAGTCAGAATGCGTAGGACGCATTCATTGTGGTCCCTTTTCTACCCTGGCAGCCGAAGACACAACGTGTGTGTATGTCTGTGTGTGTGTGTGTGTGTGTGTGTGTGTGCATGTGTGTGTGTGTATGTGAGAGAGTGTGTGTGTCTGTGTGTGTGTGTGCTTTTGCCTGTAGATCTGTGTATGCATGTGTGCCTGTCAAAGTGAGTTTGTGTGTGTATGTGTGTTGGTGTCTGTGTGTTGGTGTCTGTGTGTGTGTGTGTTTGTGCGCGCACTTGTGCATGTTGAAATTCATTTGTGTGTATATGTGTGTGTGTATGTGCCTGTGGAATTGACTTTGTGTGTGTGTGTGTGTGTGCCTGTGGAAGTGCATGTTAATGTTTTGCAGACGGGTAGTGGTGAGGGATGAAGGAGTTCTGCCAAGATCAGGTTGGAGATAGAAAAGGAAAGAGATGGAATGGAAAGCAGAAAGGGTTGTGTGTGTGTGTGTGTGGGGGGGGGGGGGGGGGGGGGGGGGGAGACCTGCATGAAAGACATGGAATGACGAGGGAGGAAAGGGGATTTGCAGAAGCAGAAGCGAGAGGCGTATTAGTATTAGTCCGCCAGTAATTAACCAGGGGACTGGAGGAGGTGCCCTAGAGCTGAACACTACCCTGCCTCCATACGTCAGAGCCAAAATACACCCCCCCCCCCCCCCCCCCCCCCCCCCCCAAATATGAGAGTGGCGGTAGGTAGCGCTTTCCTGTTGGCATCTGCTAGTGTTCAGAGCTACAGGCTTAGCAGATCTTTCACAAGAAGCAGCAGGGGATGTTGCTAAGTTACCAGCCTTGCACTCAGCGATGCGAGGGCGTTGCTAAGTGGTGACGCCTGGTACCCTGGTGGAGGTGGAGCCAGAGGTCGAACACTGCCCAGGGGATCAGGGTAGAGAGAGTATAGGGTACCAGGGTAGAGAGAGAGTAGGGCATCATGGTAGAGATAGTATAGAGGATCAGGGAAAGAGAGAGAGGTGGGATCGGGATAGAGAGACAGTAGGGTATCAAGGTAGAGAGAGAATAGGGTATCAGAGTAAGAGAGAGTTGGGTATCAGGGTAGAGAGAGTAGGGTATCAGGGCAGAGGTAGATTCGGGGATCAGGGTAGAGAGAAAGTAAGAGATGAGGGTGGAGAGAAATGAAGGGATCAGGGTAGAGAGAGAGTAAGGTATCAGGGTAGAGGAAGCATAGAATATCAGGGTAGAGGGAGAGTAGGGTGCAGCTCTGGCCAGAGGATGTGGGTATGTGTGGATAAAGTTGGTGACTGACAAGGGCCGACACGTTTGGTTAATACTTTATTTTTATTTTTTGATAAGGTCAGCTAAACTATTAACTCTTCTGCAGAAATTCATCCCTTCAGCTGTATCAAGCGATAACTCTTGAAGCATTGCCAAATTGATTGATATATAACTATTGATGCTATGGTACTAGTCTGGAAGTTTGCAGTGACCTTTTGTAGAAGCACAATCATTTTGTCTGCTATTGAAGCTCTGAACCATGTGGGTTAGCTGAGCTATCAGGACAAATCCTTTGGTAAAAATGGAAGGTTTGCTAATGTTCTCCAACATAGACTTTTCAAACACAACAGGAACAAGAAACCATAAGCTCCAAAATCAACGAAAGGCCATTGCATGTTGCTGTTTGAACCACACTTTTTTTAAATAAGCTTAATTTTGTTCAATGTAAATTAAGTTCAAAATATTTAACATAATTATCTATTTTATGTATTTGGATAGATTGTGGAAGTGAGCAGTACTTTCTAGCTTTTTAAAAGGCCGTACTGCATTCGCCGTACACGCGGCATCACATGGAAGGCTTGATGCCACGTTTTTCCAATGCAATGCTAACCTGCACAATATTGGAAATTGGCACAATAATGGAAATTGGCGGCAAATTTTTATTAATGAAGTTGTTACACAAGCATCTACATATGCACCACATATTCCTTCTTTTCTGACCTTGGTGCTGTATGACTTTGCCTTTCTCTTTCTCTCGCTCTCATTCTCTCCCACCCACACTCTACTCTTGGTTTTTCTGCATGTCAAAATCTTTTTTATGCGGGCAGCACAATCTATTCAGAATCATCTCCATATCTCGATGCACAGAGGCATGTTTCAATACGAAGACGCTGTTTTTTCTTCAGCAAAATATTTGTATCCAAGAAACACACACAAGGAATATTTTAATACGCTTTATTGGATTTTCAAGCATGACTACAGTCTAGTTTGCATTAGAATATATATGAATCCTGAAGTGCCTTCCGGGGCTTAATAAAGTTATATCTTTATATGTGTTATACATGTTTCTACAAACATCTGGGCTGAGGTGGAGCGTATCTTCTGCAGTCTATTAATTTACATTTCGGGTTCGCCTAAAGACATAAACTGTATTCATTATCTTACAAACATTTCTAAACGCATGAATAATTTCAGACAAATAACGAATACGTCCAAAAGTAACAGAACACAATTCTATTATTCATTCGGTAATTATCTCTACTGATACTTTTTCAATAAATCATTCAACTGTTGCAAGGCATCTTTTCTATATTTTTTTCTCTTCAACAGAGATTGAGCTAATTTATTCATTGGCTCTGTTTAAGCCTGTCCTAAGCCTATTATCCAGCCCACAGGATCTGACATGTAAACAACCTCTTGGGCACTTTTCAGTGGTTACGGCAGCCAAGGAATTGGGATTATCCAAGGGTACAGTAAGGCTTCTTACTCACTGTGGGACTAGTTTGGAACGTAAATCCATCCGTGGGACCGCATAATCACAGAGGATAGCCCAACATGCTGGCCAGTCAGAAAAAGGACGCTACATGTCGTGTTCAGCTAAACATCCCAATTTAATTGCAATGGGTCTGTCTTTGAACCTCAGCTGTTTGTTAGCATTGCAGTTTCCTTGGAGGAGAGACATGTTTATATGTACACCTAGTATGAGTTTGTGAATGCATTCAGAGGTCGATCTATATTTGGCTGAAGGCGTGCTTTGTCGCTGAAGTTCTGCTCACATGGGACTGAATGCTGGCTTCTATTGGCTCATTAGACTTGTGTGGATGATCTGATATTGACTTAGTCAATCTTCCAATAAGACCCTTTGGCATTAAAGAGCTAGGATCTGTCGTCAGCTCATAATGCACTTGACCAATCAATCCAACTTGCATGGTCCTAAAACCCCTCATACTAAATCACTGTGTGTGTGTGTGTGTGTGTGTGTGTGTGTGTGTGTGTGTCTGTGTGTCTGTGTGTGTGTGTGCGTGTAAATTACTTGCACTGTAAGACGTTTTAGTGCCACACTATTTATGATTGTTTTGTTAACTTATTTAGCAATAGTGCAAGATGGATAGATACATAGCTAGATAGACAGACAGATAGAAGGTATATGTCCAAAATTATCCTGTGTTGTCTCAATTCCAGAAGAGCAGATGGATACATAAACTTTGATCAGTTTCACCTTAATCACACACACGCACGCGGGCACGCACTTAAGCATACGCACACACACAAACACAAACACACACAGACACACTCTCAGTCTCTCACACACACACACACACACACACAGCATACCACCACCTACTACCTTGAGGGAGAGTGGGGTGAAGTCTCTAGGGTAAACAGATGTTTGGTGGAATGTGATTTGCGTGTTTTGATTGGTTGCCATACGCTGCCTGTACCCAAACAGGGCTGCCATTCTGTTTCTAAGTTCTTTCAAGGATACAACAAACAAACGTTTTTTTCCCCCCGCCAAGCCAATTCATTACCAGTGAAGATAAATATCCTAGTATCCATCCATCCACCCATCCACCCATCCACGCATCCATCCATCCACCCATCCATCTATCCATCCATCCACCCATCCACCCACCCATCCATCCATCCATCCATCCATCCACCCATCCACCCATCTATCCATCCACCCATCTACCCATCCACCCATCCACCCATCCACCCAACCATCCATCCATCCACCCATCCACCCATCTATCCATCCACCCATCTACCCATCCACCCATCCACCCATCCACCCATCCATCCATCCACCCATCCACCCATCTATCCATCCACCCATCCATCTATCCATCCACCCATCCACCCATCCACCCATCTATCCATCCATCCACCCATCCATCCACCCATCCACCCATCTATCCATCCATCCACCCATCCATCCACCCATCCACCCATCCATCCATCCATCCACCCATCCACCCATCTATCCATCCACCCAGCAATCCATTCATCCATTCAACTATAATTTCATCCAGATAGATCAATAGGAACTTATTTCGTCCCTGAGGGGAAATGAAGGCGTAACAGCAGCTCACATCAAAAAGCCCAATAGTAATAATGATAATAATGTATTATTACATTATTATTACATATTACATCTATCCATCTAGTCATCTAGCCATACTTTTTCTTACATCAAATTAGGCTGGGGGAATTCCCTTGCAGTCTGACGTTAATCAAACCTTTAACAACATGTCACATTTAGCTGGCAGGTCATTGTCAATTTGAAGGGGGCTTGGACCCATAAAACAGATGATGTCTGCCACAAACAAACAATGAAGACACACACATGCATGTGCCAACACCCACACACACACACACACACACACACACACACACCTGCATGCACTCGCACACATATGCCCATATGCATATTGAGTGACTGGTGTTGTTTGTGTTCCCCCCCCCCCCCCAGACACATTGAGAACTGGACGGGCCTGCAGATGCTGAGGGACATGGACATGGAGCTCTACACTGGACTGGAGAGGCTGTGAGTAGGACACACACATCCATTGACGGTTAAAGGTCCTGACATACATAAATGGTTTTCCTTGCTCTGGACATGTTGGCTGTTTGCATGTGTGTACATGTTTGTTTGTGCTGCATTGGCAGTGATAAACGTCACCATACTCGTCTTTTTTTCAATATTGATTCTTAATCAAAAAGGCTGAATACATAGCAAGTTACTGTATGTGTGTCTGTGTGGGTGTGTGGGTGTGCGTGTGTGTGTGTGTGTGTGTGTGTGTGTGTTTTTACAGCACCATTACAAAGAGCAACTTGAACTCCATCCAGGCTCGGGCTTTTTCCAAGAACCCCCATCTGCGCTTTATGTAAGTATATTAATATATAAATGTATTAATGTAATGTATATTATGCACAGTCATACACACAAACCAACCCCCCCCCGTCTTCCACACACACACACACACACACACACACACACACACACACGCACGCACGCATGCACGCACGCACACACAAACAAACAAGCACCCTCACAGCATGTTACAGACAACGTCTCTTCTTATATCTCTTTCCTCTGTTGCTTTCCAATCCTCAAAGACTAGATAGAAGGACACATGCAAGTCTACTTTGTCATGTGTTTACCCATGCAAGGCAAGGCAAGGCAAGGCTTTGCATAATCACAGATATGCCCCATATTTTATTTTGTATTCTTTCCGGTGTTTTTTAGGACTGATGCGTGTGTGTCTGTGTTTGCAAGAGCAGTGGGAGTAGATATGTAAAAATGCTCCCTGACCCAGCCAATGTCTCTCCCTCTTCCTACGTCCATGAACCCCAGAATGACTCACCATGTCAGAATAAATTATAGAGTAGAAATAAACAAACAAATACATATATCCACATATCCACATATATCCATATCCAAAATTGGCATTGAGCCATTTGAGTCCTATAATGCAATACAACATAATACAAGGCAATACAATATACATGTTTAGTTATTCCATTACATTTAATTTTTGAGGGCATATTATTGTGGGAGTTACCCAGAATGCTTCAGCGCATGTGCTGACCAGTGACTCGCGCATGTGCTAGCCATTATCCTGCCATTTGCTGAGGTTGTCTTTACCTTTCATATTCATTTTGTTACATCCTTATTGTCTGGATGTAACGGTTATTTTTAACCTTTCATTCAAGGTTTATGTGTTAATATTCCAGGAGAGAAACTGAATTATCAACGGCAAAACGTCTATACAAAAAACCTTGGAAACCGACCCGGCCGCTGAACCTGATAAACAAGCACATTACTATCTTTGAATTCAGACCTGACAAATGAAACAGGTCTTAAATGCATATGCAACAGCTTGGCACCTAGTTTGCTTTGGCATGGCAACAATCTCTAAAGAGCGAGCTCAGGCCAATCAGTGTGTGTGCTGGCTCTGTATGGGGGCGGCCATCCTGGTGCTGCCGAGACTTCCTAAACAGCAGGAAGTGGACAGATGGTGTTTGTTTCTTTGTATTTGGGGATGTTTTCTTTCTCCATCTCTATCTGTGTGTGTGTGTGTGTGTGTGTGTGTGTGTCTGTGGGTGCGTGGGTGAGTGTATGTGCGTGTGCATGTTTGCTTGGGTGTGCGTGTGCTTGTTTTCTTGTGTCTTTGTGTGTTTATGTGCATGTGTGTGCGTGTGTGCGTGCATGCACATGCCGTGTGTAATGCTGAGACAAACACAGGTGGTTGATTTCCAACACTGCCGGTACTTGCTACTGTATGTAAATGATATTCATAACCAAGGTCACTAAGAAAAAGTATGTTTTATATGATCCACAGAGATACCGAGTGGTATTTAGCACATTCATCATGCAATGCATTCATTTACTAATAGCAGCTCACCAAAGATCTCAGAGAAGTCAGAGTGAAAGCCCTGCTTTGATTGATATAAAGGGGCACCTTTTTTGAACATCATACAACTGACTAGCAAGACCTCCACAACTTAGACCCTAATGTTTACTAATGTTTATATTCTCTCTCACAGACACACACATGCGCATACATGCGCACACACGTGCGCAATCAGACACAGACACACACACATGCACAGGCACAGGCACACGCAAACGCACACACACACACACACGCACATGCACAATCAGACACACATACACACAGTCACACAGTCACTCACACACACACACACACACACACACACACACACACACACACTCACACACACTCACACACAAACAGATAGACTGACAGACTGACAGCTTTAATCACCATTGCAACACCTGTCATTGTTCAGCCCAATCAGCGGTTCTTGAAATAACTCATGGTTGTTTGTTTGTGTGTGTGTGTGTGTGTGTGTGGCTGTCTCTGTTGGGATGCAGTGTAGAGCATGTTGTCTACTGTGTGGAATTCAGTTTTCACACTCATTACAGATATTGAATGAAATTGAATGAAAATATATCTATCTATGTAAAGGATCATGCTAATGACGATGATTACACATAATTTGTCCTATGTATTTCTTATTTTCCACATACTCAGCACCACCATCATTATCATGCTGAAAATAATGAGTATAACCTTTACCGGAACCGGAATATATTTTAGCCCTCATGTCAGTTTTACCCCAAAATCTCTTCTCATTGGCTAACTTTCTCTTCAACAATATGTGTAATATTTTAACTTCTAACTCCTCTCTCTCTCTCTCTCTCCTCTCTCTCTCTCTTCTCTCTCTCTCTCTCTCTCTCTCTCTCTCTCTCTCTCTCTCTCTCTCTCTCTCTCTCTCTCTGTCTCTCTGTCTCTCTCTCTTCCCTATCTTTCAGTCTCCCTATCTCTCTCTCTCCATCTCTCTCTCTCTCTCATTCTCCCTCTCTCTCTCCATCTCTCTTTATATAAATATATATATATATATCTGTCCCCCTTCCTGATTCCCTCCTTCCCACCCTCCGTAGTCTCTTTCTTGTCCTTCACCTGTATTTTTATATTGTCATTATCTTCACACATCCATCTATTGTTATTGTTGTTTTTGTTTTGTTTTTTGATCATATCTCACTTCAACACCGGAATGCTCCTATTCTGATGACAGCTTTTTCTTTTCATTTCCCATTATCTTCCAGTCTCTCAGTTGCTCCTGAATAAGCCCCTCGTCTCCTTTCCTCTACCCCTGTATACTCTTGCTGTCTTCAATTCTCTTTTATTTTGACGTTGCCATTGGTTTTTGATTGCCTGGGAAGCCAGCAGCTGCCCTCAGTTACTTTCATATTCACACCTCTGCATGGGTTCAGAAAATCTCCGGGGCTGACGTTGTCTTCCTTTATCTTGTCTGTTACCTCTTCTCCTAGCCTCTCTGCCTCCACCTTGCCCTCCACCTGGCTTTACAACCTACACATTTTAGATCCATTTTAAGACCTTTCAATCTATTCTTCTAAAGCAGTGCTTAAAGTGGCTGGGAGGAGGTGGCCTCTTTAGCCTAGTAGGTGTTCTTCTAAAGCCGTTTTAGCACATTTTTCCATAAATCGTATTTATTGCCAATACAAAGAGAGGCAAGATTGAAAGTCAAGACAAAATAGAACAATGTATGGTAAATGTTGAAATAATGAAGTACTTTATCCAACTAATAAAACAAATTAAAACAATAAACACACTCTAGCAAGCCAATAGCCTAAGCTGTACAGTGTGTTGTGTTCTATGTACTAAAGTCACTTACAAGCTACTGAAAATTAGGTTTACAATGCTTTATTATGAATGCATGAGGATGTCCAGTGGGGTTTGTAGAATAGGCTGCACTTTTTCACACACACTTCACTGTGTGTTGCTGGCAGAAGGGGATGTTTGTGGAGGTTGTGGTTGGCTGGGCTTGCCATCTTTCAATGAGAAGGTACAGTAACTATTAAAATGTGTGTGTGTGTGTGTGTGTGTGTGTGTGTGTGTGTGTGTGTGTGTGTGTGTGTGTGTGAATGTGTGTGTGTGAGATTGTTTGATATTGTGTGAGTGTTTGTGTGTGTGTGTGTGTGTGTGTGTGTGTGTGTGCGTATCTAAAAATGACAAACAAAGCTAGCTAGTAGCTACCAGGTTTGCTGGTCTAGCACATGACGTTGCCGCTGATTTAATTGACGTTTTAGGAGTTGTATTCATGTTCAACAGCTGTTGAAAAATAGGTTTTTGTAAGTATCATCGTAATGTTGCAAAAATGCAACTGCAGCAAATAGAACCCAGCTGCAGCCGTATTTGCCCTAATGTAACGTGTTTGTGAATATTGTTCATGAGCAACAGTGGAATTTCCTTTCTCGAGCAACAATAGTTCTTGAAAAAGCATGAATATGTTTCAAAGTATTGTCCCTCTAGCGATCTGTTTATAGGTATTTAGATATCACGACATTAAAGTATCTTTATTCGTTGAGACAAAATACAACTATATGAAGATTGGTCAAGAATAGGTTCAAAATCTATCCCAAGACCATAGTATAAATATAACACCTAAATATAGGTATTTTGTTCCCAACAGAGAAGTGGATAGGTAGTGTTTTACCTCCATAACATATTTGTATTCAATGACAATGTGTTGCTGCTATGCAACCTTCCTATTTGAATAGCTCTTCAAGTTTACATTATGGGCTCAACAAAAGAAAACCATCAACCCAATGTTGTCCCAAGCACCCAATGTTTTTGTTTATGGCACCCCACATTTGTCAGCTGGATGGCCCTATCCAGGGCAATCGACTCCTGGAATACACAACAAGACACAAACACAAACACACAAACACACGCCCTGAATCAGAGAGAGAGAGAGAGAGAGAGAGAGAGAGAGAGAGAGAGAGAGAGAGAGAGAGAGAGAGAGAGAGAGAGAGAGAGAGAGAGAGAGAGAGAGAGAGAGAGAGAGAGAGAGAGTGAGCTGTCACTTTGTATTTAAGCGTGCTTCAATTGACTCGCTGCTTATAGTTCATGAGGGAAAAATGGCTCAGCGAAGGTTAGGAAATTAACAGCAAACCGCTGAAGAGTACTGAGAGAACATTAGAAGTGCCAGTAATCAGGCGTAAGTCAAATGTGCTGAAATGTTGAAGTACGGGCGGGATAACAGTGAATAATAGCCCACTTTAAGCCCATATGTTGGGGGATGCAACATTTCGTTGTGATCAGGCTATTCACCCTACATTCTACATCAGTTTTCCATTCTAACATTTCATACACAATTAAAACATGATTGATTGGGTCAAATTGCTGACCATGATATTCATTAGCATCCATGAATTCTATGGAGACATCCTCAGAATAATAAGGTCCTATGTAGTGAAATGTTAGCAACATTAGCACTGGTACTTATTCTGTATTTAGACATGCAACCTTGACTTGACAGCCCCTCTCACATGTCCTCTCTCCTCCCTATAATTGCTTCCCAGCACCTTGCAGCTGATCCCTCGTAATCGCATGCATTGTTGCGGTCGAATATACATGTAAAACAGAAAGGAGACTAAGATTGTGAAAATAGATGTTGCAAATCTCCCTCTCTGCACATGCCTCTCCCTTGGACACTTGTTCCCTCTCTCTCCCTCCCTCTCTCTCTCTCTCTCTCTCTCTCCGCCTCCCTTCCACTGTCTTGTCTCCTCTGTTTCTCTTGCTTTGCATTCTCTATGTGGTGTGAGTGGAATACTGATCAGGGCCATAATTTGAGGTGCTATGAATAATAAACACTGTTACATCACAGAGCATGAGAGAGAGAGAGAGAGACAGAGAGAGAGAGAGAGAGAGAGAGAGAGAGAGAGAGAGAGAGAGAGAGAGAGAGAGAGAGAGCCGAAAGGTGAAAATAGAAGAAGAGTAGGTGTTCCTGCGTCACAAAGAAATGAAAAACATTGAATTGGATTAGAAGTGGTAGATACTTAGATAGAGTTACACAGAGATACAGACAGAGAGAGAGACACAGAGAGAGAGAGAGAGAGAGAGAGAGAGAGAGAGAGAGAGACAGACAGACAGACAGACAGACAGACAGACAGACAGACAGACAGACAGAGAGAAAGAAAACTTCACCATCGTTACATTTACGACCTTCAAATATAGCCTAACTGTAGCTAATGATAACATAGTTATAATTCTAATAACAGGACAGTACTAATAACAACACAATAAAATAGACCCCAGGCCAGAGTTTTCTCTGATGCACCAACTGGTCTTATAACTAAATATGTATTTTATATTTAAGAAAGTTCATATAAACATAAAAAAATTTATGATTTCAAGCAGCATGGGATACACAGATTAATTATTATTATTAAAATATTATTAATACGGTTATTGGACATTAAATCAAGATTCAGAAAATCGGAATGTCTGGAACAACACTTACATAAAATCCATGAAAAGTAAGTTATTAAGAAAGATATATTATGCTCACAAATCATCAGACAACCAACACAATCAACATCCAAAGCTTGTCTTATGGGGGCAGTAGAAATCAAAATAACAACATGCAGAGTGAAGGCAAACCAGCATATCTACAGTGACTCTCAATTGCTTCAATAATTATTCACAATGGAACAATATTCTTCCTATTTCTTGCGTGCTCCACCAGCTGTACTTAAAAACAAAGATCTGAGAAATGTAAAAGCCCCGATATAAGACAACATATTTAAAATAATAATAATTAAAAACTGTCATTTTTATATTTTGTACTAAAAAAAGCAGGTGAACTGAGAGAAATAAAAGTGGGAGAAGATGAAAGGGAAGATGAAGGAGCTGTGCTGGGATCCATTTGGGACTCTGGGAGGTAGCATACACACTAACACACACAGCGTCAGGGCTGGGAACTGGGTGCGGATTACCAGGACGTTTGGTGTTTCACAGAAAAGGGGTTTAGTAATGGATGATGTGTTGGTCCCAACTGTTCCCGCCCTTTTCTGATCTCTCTCTCTCTCCCCCCCCTTTTTTTTTATTGTATCCTCTTTTATTATTCTGCCTCAGCAATGTCTCATTTTAGGGCAGGTATTCTTTTTTTATTTATCCCTCTTACTGCCTTGTCGTCAGAGAGAAGTGACGATGCACGAGTGGACCCTAATAAAACCTTATCGCTCACTCTCTCGATCTTATATTCCTCTCTTTCTCTGTCTTCAACGCTCTGCCTCTGTGTCATGCAAACATATACACACAGACAAACACACAAACACACACAAACAGATGCACACATGGATGCACACACATGAGCACACACAAACACACACACACATACATACACACATACATACATAGACACACATAAATACATACATACATATATACAGACATACATACCAACAGTATCTGCAAATGCATTCATATAGACACATAGAACAAATAGGACCCGCAAAGGTATGCTACATCAACACACACACCCACTCAAATAAATATGCACAGAGCTGCTACACCCACGCAAACAGACGAGTGTGAAGATGCAGTGTATGGGTGGGTTTATACAATGGGGATATAGGAATAGAGCAGTGCTGTCAGTTTCTCAATGTGCCAGCTCCTGACAAAGAAATCTCTCTCTCTCTCTCTCTCTCTCTCTCTCTCTCTCTCTGTTGCTTTCTCTCTCTCCCTCTCTCTTTCTCTCCCTCCCTCTCTCTTTTGCTTTCTCTCTCTCTCTCTCTCACTCTCTCGCTCTCCCTTCCTCCCTCCCTCCCTTCCTAACTCTCTCCCTCCCTCTCTGACTGCCCCATTCGGTTGCTTCTGAATCCTCCCTCTTGGAGTAGTTACAAGCCTGGGAGAACATTGACATGCACAGGCACACGCACAGTCACACACACACACACACACACACACACACACACACACACACACACACACACACACACACACGCACACGCACACTTACACACACACGCACACACACTGCTACACACAAAGGCAAATAGGGCAGACCTGGGGGAGAACAAAGTGAATAGCAGAACAAGAGAGCAGTCCTTGGTCTCGTGCAAACTGCTGACTAACCAGCTGGGCCCTGTGTGACCAGAACAGGCGTCAGGAAGAAACAGTTTCAGAGACAAGAGACACGCACAGACACACTGCAACGGAACCGGAAGCTTCTTTTCATCTCTTCGTATTTGTTTGCCATTATTGTGTGTCTTACTTGTCTTTGTGCTTGTGCTTGTTTATATGTGTGTGTGTGTGTGTGTGTGTGTGTGTGAGAGGGTGTGTAAGTGTGTGTTTATAGCAGCGTGTGTGTGTTTCAACGTGAGTGTGTCTGTGTGTGTGTGTGTGTGTGTGTGTGTGTGTGTGTGTGGCGGGTGTACTTGGGTGTCTGCGCTATACGTGTGTCTGTGAGTACACTTGATTGTGCGTTGCCGGTGTCATTTGGTTTCGCATAGCCATGCGTGTGTGTATGTATATATACGTGTGTGTGTGTGTGTGTGTGGGTGTATTTAGGCAGAGTCTCCCGCGTTGCTTCGTGCAGGTCTTCCTGAGCTCCGTCAGATGAGGTGGGTGGCTCCGGCACAAGGACAGCTCTCTGAGAGCGCTTCTCAAATTTCAATTAGGTTCAAGTCCGGGGCGTACGCTGAGCCGGGGGAGGAGGCGTATTAGTATGCTGGTCACGGAGCCACTCCAGAGTTATCTCCTCTTCCTCTGGGTTGTTGTTTTGCCGGGAGATGACTTCTCGCCCTGATTTGAGGTCATGGGCACTCAGGGATGGGGGTGGTGGGGGGGGGGGGGGGGGGGGGGGGGGTTGTTGGGGGGTGGACTGGGGGTGCGTTCCCTTCCTCTGTGTTTAAAAAGGAGTGTGGAGAGCTTTGTACGCCACATGCATAACTAGGTGCTGTTTGGTTTGGAGGAAAGGGTTGCCAGAAAAGGGCGGGCATTGAATGTCTGTCTGAGTGCGTATATATGACACAGGGAACAAACAGGACAAAAAGATTGCCGTTAGACCTCACACTGTTTTTCAATCCCCACACAGCCCTGTGCCTACCTATTGCCGTATGCAAAAGTTACGTAGAACAAATATACAACAACACACATTAAAAGCATTGCAGTCAGTGCCACAAATTATTCAAGCCTGTATTTAGCTCCTTGTGAGACAATTTACAGCTTTGAAACCATTTACTGAAATGAATTGAACCGGTGCCATTTTGCTGTCCCCAGATCTCTTTATATCTTCCTCTAACCAGGTCAACAGTGAGTGAGGGGCTTGTTCTGTGTAATTTGTCTTTGCGTGTGTTTACTCTCCCCTAGACGCAGACAGGCACACACGCACACAGACACACCCACACGCATGCGCACACACACCTGCACACATGCACACACACACACACACGCTGACTGTCCTTGATCACCCTTGGTAGACAGCTAATGGATTGATACAGTCACTTTGTTCTTGTGTGTGTGTTTGTGTTTGTGTGTATGTGTGTGTATGGGGGAGGAGAGTGGGTGTTGTGTGCAAGTGACTTTACATGTCAAGTGTACATATGTTCATGTGGTTTTAATCTAGCTGTGTTTTTCGCGGGCGTCCTGTGTTTGTCCCTCCGTGCAAATAGCCATGTGTGGGTTGATGCGTCTACGTTTGTGATTATGTGTGTTTAATTGTGTGTGTGGATGTATCGATGCGTGCATGCTTGGATGTGTTGTTCTATCGTGCCTTGTGTAACATAATTGGGATCGTGGCAGTTGTGGATGTAAAATAGGTTTTTTCCCTGCACCATCTTTTGTTTGGCATTCGTTAATTGAATTGTAAGCCTTAATTTACCCAACTAATAATATAATATAATATAATATAATATAATATAATATAATATAATAATAAAACAATACTGTTGTGTGTGTATGTGTGTGTGTGTGTGTGTGTGTGTGTGTGTGTGTGTGGTCAAATTATAGTGGATACATGTATACCACTGCTTGCGTGGATGTTGAGACCTATGTGTTATGACTGGTATGTTCAGGCGCACACCTGTTAATTAATTTATTTGTTAGCCTCTACAGACATAGCGAGCCTATTACATTCTCTGTCTGTGGATAAATATGAATCAAGGGGAACTTTGCAGAATCTTATCGAAACTGTCATGAATTGTAATAAGGTGCTCTTTTTTTCTGTCACTCAAAGTGACATTTTACGTGTGTGTGTGTGTGTGTGTGTGTATGTGAGTGTGTGTGTGTGTGTGTGTGTGTTTGTGAGAGAGGGGGAGCAAGGGAGAGACAGATTTTATAAGGGATAGATTAAGAAGCAGTGATAAGAAGCCCCCCGTATAGCGACCGCTTTTGAAATGCACAGTCACACGCGACCAGATAGACAAAGGAAAGAAAGATAGAAAGAAACACTTGTTCTATCTTAGAAGAAACAAAGGGGCATGCTTATGAGCGTCAGGTGTCCGGCAAGGTTCCTAGAGGGAGAGACAGCTAGCGCTGCCTGGCAGACTCTGTGTCAGATAACAGATTCCAGTGAGATAGAATGCACACGATGTGTTCTGCGAATCATAAGCTTCACCGCCACACCTCGTCCATCATTGTCCTATTATGCTGATCTCCAGGGTTATATTCCTACACAATATGTATCCTTTTTCTTTTTTGTTTCTCCAATTACCTTGAATGCCACCCTAACAGGTAACACACTGGTTCTGCAACCCAAGGCTGCGGGTTGGATTCCTCTGCTCCTCCGAAAAACACATCAAAACAAAGTGCTCACAAACAAGCTTGTTAGTTTCTTATAAACGGTTGCAATTCACTGTCATGTTCGACTTACCTTGTTAGATGAACTCTTAAAAGTAGAGCGGGTGACTAGAAAAGGCTTACATAAACACAGAGTTCTTACCTCACCAATCGTCAGCTCTGCCGCAAGGCACGGCTGCACACATTGCATAGCTGATGACAAACAACTCCTCGACAAACTCATTCTGGCATATTCAATTCACTTTAAATGCATGTAATGAATGAATCCTTCTTGCTTCATTTTTTCATCACTTCTTTAAAACGCATACATCTACATGATACACACAGCAAACGTTTCGCGGCTCACCCCAAGGTCATCATTTGTTATGGACCAAGATATTTTGGCTATAACATATTGGAAAACATCAGCATTATGCCAAGTGATAAGAGCATACTTTCACTCGCCCTGACTCCAGCAAATCGTATCCAAAGTCTCTGCATAGGTCAGTTTCCCAATGCTATTTATTTCAAAGATTCACAGCGTTGTATGTCAATGCTCTATTGTTGTCGGACGGCCTCCAGCGAGTTTTCTCCAGCATCGCATCTGTTGCTGCAGAGATGCTTGATGTCTGTATTGACCTTAGTTAGTGTACAATAGCAAGAGCAATGGCAGGAACACCCTCACAATAGTGTTACGAAATAGGTGTGAAGCATTAGATGGAGAATATGGTCAGAATGAACAGGCTCTAACCTGATCTTAACTGTAGCTATTGTAGTATAAATGATACCCTCTTTCACCCTCCATCACGGTTCTCCTATTGCCGTTAGGTCCAGAGCGGTCATGCGGGAGACATTCCCCCTCTTGCACGTCGACACCCAACCCCCAACACGTGTTTTTAATGAGCGTAATTTAAATGGCCACTCACACACACACACGTAGTCACCGCCACATATTGTGAGCAATGAAACGCAAATATGCAAATGCAGGTGAAGGATATGATCATTTGCAAAGTGAGGGGAAAGAGCTATGATCACAAAGATCAGGGGGAGGGATATGACAATATGCCGTATTTAGACAATGCTAAGGGCAGATCAAGATTAACGCAGCATCTAGCGATTTATTCCCAGAAGATCCCATGTTGATTTAATTTGAAAGGGGCCCTGTCGGTGGTTTCCATTAAGCATTGTACAGCAGGGACCTCCTGTAACTCCACTTAAAACCTTTCCAACCATTTCTGTGCCAACATGGCAACGTACTAAAAGAAGTGTTTTACTTACAACGGTCCTATAGTGCAGCTAGACTCACTGTTCTCTGAAGAGGGCCACCAACAGGCCCTGGTGGAGTGCTAACAAATTGCTGCTACTGGGGCTGAAAAGGACTATGCGGGCAGTTTTACAATGAAATACAATTTTACCCATTTTAAATAGTAAAAATATAGTTTATGTATAGGAAACACTGTCGATCGCAAATGGCGTTATTCTCTCGGAAGTAAAATGCTACTATGGCTTGCCAAATATACTTGAGCGGTTGTTAATATAAAACGCTAGATTAGGTTGGTGGCTGATACTTGTCATGGTAATCCATGTTTCCCTGGAAGTAAGGGGGTACAGGAGATATGACCCCATTGACATGCAGCCTCACCAAATGAAACAGACCGTTACCTTGAATAAAACTATGGATTTTGCTGGACATTGAACATTGTTGACAACATTTGGGCTCATGTAAGTACACAACTCAACAAAATATATAACATAGGTCTAGTCTTTTTAAGATATTTGAATACGGAAATGTTACATATGATACTTAAATGAGTGAGCTTGAGCAGGCTGCAGTTCACTTACCTGCCAAAGGGTCAGTAATGAGAAGGAATTTCCGATTCGTACATCGCTTTAATTCACTATTGCACCATCCACAGCGCCACGCTCGGCCTTGAGATCATTCTTCATCGCGCAAACCTTTAGATGTTGAAGAATAGTTTAGGTCTTTTAGCAGAATTGATCAAAAAACAAATGTTTTGAGCATGAAATGTTTTTCATGCTTTAAAGATTCTGACTCCATACTCCTGACACATTTTTTTCCCTGATATTGATAAGGTAAAAGCATTCTTATCAGCAAGTTACAGCAAGACTAATCTATAGATATTTATGTTGATTGTTTATGTTGGCAGAAAGTACTAGAATCCCACCAGAACATAATGAATGACTGTACATACCCAAAGAGATGAGACAAGCTTCAGGGATTCTTGGCTGAAGATCTCCACTTGAAGATGGAGGGGGGGAGAATGTTACTAATGACTTTAGGACTTTCATGTCGTTCAGATCTGCTCACTTACACTCACATTCTAGCCCACCGTTGATGGTGCTGAGTCAATATAATGAAAAGTGTGACTCTGTCTTTTGACAGGCACACAGCAGCAGGACCCAACCCTGTTATTAAATCAAGACACCTGAGAGCTTAACAGTGGCCTGTTCACTACATACTGACCTGGCATTGCCAGATTGTAACTGGAGGAGGGACTGTTGTTGTGACTGCAAGACATCTGATGACCAAATATATATCCTTGTGATTCCTTCTACTGTTTTATGAGAAAGCTGCTTTATTTCATCCAAACGGCAGCTTTGATCGGAAGTGGTGCCCTTGAGCAACTTTAGTGGATAGCTCTCTGAGGCGCTCTGAAGGAAAACTGACAAGACATAAGGCTGTTGACCTCTTAGTGGTCAATTGTGTTTTCAGTCGCACAGATATGTACACAAAACACTCACTCACAAATAACAAGCTTTCATACATACAAATATGGCCCACATGTATGAACAGATGCAAAATGGATATACAGTAACACACAGCCTGACTTTCACATGCACACACACTCACAGACACACAATAGTCTGCACGTGTTCGGTTTTTTAAATATGAAATTATATTTTCAACTGCATTGTAGCCGGTCTGACCTTTCTGCTAAAAATGCATTTTGCATACTGAGGAGGATGGACCACGAGAATGAGGTAGAGAGACAGAAAGAGACAGTGAGAGCGAGAGAGACTGAAACAAAGAGAGAATGCGGTTTCTTTGTAGCATCAAGAGGATGCAGTATTCCCTCATCCTTCTTTCTCGCCCTCGCCCTCACACTCAAACACACACACAGGCTGCAGCTCGTTGCTACATCTGTAGAGCTGAGCACATGCTCATACTAAGATAGCATCTTAGCGTGTGATGCTTGGCTGTGTGTTTGTGTGTATGTGTGTGTGTGTGTCCGTGCTTGTGTTGGAGCGTATGTATTCTCAAGAGGGCCCAAAAGGAAACAGCATGGTGCTGTTCCAGTTTGGAAACATCCCCCCCCTACCCCCCCGCCCCCATACAACATCTCACAGAGAATGTTTTTTTATCACTAAATATCACCAACCTCATACTTACACAACTCTCTTACACAAAAGGAAGCTCAAGCCTGTTGCATCTCATCTGTTCTGCGCCACCATCTCTTCAACAAGTGTTTAATAGTGTGATTAATGACACGGCTTCCACCTTTTGATATGATTTCAAAAGGGCTTCCATATTGTTTAAAAATAATATTTCTGTAAGTCATGTGTTGATAAATGCTTCCATGAAGCATCTGTAAATCGTCAGGATATTGCAGTGGCTGGTGAGTTTTACTGAAAAGGTTATAAGTAACTGAGTAATGGTTTCGATTCTCAATGTCCACAGAATACATTTTGGTGTCCTTTAGCAATAAGCCATACCCCTACCCACTCTTTCACTGTTTCCATTGCATCAGAGAAGGTGTATGTGTTCTTAAAATATCCAAAAACGTGGCCTCTCAGAGCAGGGCCTACGGCTAATGCATGGAATGTAGACTGCTATGCCGCGAATAAATACATAGCTAGCCTTTTCAACGTAATATAACATTTGTCGATACAAATATTCATTTTAGAGCTGAATTCAATCCTCCACTGCATTAGTTCACTTGGGCTACTGTATTCTACTGGTAGTTATAAAAGATGATTTGAGTGTGTGTCTGCGTTTGTACAGGACATGTCCAATATCAATGTAGTGCATTTGAATATTTAATCGGAATTCTTTTTTAATTGGGATTCTCACGCTCTCCACATGAGCGAACACAACCGAAACAGAGAATGTGTATTCTTCCAGCACACGCAGATAACTAGTTCCCTTTTCTCCTTTCACCCTTTTCTTCCCAATTTCTGTTCTTCCACTTTTCTCTATCTCTCCTTTCCTTTCTTTCTTTCTTTCCTCCCATAAAAAAGCAATTGGTGTCACAGTCTCCGAAAGTGTTCCTTGAAAAGAGCAAGAGAGGCCATCGGCTAATCCAAGTCAGAAACATTTCAGTCTCTCTGCCTGTCTTACTCCATATCACTCCATCCATCTCTATCTCTCTTCCTCTATCTCTATCTATCTTCCTGTCATGACAGGTGTTCTTCACTTTTTACGACCTGTCAGTTCAACATAATGTGCATCCCAGACGGATTTTATTCTTGGACCTAGTAAAGTTATGTGTTTGCACAGCATGTCCTGAGCTTGTGCATAGAATATGACTTGAATTTGCCTCGTTAATCTCTCTCTCTCTCTCTCTCTCTCTCTCTCTTTCTCTCTCTCTCTTTCTCTCTCTCTCACTGTCTTTTTTCCCTCTACTTTTTCTCTTTATCCAGTTCTCTTTTTTCTCTCTCCAGTTCTCTCTTTTTCCTCTCTCTTTCTTTCTCCTCTCTCACTCACTGACTCAGACACGCGTGCACACACAAAAATACCCACATGTGCACAAACCCAAACATTTGCACATGTAGTGGTGTGTGTGTGTGCCTCTGTGCACGTGTTGGCTCACATGTGTATAGTTGATATATAAATCATATCACTGGAGTATAGGCAAACACTTTTGTCAGAGAAAGAAAGCATTTAGTTAGCAAGAATCAACGCTCCACGGTCTAGATCTGAGATCTGGCTGGCTTCCCCTTTCGGGTTTTCCATGTACCTTGGTTTTCTTTCAACGTCTATGAGGTGAACAAAGCAACTGACTGGACTGACTGGACCCACAGTCAGTCCTATCCGTGCATAAAATGTAATAAGGAGGTGATTTCGATTCTAAAGCCCTCTGCTGAATTCACCTGCTCTCAGTCTTTGCCATCTGTCTATTTGCCTCCCCATCCCTCTGCCCTTCCCTCTACCACCACTCTGTTACTCAGCGATGGAGACATCTCTACATTCTTGTTGCTGGGGAAACAAACACCTGTGACTGAGTGAGTGAGAGAGAGAGAGAGAGAGAGAGAGAGAGAGAGAGAGAGAGAGAGAGAGTGTGTGCGTGTGTAGATGTCAGCCCATGTGTGTTTACGTGTTTGTGTGTGTGTGTGTGTGTGTGTGTGCATGTAAGTGTACGTGTGTGTGTGTGTGTATGTGTTTGTGTTGTACATGTGTGTGCATGTGTCTGTCTGTGTGTGTGTATAATGGGGTATCAGAGCCCAGGAACAGTATCAAATCGAGGTGGGACATTGATAAGGTCAGTGTGTGTGTGTGTGTGTGTGTACATGGGTTTGTGTGTTTGTTTGTGCTTAATGATTTCCCATCTGTGAAGTAGGTCAACGATGTATAAATTCACTAGTCTGTTTGCCTGAATCTTATAAAATGGGATATGGTAATGTCATAAAAACATCCTAACAGCTCTTTCTCTGTCTCTGTCCCTTTGTCTCTCTTTCTCACACACACATACATGCACACTCACACACCCTATAGTTGCAACTACTATTGGACGCATCCCATAATAGCTCATGTCATGCCTCATATAATGCGCTCAGCTTATAATGACATTGAGTATGGGTGTATGTGTGTGTGTGTGTGTGTGTGTGTGTGTGTGTGTGTGTGTGTGTGTGTGTGTGTGTGTGTGTGTGTGTGTGTGTCTGTGTGTGTGTGTGCTTCAGTTTTTCCGCAGTCCTCTTAAAATGACAAGTAAAGTAGCATGGCAGAGGAAGGCCAGTTCCCATTGTATCACAGTCAGTGCAGTGATCTTGAGCCGCATTGTAAGACTATTTTTCTGTACTCGGATATGACACGCCCAGAGTGAGGGTAGATGTCAGCCCTTTAACACAGCACAAATATGTCATATTTTACATACTGTTCTGCCAACATCAGTGGCGTAGCCAAGAATTTTTTTCAGGGGAGGTTGATAAAGTTTCAGAAACATACATTGTAACGCAAAACGTAAAATGTAATTCCTGAATGTCGAGATTCCCGATAAAATGTTTTTATTAAAAAAACAAAAAAATATTCTTTCATATTTCTCTATTTTGTATTCCATTTTTCAAGTAGAACCAGATATCCACCCTAGCCTGGCAATGTTGCCCGCCTTGTTCCTCCACAGTGTAGCGCAGAACAATGAATCCTTGGCGTCCATGTTTAGCTCCACTCTTAAACGTAATGCCCTAATGAGGGCCAGGCTGGGGTTAAGCTTTGAGGGTTGCCGCTCATATTATCTCACTTAATAATAAGAGGATTAAACCAAGAAGGAACAATATTTGCAGAGCCAACGTAGCACTGTGTGATTTGTATGTGTTCGCTCATGTGTCTGTTCATTTAAAAATGTATGCAAATTCCAGCGCATAAGTGTATGTATGCATATGCATGGGTGTGTGTATGTGTGTGTGCGTGTGTGGGTGTGTATTTGTGAATATCTGTGTGTCTCTCTCTCTGTGTGTGTGTGTGTGTGTGTGTGTGTGTGTGTGTGTGTGTGTGTGTGTGTGTGTGTGTGTGTGTGTGTGTACTGGTCTATAACTCTTCCGGAGGAGATAATGTGATTACTGTGAATTCAGTGATATTATACATCAGAAGCTCTCTCCACAGAGGACGGTTCTACCCAGGGAGATCCAGTGATTTGTAATAAGTGCGGAGGTTGTCGGCGATCGTGTACGACTTCCACACGTCTGTTGTTTCTAAGTAAAAGCCCTGCCCTCTATTACCCGACGTATTAAAGCTGCAAAAGCGGATCCCATGATCATTGGAGTCCCCGGGGAATCAGCATCTTGTTTAAATCAGGGCAGGGATGTAATTCTTCTGTCTGCGGTTGAACTACAAGCACCCCAGTCAATGCTTATCGCCCTACCTTCCACGACTTGTGGTCTTTGTGTTTCGCTTTACTACAGTTCACGAATCCTCCAGCTCCGTGCTCGGATCCCCGGTCGAACACAAAATGTTGTTGTGCCTACACTTAATACGTTGGGATTAATCTTCGACTTGTTACTCTGAACACCGAAGCCAAACACAAAAGCTTAGGTCTTTATTTTGTGGGGAGAAATGGTCCTTAAAATGCAAACGAATTACAGACTTTGTTTTGTCCCTTATGATTATGACACGCAAACAGACACTGCGCGGTAATTCCTAAAACACTCCGGGTTGCAAGAAAAACCAGTTCAGGCTTTAATCCCACTTGAAGAAAACTATTTTGGTGGGTTTTGCAGTGGATGAAATCATGTATGTAACACGACTACTATTGGGATGTCATGCTTTTCTCTCCTCCTCTCTCTTCCAGAAACCTTTCCAAGAACCCCATGTTGACCACCTTGTCCTGGCCGCTCTTTCAGCACCTGCAGCTCGTTGAACTGTGAGTCCAACCCCCGCCACACACACACAAGTACACACACACACAGAAGCACACACATGCACACACATGCATACAGGCACACACAAACACACACACACACACACACACACACACACACACACACACACACACACACACACACGTTCACATGCACAAACGCACACACAAACACATAAAAATGGTCGTGCATGCTCAACAACATACCTGCCCAGGTCTCTCTTTTTGCCCTTAACATAAGCATTGCTTAACCAATATGTTGTAAAGATTCAGTGCTACTGTTTTGGGGCCCCAGTTTGGCTCATTACGGCCGTGCTGTGGGACTCCAGCAAGAGCATGAATGGCCAGGTTTAGCCATAATGAGGGTTATTTTGTAAGATGATAATCATAATGATAATGATGATGACAGTGCAATGTGGGCCTCAACAGCCAGCTGATAGAAGAATGTAACAAACACGACCTTGTCTCCAGATAGTCGTGCAACCCTCTGTGTGTGTGTGTGTGCGCGCGCGCGCGTAGCTACATGCATGTCTGGGTTTCAGGTTGCCTTCACATTTTCAAGGAGGATTTGTGCATGCAGTAATTGTAGTTAATTTAACGTGGAAATTCTGAAGATTTGGAGAATGATTGTGGATCACTTTGTTTTGTATAGTGCAAAAAACCCAGTTTTCTTTTAAATTAAACATAATATCAGTGGAACCAGAGTGTATACCACCGCAATACCAGAGGTGGAAAATCTAGGGCATATAGCTTTAGCACGTCCCTGCAGCCCGGGGTGGCTGAGAGAGAGAGAGTCCACACTGTACTAGTGTGACAGTATATTAACCTATGGCTGCCTTGCTAAGTCCAGTAAAACACAAAGTGGGGAGTTTCTGGAGTTTACAGAAAATCTTTTCTGTATTATATCAGAAAACCAGGCTGAATAAAATACACAGAATCGCACAAGTCGCATACAAATGTTGCTGGTTTTAGGAAATTGCAACAGTAAGAGTTGTAACTATATGCTACAGCAGAAGTCATACTCAAACGACACAAATATCTAACAAATGAGTGCCCAGGGCTACGGGGACATTGGCTAATAGCTTTACATTAGGCTCAGTTAATATTTCATAGGATTCATAAACTCTTCTTTTTTTTTAAAGACTTCAAGGCCGTGTTTGGGGGTCTAATGGTGTGTGACACAAAGGGCATGGATGGCATATGTTTTTATTCCCTTGTGCAGGTTATGCGGTATCAGGGTTGTTTACATTTCAAACATAGAAATGGTCACTCATCTGTGACTCATACTTTATTTTTTGAATCCTTAACTGCCTGGCACACACACATTTACACGCACACACACATGAACTACCTGGCGCACACACATTACAAATATTATATTTTGATTGTCATATTTTTGGTCAGTAATTTGCTTTATATACGAGTAGCATGACAAAGCTTTTCTTAGACACACATCATATAGCATTTCATTAAGGATTAAATTAATTTTAATAATATCACCATCCTTTGCTTTGGAAATTCAAGTGGCCACATTAAACTATCAGTAACAGCTTTCTATCAAACGCTTGTATTAGGATTACCGCTTATTATTTATGTATTCTTTTTTAACTCTGTTTTTTAATGAACCGCTAAGTGTGCTGAGAGATTGAACACGTTTGTTAAAAGACACAGGATATAATATACCTTCAAATGCATTAGGTTATTTAACACTGAGCTTTTGCACCCCTAGATGGCTAGAGTAAATGGTCATGTACATTTCATTTGCTTTACCATATACTTTAGTTGCCAAAGAGCTGAATGGAAAATTTAAATTAAAGAGCAATGTGTAGTCTAATGGGCCGAGATTTTCAAATCAATAGCTCGCTATGCTCGCACTATGCACACACATACACATACACATACACATACGCACACACACACACACACACACACACACACACACACACACACACACACACACACACACACACACACACACACACACACACACACAGGGCACATGTTGTATTGCTTAATGAAGAAGTGCCTATTTAAGCATTTGTTCCATACAGCGCTCTTGAGTGCAGAACACTTTTTTCACCTTTCGCATTAATCCATCAACGTTATTTTTACACATAGGCAACCCTCTTTTCCCTTCTTTTATGTCTCACTTATTTTTTATTCCTCAATATCTTGATGTATGCACCTACTAACCCCCTTCTCCTCCCTCTTTCTCTCTCTCTCTCTCTCTGTCCCTCTCTCTCTTCTCAAATCCTTATCTGTCATACTTGTAATGCTGTGTTATGCTTCTGTCTCTCTATCGCTAAGCCTGTGTCTAACTTGTTCTCTACCTGCAAAACACACTGTACCCTCCTCAGTGCTCTGTTTCTCTCTCGCTCTCTCTCTCTCTCTCGCTCTCTCTCTCGCTCTCTTATTATCACTCCATCCTAACTCTCCTTTTATTCTTCCCTGGGTTTGACTGCTTGCCTTTCACCTTTCACCTATTTCCTTTCATCCCTCCTTCTCATCCTCCCTTGCATGTCATTAGATATCCACTCGCTCCTTTCTCTCTTTCTGTACCTTGCTGTTGTTCTTCTTTTCATCCTTTCATCCCTTTTCTTGTTATCCTGCTCTTACCCCCTTCTGTCCTTTCCCTCTCCTCCTTCTCTCTGTCCTCCCCCTTACGCCCACCTTGTCTCCTTCTCACTCCCTCATTGAAAACTTAGTGTATCTCCCCCTCTTTCTCCCTTTCTCATTCTCTCTCTTTCTCTCTGTCTGCCTCTCTCTCTTTCTCACTCCCTCTCTGTCTGTCTGTCTGTCTGTCTGTCTGTCTGTCTGTCTGTCTGTCTGTCTGTCTGTCTGTCTCTTTCTCTATAGCTGTCTCTTTCTCTCACACTCTCTCTCTCACACACCCCCCCCCCCCACACACACACCCCACACACACACACACACACACACACACACACACACACACACACACACACACACACCACCAACCTTGTAAGGTTGAAGGTGTGAGAGTATGGGTGTGTCCTCAGACAGACAGACAGACAGACAGACAAACAGACGAACAGACAACGAGACAGATAAACATCCCAATGAGAGATGGACACTAGATGTAACTTTACACTTGCTTATTGTTTACTGTTGGGGTAAGGGCTTGTAAATTATTTTCAAATTGTCTGAGTATGCATTGTGTGTAACTGTGCAAAGCATACTATTGTTTGTGTTTCTAAAGTGGGGTAGCAAGGTGTGTGCAATTTGCCAAACAATGTCAGAAATTGATTCAGAAACAGCAAATAGCTTATTTGTTCTCACAAACACCTACAAACACACACACACACACACACACACACACACACACACACACACACACACACACAATTGAATTGCATGGAATCGCTTTTTTCTTTTACTGCATGTTTTGTGTTGTCAGGGGCACTGCCATGGTCATGCAATTAGCATGCGTGTCCTTTTACAATAACCATTATAGCCTTTTCTCTGCATCATTCTTACCATCGTTCTCTGCCTGACCTATGGCAATTTGATCAACTTTTCAACTTTGAAGCAATGAATTTAGATGAATAACGATTCCCTTTGGAATGTGCTCAGAGCTTATCATGTGTGAAAATGCCGTTGAGGGCCAATCATTGCGCACTCTGAAGTGATTTAGGCTTGAGATGAGGGCTAACTTGGACATCATTTGCTCAGATTAGGAGGCTCTGGAGAAACAGCCTTGGCATTTCTTTGGTACAGCATGACTCAAAATGTATGTTGTGCTTAAGAAATCCCTTTGTTTGGAGATGCTGCTTAAAAAAAGGGGGGTTGCCTTTGACATTTGCACGAATGCCATCACTAAACAAAATTATAGCGCTGTTGGAAATATGTTCACGGTAATTCCATTTCATCAACATTCATGTAGTGTGAATAAATGATGATGAGTATAAATAATCAATTGAATATTACCTGATGACAACAAATTCTGCATGCGTACCAAAGTGTGATTCATGTTCAAATATGTTTCCCAGCGCAACATATTGCCCATGGGCTCTTCTTTGGGCAGAGGGGACGCTGACGTTGCACGTTACGCTCACTGATATTATAAAACACCTATTTACAATGAGTTGTCTGGGTTTAAAGACATCCATCATAACAAAGTGTCACATCCACGGTATGCTATGAGTTCAGAGGTAAAAGAGGCAGACATAACACGCCAGGGAGAGAGCTCAAACAACACACACACACACACACACACACACTCACACACCAACCCTTCGCTGGAACAGTCTGTCTCAATACATTTATTCTCTTAGGAATCATTCAGGGTTTTAATGCCCGCATACAGGGAGAGATATTGGCATTTTGGTAATGGTGACTGGGGCCGGCATCGCTGTGAAGGATGGAGGTTTTTGCAGTGCACACTCAGGCCAGGGCGGACAGTACAGCACGTATGGCTTTGAAATGGATGTTTTGTGGGGTGTGGGGGTGTGTGTGTGTGTGTGTGTGTGTGGGGGGGGGGGGGGGGGGGGGGGGGGGGGGGGGGTTGACAGGGGCAGCATTCTAGGAACATTGTAGTGTTGTCAACACTGAGCAGGGCGGTGACAGGGGAATTGGACTGACTGAAGATGAAAAACGTTTATTGTTTAGGTTTTTTCTATCAAAAGTAGGACACAGAAGCGTATACAAAAAACATACAGTATAAGTAATGTGTTTTATGGTTTATATCACATACCTGAAGCATATTACATGACATAAACACATTCAAGTCGATGGACGGAATAAATACATACTTTTTTTTCACATACATTCAAGTGCACCTTATTGACCATTATATAAATCATCGTAATAAAAAGGTTTGTTAATCTAATTTCAGTATATCCGAGTACCAACTTGAATCAATCCATAACGATAACCATTATCAACGCTGTACATTGTTAACATGCTGTCAGAAAATAAGCTGTTTTCCTAAGTATTGATGTGCCATCTTGGTTTCCATTTTGAGATACATTTCTCTGTGGGGTGTTTTCAGTATTGATAGCCAAACCATTTAAGCTAAAAGTAGATTTTGTTTCTAGATAATTTTTTTCAATGAATAGTACAAGTATATGTCGTTTTCTAGTGAGAATTGGTTACACATTTACCAGCACTCTAAAATCAGTAAAACCTCTTTATGTGCAACAGCGAGATTTCACCATTTGTTTTGTTCTCAGCACGTACATTGTATTGCGACTTATACAAAAAAAGAAAGAAAACATTTCTACCAGAACATACAGAAGTATGTGTACACAGAGGTTAAATAGGGGGCAATTTTTGTCAAACACAATGTTTCTACGAGCAGCTTTTGACCCGTCGTTACCCAAACTTGCAGGCAGGCCTCTCTCTCGCTTTAACATTTCATGGCCTTTTGAAACGTATTTAGCTGTGAAAAGGTCAGCATATTTCCAATAAATCTCCAAGTGAGGAAATGTCAGTGCATGAGTAACAGATCACAATTTGAGATTCCAAAGTATTAATTAAAATGTTTACAAAAATTTTTTTTGATGAAAGAGGTCAGTTTGGGGATGTTGTCTAAAATATTTCCTTGCATCTTCTTTAAATTCATAAAGAAAAACACAATAGGCAAACTTTTGACCGCAAAACGCCCACGAGGGTGCAGCTAAAATAGAGCATAAAAGACTCCTCAGCAGATACCCCCGATATCAGCAGTGTTATGCCCTCTGCAAGGTAAAGTCAACTCTATGGTATTAAGTCTGAATCATACACAATATCGCACCTTGTGGGATTTGTGAAAGAGGCACAGAAACCCCTTATTCACATGGTCGCATAGTCATTCAAGTGTGGGGGTGAGTGCACATAAACATCAGGTGACCGTGTGAGGACACAGAGAGGAAGGTTTCATGGTGGACCAAGGCCAGCAACGATCCGCTTTCTGCTCTTGTTAGAAGACCAAAGTAGTCTCCTAGTAGATCCTCTCAGACCAGTGCCAGCCTGCGCCAAGAATAGGGAGAGGAGGTGGATGAGGAGGTGGAGGAGGAGGAGGAGGGGGGGGGGGGGGGGGGGGGGGGGGGGGGGGGGATGAGACTCTATGGAGGATTATAATAACTGGAAGTGCAGGAAAGGGCCAGGACAGGCTTTCTGATAATTACAATGTTATTCTCCCAGTCAATCTGGCTTCAGCCGACTGTCGCATGGTATACGTGTTAGTTGTAGAACTAGCGGAACACAGTCTTAGTTCAGTAACGATTATTTAGTATATTTATTATTGAATGTGTTATTTATTATTCATTACATTTAAATGTTGGTCTAGTTTGGCATTTGTCATACAGCATTAGTGAGAATGGTTGGATTAGGCGGTTAGGCTACATTTTTGTGAAGCGATCTTCCAACTGATTTAAACAATGAGTGCTTCGCCAGACACGTGACTGGTGCTCTGTGAGCTGCGGTACTTTTAGCGGCACTGTTTTAGCATTCATTGCAATAACGGAAAAACGTGTGTGCATGTGTGTGCACGAGTATGTATGCGTGAGTGTGTGTGTGTATTTATTGATTAGCTGTTGGTTACTAGCTGTGGGTTCTATCCCTAACCTCTTCCAGCTGTCGGGGAGCTGGGATGCAGTGTGATGTGAAAATGGAGCTTATTGATAACAGAACCGCTTTTTCCCTCCCACCCCCCGACAGAGATCAACAGAAAATCAATCAACAAGGCTTGCCAGCAACCACACGTGCCCTGAACAAATAATACCGTACAAAAGAGAGGGTTCTACCTTGACTCTCATGCGTTGCTATTGTGTTCTTTATTTTACTCCAGGTCTTTTTTTATTGCGGTTTAGAATTAGAAAATCTTGTATTTGCCATAAATATACATGTACGTATATATATTTATACATACTTCCCGATAAAGGTGAACTATTTTTTTATTATATATATATATATATATATATATATATATATAATATGTTCACAATTCTCCAGTCACACTGCTTGAAACACGTTTACCTTTATCACCTCACAGCCAATTTTGCTTCAGGTCAGTTCAGTTTGATGGAAGAAATAAATAAATTGAACGACCACAGAAAGGTTGAGTGAAGTCACACTACAAATAGCTCCATTAATACGGACAGAGGTATCGCCGCTTCGCACAAGGTAAATAATCAGTTGCAAAAGCACACATCAAAAAGCAGAATCAACCTTAGTAGTACTTGCATCATCAAACATAAATAGCCTACAAGCCCAAGCAATACCTGAAATGCCCCTGAAGGCACACAACCATTTCCTTTTTCCTCCAACATCCAATCGGCTGTCAACAACATAAAACAGCCTTGCGGTGACCTCTGGGCAATGCCCCGTGTCTCAAGAAGATGGGTCTCGCCCAAATTGGGTGTTTCCGGCAAATGAAAGGTGATGGAACGGGATCACTCTCTCGTCGCCTCTCCACCCATTCCTAGAAGTCTGTTGCTCTCGATGCTCTCTATGTGGACTCCTGGATGTTCTGTTCCATTCAGCTGATGTAGCGCCTGTTGCTCTTGCCTTGACCTTCCGTAATGGATGTGCTTTACTTACGCATTCATACCAGATGATATGGAGAGAGGCGCCCGGGATCGCTAGTGCTGCAGCATGCTGTGTACTCTTTCTCTCTGTCTCTTTTTCTCTCCCTATCGCTGTCTTTTCTCTGTCTGTCTCTGTCTCTGTGTCACTCTCTTTCTCTCTCCCTCTCTCTCTTGCTTTATCTCTCTCTATCTCTCTGTCTCTCTCTGTCTCTCTCTCTCACTCTCTCTCTCTCCCTCTCTCTTGCTTTATCTCTCTCTATCTCTCTGTCTCTCTCTGTCTCTCTCTCATTCTCTCTCTCTCTCCCTCTCTCTCTTGCTTTATCTCTCTCTATCTCTCTCTGTCTCTCTCTGTCTCTCTATCACTCTCTGTTGCTATCCTGTTCAGGAATATTTATATACAGGCACAGAGGGGAGTGAGCATGTTCTGAATGGCTATCTGTGCACCATTAGATAAAGCAAACAGTGTCATGCAGAGATTCAAAGTACACCGTCTTGTCAGCAGTGACACCACAGGAACAGCTAGCTGCCTGCCCTGTGGAAAAGAACTGCACTGCCACATGCACACACACGTAGTCATACACACACGCCCACATGTACGCATGCACACACAAACACACACGCACACACAAATAAGACACACATAAACATGATCCGTGATGACAGCGTGTGCGGCTGGCAGGCATCCCCCCCCCCCCCCCCCCCCCTCCCCCGCCCATGTATGGTCCTTTCGGATAAGGCTAAAAGACACTCATTCACCAACCTGAACCTTTTATGCGGTATACATTCTTGTGGCTCTTTTTTGTATGAGATATGGTCCAATCAAGGTTGTCTCCAGACTGTGTAGACGTCTAGACAACAAGGGAGCGCACAAACACAGACGTCAAGCATTTCATTGTCCCAATCAAACCAAACACGACACAAAACAACAGTGGGGCTCCATCATTCTGCCAACATTTTTACGTTATTGCTTTTCTCCTTAAAGGTCCCTGATGGATCAACAGTATGAATAAGGCTTTAGATATACCATGCTGATGTGCTGGGTTAAAAATGGAATGGAAAACAAATACACTACACAATGCAGATTTCAACTGAAGCTGGTTTGCTCTGTGTAAATCCCACCTTCAAGGCATTTCATTAACTAATAAATGGGATATGAATACATGTTCATAAGCATATACTTTCAAATATGTATAATTGCTCATTTGTATACATATTAAAATAGACAAACGCCTACATATATATATATATATATATGTATGTATATATATATGTATATATATATATATATATATATATGTATATATATGTATATATATATATACAAATAGGTTGTATTCCTATCAGTGATCAGTGATAATGTTTTTGTTCATAGTTCATAGTTGAAGCAGCAGCAGAAACCATTGGGTGTAACAGAGAAGGCAAATAGTGAGAAAGCTCCGGGACACCAAATAAAGTTTATGATTTACATTATGATTTAGATACATATCAGGCAAGGACCAAGCACACACTGTACCGGAGTTTTTCTTCATGCCACATTTTATTTAACAAGCCTTGTTTCACCAAGAAGCAAACATTCCGGCTGTCCTTCCCCTGTTTTTTGAGTTTGAGTCCATCAAAATAAACGATAACACCCAACATTACTGTAGCTGTAACATTAATTTGATGAACGCCGCAGTGAATCACTCAAATGAGGTAGGAAAAAAAGAATGATTTCCCATTGTTTACCAAAGATGACTCACTGCTTTATTTCTCAAGACATACACTCCACACCCCTCTTACCCCACCTCACCTCTGCGAAGACTCTCTCTGGAGCCGCTATCTCTCTCATGTGCTGTGTGGATCTTTTATCTGACCATCTGCGACCCCGCCCCTGTATTAACAATGCATCCAGGAGGGCTATCTCCGCTGTGGTAATGAGCGAGGGAGGGTTATCTGCGCTACAAAGTCAAACACATTTTTATACTGCACACTCTTGGCTCGGTGCTTGATTAGGGACATAATTAAGGATTCATGGGACTAAAGCTTGCCATGTTGTGGGGAAGATAAGCTCCGTGGGGGGTGGGGGGGGTGGTTAGGTGGTGTTTGGGGGACCGATGGTTGTGGGCCACTTTGAAGGTGGAAGTGGGAGGAGAGTTACAACATCGATTTATTTTCTTTATTGGATAATCACTATTACTTTGTATGGTCTTTATTATGCAGTCTCTATTCTACTTTATTATGGTTCATCCAGAATTGGATCATCGCATATTCATTGTTTGATCTCAGAGTGGGTTTGATGTTAGATCTCACTGTGGCCTTCAGCACAATACAACCTCAGTAATTTTGAGAAGTCTCTGCGCAGACATATTTTTTAATGCTTTCTTGTTTTTGTTTACGTTGCTTCTTCGATTTCTGTGCTGTAAACGATTTTCAAATGTAGCCAGACCTTTCGGGCAGTGGATTAATGGGTTTGGCTGCAGAAGCACGTCACATAGAAATAAAAGCTGAGACGCAAAGTCTGGAGCGGAGCTTGGTTGGATACATGTATGCCTCACTGTGATCTGTAGGTGTAATGTTCATCATGGATCACGTAGAAGGACCCCCCAAAACCACCCACTCCCCTTATTGACACATCCACAGGAAGAAATGTGTGATTGGAATTAGTTTAGAGAGCAAATTATATGTGCGTGTGGGTGTGTGTATGTGTGTGTGTGTGCATCTGTGCGCGCATATGTGTATGCATCTATGTGCACAAGTGTATGCATGTAAGTGTGTGTGAATTCTATAGTGTCTGCACATGCGTCTGTTCAAAATGTGTGTGTGACGAGTGTCCTCTGTGGAGAGAGTGGCAGGTTGGGTTGAGTACGAGAGAGAGAGAGAGAGAGAGAGAGAGAGAGAGAGAGAGAGAGAGAGAGAGAGAGAGAGAGAGAGAGAGAGAGAGAGAGAGATTACAGAGAGAGAGAGAGATTACAGAGAGAGAGAGAGAGAGGCGATATCAGCAGAATGATTGCAAACTGCCAACTGTATGTCACCGCCGCCTGCGTCTCATCATCGTGTCCTCTTCCAAACTGCCGCTCCTTGTGATGCAGAGCGTCGGATGCAAAACGCTCGGTGCATTGGCACCTGCCGTCGTCGGTGGCTAGATGAAACAGGCCAAACAGAGGGGTATCGCGGTGACATCGTACACAATCTGCTATTGTTAGAACACAAAGGTCCGTAGGAAACGGCACTGAATGACACAGGACTTGCTAAAGCCATGATTTTCCCTCTCTTTTATAGATACTGTAATGGAGGCTGTGCAATGGTCCTTAATCAAGTGATTTTTCTTTTTTCCTCTAGACAAATCCTGTTTGCTCTATTAATCAAACCTGATACTGTGGCAGTAATAATGCACCTATTGATTTTAAGGTTTGAAACAAGCAGTGTACAGTGCGTGTGAGTATGAGAGAAAGAGACAGCGCGAGATGCAGAGGGAAAGAAGGAAAAGCGCGTTTGCGGCTAAGGGTTTCAAATACTCAGTGTTCATCACTTTTGCCTTTTCCTCTCAGCAAATATACACACACACAAACACACATGCACACACACAAACACACACACACACACACACACACACATGTACGCGCACACACACAAACAGTAAAGATGGAGTAGTTCAAATCCAACCTGCAGGCACAGTGTGATAAATGCTTGCAATCTTTGTCTTGTCTCATCTCTTCTTGTGTGTGTGTGTGTGTGTGTGTGTGTGTGTGTCTGTCTGTATTTCTGTGTGTTTGTGTGTGTACAATGGGAATTAATGTTCAGCCATGACTGAATGTATGTGTGTTGCAATATGCCATCAACGCTCTATGCTGTAGACATATGTTGTTGTACATTTTTAAATTTGTCTTGCGTCCAAACTCAAAAACATTGAGGCACCCAATCTCTCCAAATCATCTTTCACTTTACTGCAATCATCTTTCACTGCATCTGCATCTTTCTCTGAGACCTCTTCCCATATATCTCCATCTAAATAAGTGTATGTCTTTCTGTCTCTATATGTCTTTCATGATATGCATTTTTTCCCTCATCAACAGGTGATGGCCAGGGCTTATACAGACCTATAATCATAATGTTTTTATTTCTCTCTCTCTCTCTCTCGCTCTCTTGCTCTCGCTCTCTCGCTCTCGCTCTCTCGCTCTCGTTCTCTCTCGCTCTCGCTCTCTCTCCTCGCTCCTCTCAGCCAATTGGAGGATGTGGTGTTTGAGTGCGGCTGCAAGATCCGTTGGCTGCAGCTATGGCAACAGAGAGGAGAGGCGGGGCTAAGCTCCCAACTTCTGTACTGCGACGAGGGCTACAGGAAGATACCGCTCCTGGATATGAACATCACTAGCTGTGGTGAGGCTGGACAGTACAGAACACATAACCACAAGCACACTCACATGCATGCACGGACACGCACGCGCACGCACACACACACACACCAGCAAAGTGTGCACTATTGCCTTTTTTTCTCCTCTCGTTAATGCAGACCACTGGGCCACATTAACATGACAAATGAGTACACGTTTATCTTGAAAGAAATCAAATTTCTCTCTCTGTCTCTCTCTGTCTCTCTCTCTCTCTGTCTCTCTCTCTGTCTCTGTCTCTGTCTCTGTTTCTGTGTCTCTCTCTCTCTCTCTCTGTCTCTCTCTGTCTCTCTCTCTCTCTCTCTCTCTCTCTCTCTGTCTCTCTCTCTCTCTCTCTCTCTCTCTGTCTCTGTCTCTGTCTCTCTCTCTCTCTCTCTCTCTCTCTCTCTCTCTCTCTCTCTCTCTCTCTCTCTCTCTGTCTCTGTCTCTCTCTCTCTGTGTTTCTCTCTCTCTCTGGGCCTTGCTGGGACAGATGTACCAGACATCAGTGTGAGTCACAGCAATCTAACTGTGATCGAGGGGGACCGCGTGACCGTGAGCTGCAACGGCACCGGCTACCCGCTACCGGAGGTGGACTGGAATGTGGCCGAGATGCACTCCATTAACACGCACCAGGTCGGCATGACACGCACACATACACACACACACACACACACACACACACACATAGACACGCACACACACACACGCACGCACACACACGCACGCACACACGCACACGCACACGCACACACACACATACTGGTGCCCTCACATTATAATTATTATTATTATAATCTGATTATAAACATATATATAATGTATAAATATTGTATGTGCATACATACTAAGCATGGGTTGCCCCAGTGGGAATGGAAAAACCCTCACCATGACAGCGTTAATGCTATGCTGTTCCACTTGAGCTACACAGGGCCACTATTACATCACTATGTGTATGTAAGTGTTCGTTTTACAGACAGAAGGGATATAGGATACACCCACACATACAAATGCACGCTTGAATACACACACACACACACACACATCCACACACACACACACACACACACACACACACACACATACACACCATGTGTCATGCATTGCTGACGGGCCCTATTAACACATATATGATATGATCTAATAGACTGAGCATCATCTGCCAACCACAAAACACATGCTTGACAAGCAGAATGGTAATAAAACTGTGCCTGGAAGTAAGATAATTTCAATCTTCTTCTGGGGTGGGGGATACATTCTTGATGCAGAACCGATCAGTGTGGATGATGTAGTAAGTAATAATAGTGAGACAAATAATAATAACCCAAAGAATTGCAATATCAAGACACACAGGCGCTGCGGTCGGATGTGCTGGCGGATAGTGGATATGCGTCGGGCGTGCAAGACAAACTGCGCTGGCGCTATTACTGTTTGTTAAATTGTCCATTAAAAGGGGTTTAAATTATGTAAATAAATCACTTGATGGCAGTTTATGGGGACAGTAACTAACGAGTGCAGGGCACCGGAGTGGGCTCCGCTGGTGCAGCCTTCTGGGGGATGGCAGATAGCAGCAGCCGAGGGGGTTGTTGTCATGCTTGTGTGCCTGTAATACTCACCCTACCCAGGGCCACATACCCATGGTAATACAGCCATGGCAACGCGTGCACCGTTTCAGGTTGCATGCTTTCAAATTCAATCACAAGCCAAACAGCCCAGATCTGCATATTTAAACCCCTTTTTCTTTCAACCCCTCTCTCTTTCTCTCTCTCTCTCTCCGTCTCTCTTGTCTCACTCAATGGTGTTTTCCTTCTCTGTCCCTCATCCCCTGACATGTGCAGTCCAACGTCTACGACAACGTCATCCATTCCATCAACCTGACACTGTTCAATGTCAGCCGGGAGGACAACAACTTCATGCTGACCTGCATCGCCTCCAACATGGTGGGAATGACCAACGCCTCCATACAGCTCACCGTGCACTGTACGTATACACACATGCTCACACACACGCTCACACACACACACACACACACACACACACTGTACATATATGCACACATGCACACACACACACACACACACACACACACTGTACGTAGACACACACATGCACACACCCGCCCACACACACACACACAGACACACACTGTGCGTATCAACACCCACATACACACACACACACAAACTGTACGTATACACACACATGCACACACACACAGACACACACACTATACATATACACACACATGCACATGCACACACACACACACACACTGTACGTATACACACACATGCACATACACACACACTGTACGTATACACACACACACACACACACACACACACACACTGTTCATATCCACACACACACACTGTATGTAACCATACACACAAACACACGCACACGCACACACACACACATACTCATATTCACAAACACACACACACACACACAGATATGTTTATGTGGGCATTTATACATGTACACATATACAAGCAGACACCTGTACAAGCCCACACACATACATGCACACAATGACATACGCGCACACGCAGGCACAGTCACAAATAATGAAATATTTAATATTCAACGTTTTCATTCAGATATGTCTTCGCTCCCAGATTGGCTGACAAGTGAATGATCACAGTTTATTCAGAGGGAACAGAGAACTCTGTTTTTCTCCCTGCCTGGGCCTTGAGCACACAACAGATCCTTTTAGCTCAAGTCTACTGGGATTTTACCTTTGTTAGAAGCCTCTTCTGCTTCCCTTATCGTGATAGACTCGGTTTGTCGGGGAAGAAGAAAGTACTTATTGGTGTTTTCATAATAATAAGCAAGCTCATTTATCATCACTATGGCTTGTAGGCACATGACCTACAAAGCTCGTGTGTGTGTGTGTGTTTGTGTGTGTGTGTGTGTGTGTGTGTGTGTGTGTGTGTGTGTGTGTTTGTGTGTGTGTATGTCTGTTTGTTTGTGTGTTTGTGGTTGTGGGGAGGGGGGGAGAGAGAGAGAAAGATGGTGTGGGTGTATGTGTGCGTTTGTGTGGGTGTGTGGGTATGCGTGCATATGCTAGTTTCTTCATGTAATCGACAGAAGTGCCGTGTGTCAGGTTGGATTTTCATTGGATAAACAAATGGCTCATAAAATACAATGCCAAATGGCAGTTATTAAAGCATATAATAGCGTTAAATCAATGCTAACAAATCTAGTCAGCCGTATCTGCTAAATGTGTATTTTGGCCAAAATTACAATGTACTGCAAATTCCTGGCATGAGAGCAGAGGATGCACTAAACAGAGAAGGCGGGAATCTGAGTTCCAACTGTGTTCTACATTCTAGTGAAAGGACGGGGGTGGGGGGACCACCCATCTCAGGTTGGTCAGTACTATCACAATGTAGGCAGAATCGGATATTATTATATTATTTTTAGACTTTTGTCTAAACATGACACATAATTAATTCTGTGTATTCAACCTCAATAACTGCGTAGTTGTATAGAATATATAGCGACGGTGATTATTGAAGCACGGGTGAATGCAGTGTGTTTAGGTTGAATGCGCAACAACACGCTTTGTGATGTTCACTGATTACTGAAGTGGCTTGTTCACATTACAGTATGGTATGGGAAATGGAGAGTTGTGAAATGACAACAGGAACTGCAGACGATGGATGTAAATAATATTACCAAGAAAGCCTTCATGAAAACCGCACATGGAAGCAAACGGGACCAAATCAACATGGAATTAAAAATGGGAAAATAAAGGATGTGCTTATGCAAGACAATCTAGCCTGGCCCATTACTGTTTGTGATATTGCCCATTAAAACAGTTTTAAACTATGCACATATATCATTTAGTGGCACTTATGGGACAGTAACTAACTTTTAAAAACAAATGTGAGTGACAATTCATCAATTATACAGCTGCCCATAAAAGTTTATCTGTTGGTCTGCGGCTAGATTCCAATAGAAAACAGCCTCTATCAATACACATAAATAGCGACATGGAGTTAAAATGCTAACATTACCAGGGTGATCAAGTCCAATAATGCTCACACGGGGAAATGAAGCGGAATCACCCGATTCCTTTGGTCTCGGCCGTAACACAGATTGATGTATGTGTTGAACATGTGCTATGCTAATCGACGTGACACTCGTCTTCTATTTATAGCCTTTCCCTCTTAGCTCGTACCCTCTATCTATGACCGGGAAAATGTAATTCCCCCCCCCCCCGAAACCAGAAATACATTTCCCCTTCCTTTTTTCCTCCATGCCCATGTCTTCAAAGATGGTAGGCCTACATTGATCTCACCAGTTGTCCTCTAGATACTGTAGAACCAATTCCCTTCCAGCTTTAGAACAGGTTTTCTCGTTTTTTTCTCGGTTTTACACCGGGTTGCTACATCCATAGTGGAATACCAGTTTCCCAGGCACTGGTTTGTTCATTGCATCGTGGTGTGAATTCGGATTACGGACTCTACAGCACTTGGGAAATACGCCACAGTGTTTTTGAAGTGGCCCATTCTAATTTGTTTCTTGCACCAGGAACCTTAACGTCCTTGGTTGGGATGTAATTGAAAAGAGAGCAGTGTATTGGAAGATGGTGGGAGGGGGACGGGGTCTAAATGTTAGCTGATGTAGAGGGTCTTAGAACAAGGGGATGGAACAGGAACAACAATCCTGTTGAATTTTCTAAATCAACATTTGGTGGGCTCTCTGACTCATGCCAAGGTTTAGTCCTGCCTTCTGCATTCGCTTTTCACTTTGATTTCAGCTTTTTGCGTTTTGTTAGTTTTTTGGTTTCCCAGGTATGGCTGTGATTCATAATATTTGTACTGAATTGACTCATTTATTTGAACAAAAAAATAAATACATAACTAAAACATTCACAGCTTATTATGTGCACTGTCATGATGACTCAATCCTTGGCTGACTCAATGGCTGTTTGTGCAGCTGAAAAACACATTGTAGCAAATTGCTGTGATCATTGGTAGGCCACTGAGGCAACGATCAGTATTGTTTTAGGGTCTGGGTTCCAAAACACAACACCTTCCAGGATGGTGCAATCACATGATAACTTACTGGATTGTAGATGAGGGGGGATGGGGGGAAGGGACAGAGCACTAGCTGTGTTATTGTTCGTCTTGAAATGTGTGTGGAATAAGTGTGGAAAAAAGGAAAGACTGAAGGAAGAATAGGTTGAGGGAGGATAAAAAGTGGACTTGATGTTGCGTGATATATTTAGACGAAATCGAAATGTCCTGTTTTTTTGGTATTTTTGTGAAAAGCAAAAGGTTTTTGTGCTTGCCATTTCTACTTCACAGTCAGGACTGTGAACAATCTTGTGCTCGCTGTGTATCAATGCTTGACTTTACTGTCTTTCCGTGCTGCATTTGTTTGTCTAATTAAATGGATTCGGATGGAATCTAATCGAAAATAATCTAATCTAATCTTATCTAACCTAATCCAATCTAACCATTCATGTTTTATATTTCTGTCTGTATTGCCTTTTCTTTGTCATGTGGATTGCCACCCTATTAAAGTAATGTAAAGCAGGTCAAGTAGAAGATACAATAATATTAATTATGTTGAGTATCTATGCACTGGATGAGTGAGAATGTGTGTGTGTGTGTGCGCGCGCGCACATGTGTGCGTGTGTGTGCGTGTACAAAGGCTCTAATCTTTTATGAAAATAGCTGACACGAAGAATTATTAATTTATCGATGGACAGAGGTTTGTATTTCACTGAGTAGGCTAAGGTAAGACGATAAGTCTTTGTTTTTGGAAAACTGCGCCTGTGTTTACATTCGCAGAGGGGTTTGTCAACCAACAGACAGAAACTCTAGAACACACACACGGACACACAGGCACAAAAATGGACACACACTCAGACACATACACCCCACACACAGCACAATGGTGTGATGAGAACACCATATTCAGTGAAAAACTGTGGTCTCTGTGGTCTTGTCGCTGTAAAGGAGACCGGCGTTGAAGGGCACCCACAATGAACCACACATGTATCGACCAGAAAGCCACACTTGAGTTTGCTACTGCTCTGTTTCATATTGAAACAGGGCAACATGCCCTCTTGCCCCTCACTCTCTTAATGTCTCTCTTTTCTATCTTTCTCTGAATGCATCTACATGTTTGTCTCTCTGTTTCTCTGAGATTGGAAAAAAGAAAAAACGTATGTGAAACAACTAGAGTTTGTTATCTCACCATGACTTTTGCATCCTCCCCTTTCTGTCACATTCTCCCCTATCCCAGACCCCCCCCTCATCATGAAGCTGAAGGAGCCGTACAAACGGCATGACACCTGCATAGAGTTCACCGTGGCTGGCTCCCCCCACCCCACCCTGCGCTGGTATTATAAAGAGCAGGTGGGCCGCATTCCTTCTTCATCTTGCAGCTTGATAATCGACTTCTATAGTGACCTATGTAATGTTGGTGAATGTATTCATATTAATCATGAATATGCTAATTGACACTTCGAAGGATTTGTTCTTTTAACACAATTTTATTATTAAGACAAAAAAAAACACAATCAACAATCTGCTAATATAAGCCAATAATATATGCACCCACATACAGTTTTACGGAAAGTAATGCAGTCATCCCATTTAATTAAGTATACATGTCCATGCATCCCTCCATAGCCAGGCTTCTCTGACAAAAACATGACCAAATACCAAAATGCAATACACAAAGCATCCAAATCCCAATAGCTACTGCGTCAAAAGTGAATAACGGATGACCAAAACAGGATTGTAATTTTGTTTATCAAAATTCTTCACATGCGACCGTCGATGCCAATGATTTTGCCTCAACGCCTGGGCTCCCAGGAAGTGTATTGATCGCCTACTTCCTGCCGCTGTCTGGCTCATCACAGTCATCTGTTAAATTATGAAGTGATACGTGTTGCGTGGGATGAAGTTCGAAAAGAGGACGTCGAATGCTCCAATCATTGCAAAAGCTGAGAGTGGAGAGAGCGTTTCGTGACCATATATTTATGCATAGTATCGGTGGAGGCAGGGATGGGTGGGGGGGGGGGGGGCTGTTGTGTTGCAATCGATTGGAGGTGACTCTGAGCAACCCCCACCCCACCTCGCTTGTGTGTGTGTGTGTGTGTGTGTGTGTGTGTGTGTGTGTGTGCATGCATGTGTGTGCATGCGTGTGTATGTGTGCCTGGGATTGTGTGTAAGATGCACAACGGTAAACCCCCCCCCCCCCCCCCACCCCATCCCCCATTTCTTCCCCTTGCAAAGGAAATCCTCCACGACGAGTTTGTGCGCACCGAGTTTGACATCTACAAGGACGACGTGGAGGGCTGCCTGATGTTCAAGAACCCCACGCACTTCAACAACGGCAACTACACGCTGGTGGCCAGCAACATCCTGGGCGTGGCCACAAAGACGGTGTACGGCCACTTCCTCAACAAGCCCTTCTTCCCTGGTAGGCCCACGTTTACTGTGACGACGAGCCCGTTTACTACTCAGTGTTGGATCGGATGAAGGCAGGGTGCCCAGGGAAGGCAGGGAACCCAGTGCCTTTTGGCTGAAAGGTACCGGGTTCGATTCCCCCGCCCAACGGCGGCGGACTACCTGTGAAGGCATTCTTGAGCAAGATACCCTATCCTAGCTTATTAAAGACATATGAATTCACTGCAAGTTATTTATACATGTTTGACCTTTATTACCTGATAAATGAGATAAATAGTACATACATAAAAAGGATTGATGTTGTGGATTGTTCAATTTTTTGTCATCCCGAACCGAGTAACAGGCAGTTCTCAAACTTTACATTGGCTTTGCTTGCTGTGGCTTTTAATATGCAGTGTCAGGATAAAGCAATTAACAAGGGATGTTTTATATATAGCAAAGTGCTGATTGTGCTAATAATATAACGCTATTTTGGGGGAAATCATTTCACGTGTTCAACAGCTCTCGATTAACTGACAGCAATGCTAACTTTCTTTCATCTCACTCTCTCTATCTTTCCCTTTTCTCTTTGTCTTTTTCACACTCGCACACAAACTCACTTCCATCTTCTGACTGCAACCCCCATTTCTTTTCATATCTCTTTCTCTCTTTCTCTTCTCCCTTGCTTGCCAGATATAGATGATATTGATTATGGTAAGTCGTTTTCCACTTAATCTGCCCAGTGCAAATAATATCATTGGAGAATTACATATCCCATTCTCAAAGTTGCCACAATTACTTAGAGCTAAAGCTACAAAGTTAGAAAAAAATTAAATAAAATTGTACACACACTGTGGATGGCTGTTTGACAGCCATTCAATCAGATCAGCATAATTTTTTTTTTTTTAAACACTTAAGATTTCTTTCTTTTTTTCTTTTTTTCTTTTTTATATCTGCCATATGCTGCAGCATTATGCAGCATACATTATCACAGATCCCACTTTATTAATGCAATCTACTAGTGCTGTCTGATCTGCGGTTCCCTGCAATCTATGACACAATGACAGATAATTATAGGAATGGAGCGGGGAGAAACGTGACAGAAAAGGACGTAAAATGTAGTTGTAAGGCATCAAGGCAAGGCATCATACATATTAATTACCTACAAAGTAAATAAAGACACTGATGTACCACCTTTTCCATATCATTTTTATGTATTACCATTTCAGAAAAGTCCCTCTGTCTTGAACAAAGTTTGTGCACATACTAATAATTCTTAATAGTTAATGGTGGACTAAAGGCAACTGGCAGGGTAAAATATATGACGACAAGTTTAACAACTGTTATTTCAGAAGGCACACACACACACACATTGCACATAATTGCACTCTGTTCTTAGGATTTCTTCATGTAATGTCCATCCATAACATTTGTGTTTTATTTTATTTTTCAGACACACCGGCCCCAACCATCACAGTGACACACAGACCTGAGGAGGATACTTTTGGGGTGAGTGTTTAAGATGGTCAAACACAACACACCGCTAGCTAATGGATGACATGTAGCTTGACTCACTTGTGCTTGAGTTGTTACTCTATTGCCTATAGGAACCATTTAAATCTGGGAAATGTAGCTACCAATTAAGATACGAGTCAGTCATGTTAGTTTATAAAGTGAGATTTGCTACATGACTGGAGCAGACTGTCACATCATTATGTAATGTATGAGTTGGAATTACTACTCCTTTCAGCTTCACCTTAGTTAACCTACATGATATCTGGCGTCCCTCCTATACTAACCACAAAAAATAGGCAACTTAGGAACTACAGGGCGAGAGATTGTGGAACAGACAGTTCAAATGAGAGCGAGAGAAAGAGATAAAGTGAGTAGAGAATAGAGAAAGAGATTGGTGAGAAATAACCCACCCCAAAAAACTTAAAATGAGGATGAAAAATGGAATTTCCCTCTATCTGCCTATATTCCCTCGGTGGTTAGTTAGAGTGAGAGTTGGTAAGAAACGTAATTGAGTTCCTCTCTCTCCTGTAATTGACTGGGGAAAGCAGCCAAGATAACTCTTCCGGCCCAGGTTTTAAGTGGAGTGTGACTTTGTGCGTGTGTTTCAATTTTAAATGTTTCTTGTGCAAGTGTGTGTGTGTGTGTGTGTGTGTGTGTGTTAGTGGGTTTTGCGTAAGTGGATGGGAGAAAATGATCCCAGTTTTACAAAAAAAACTGGCAATCTTAGGAAAATTACACCAATTTTAAAGCCCTGTTTTGTCAAACACATTTGTGGCGCAATTAGAAAAGAAAAGAAAACATGCTTTAATTTCTGCATTTGCTTTAATTCATAGCTTTAGTCCAGAAATGTGTCCAAACATCTTAGTAACAAACAGTATGACCCCTTGATGTTAATGAACAGATGTCTTGACTGCATGTTTTTGCTATCAAATACAGTTTACCCATACACTCTAATCCTCTCAACTTCTTCTAAAATAGAAACAAAAATGTAATTGCATCACTATGGCGAAGCAAGCAGGCTAACATCCCATGTGATAGCAATCACGGAACCCCGGGATATACTCGATCAAATGGCGAGGGATTGAATCAGAGGGATTCACTACCCATAAACATCACAGACTATACTATCATCACATTAGCCTGTATGCTGCAAGGTTGCTTTACAATTGTGCAAAACCATGCTAATGATCCCATATAGATGGCTCTTCCCAGACAGCATAAGCCCTTTGCAGCGTGGAGAGGAGCGTTCCGTGGATTGCATTGCACACATTTCACATCCCTTCATCAACTGTCACCTCCTGTCTCAACACCCCCACCCCCACCCTTCTACATCTTCTCATACCTCTGCACTCTTCTCGTTCCTTTCTTCTTTTTCTTTTTCCACATCTCTCATAACACCCACTCTCTACCATCTTCTCACCTGTTCTTCCTCTCTTCTCCTCTCCTCCCTCTCCTCCCTCTCCTCCCTTCTGATATCCAGGTCTCCATCGCGGTGGGGCTGGCAGGGTTCGCCTGCGTGATGCTAATCGTCCTCTTTGTGCTCATCAACAAATATGGCCGACGCTCCAAGTTTGGCATGAAAGGTAGGAATCCGACATATATATCTCCATCTCGCTCGACAGCCCCCATTACCATGATATATCTCTAATATCTTCTGCAGAGATATACGGTTCCAGCGATTAAATCAAATTGCACCAACATCTCAAGAAATGTTTGTACTAGGGTGTGTGTGACATGTGTCCTTGATTTTCCTCACACCGGTTGCAAACATACGTGGAAGAACAGGCGCTGCACCAACTGAGTTTGTGTCACATGTCACGTGTTAAGTCATGTGTGCAGACACATGACATGTGGACAGACACGTGAACACATGCCTACATGTTTTAGACATGCATGATTGATCAAATATTCACATTCTGCCATGGAAATCTCCATATTTACATGGATCTTATGCGCACAGACCGCAATAACAAAAAAAACCACACAAAGTTCACATTCTTACTGACAAACATGCACACACATTGGCACACACATTAGTACGATATGTTACATTCCGCAAAGTGCGGCGTGTGTGTGGGTTGGCGGTTGTGTGGATCAAGACTTGGCTTGCTGCCAACACCATTGACTTTCATTTCACTTCCTATGTGGTTTCCACTCTCTCACTCTCTGTTTCACAATCTCTCGCCCCCAAGTTCCTAAGTTTCCTCTACTTCTTTCCATCAAATAGTCTGCCCTCCACATTTTCTCTCACTCTCTCTCTCTCTCTCTCTCTCTCTCTCTCTCAATCCCCCCCTTTTTTTCTTGCCTCCAGCTAATTGAAAGCAGATTAACCCAGTATCAACAGGCACAGATACAAAAAATAGAAAAGAGGGGGAAATGGAGGTGGCAGAGGGGATGGGTGCAGTTTGAAGGAAGGGGGATGCAAAGAGAGGGGGAGGGTGGGAGGGAGCAAGCAAGGAGGACGGAAGGAAGGATGGAACAGATAGAACTGTTGCTCTGGCAGAGTTATGCTGATGCTAATCAGTTCAACAAGCTCCCTTTGATTCCCTTATCGTCTTGTTCTTTTTATTATACTCTTTTATTCTTAATGTATTATTCATTGTATCATTCATTATTCATGATTCCTGTATTAGGCCTACATATAATATGCAAACAATAATATAGAAAGCAATAATATGTCAATGTTTTGTCTTATTTATTTATTTGGCTATATTTTTTCATTTTGTTTGCGGTCGAGAGAATGTGGCATTGGACACGGTCCCCCGTAATCCCTGCTCCATGACCGCCCCATCAACCCTCCCAGCAGCACAGCTCTCTGCAGAGCCGCTTGCCCGCTGCCTGTTGCCCCGGACTCATTGTCAGTCCCTTACCATGGGCCTGGGGGTGCTGATTGTCTACCAATGGGCGGGAGAGCCAGGGAGGGGAGGAAATGAGAGAGGCGGGTGATGATAGTGATGATGATGATGATGATGATGATGGGGAAGATGATGAATTAGAGAACAGAGTTGTGTGTGACGGATTCAATGCAGTCGAAAAGGTGTATTGGGGGACAGAGATAGCTTGGAGATGAACTAAGGTTCACAGTTTTATTGGGAACAGTGTTTCGTCCAAAGAAAATGTACTTTGAATCATTGACTTCAAGCTAGGATTCTAATTAGTAATGGTCACTATTACGCATAGCAGTTCACTTTATGTGTGTCTATCTGTTCAATACAGCAAAGCCTGAAATAAGGTTTAATATGACATTTTGCCTGGCATTAAAATAATGTTCTATAAGCAACCACCAAAAATGTATATCACTGAAGGACTAGAAAAGCCATGGGATAAATGTTTCTTTCTGTTTTAATGCCAAATAGGATTTAAACCAGCAAAGAGCTTTTTCACCATTATGGATAGAAGCTCTGACTGCGTCAATAGAACATCCCTGGCATTTGACCAATTACTAAATCATATACAATATCTAAGATTCCTATAAATACTTTAATTATTTTCAAATCACTCATATCCCACTGCCAGATACCAGCTGTAGCAGTGTGTTGGTAACGGATAGGCCTAGGATCAAAATATATAACCTTAACCATGCTCACCATAGCACTCCCATTGCTAGTCTAACACAAAATGAATTGTCTTTATTTATAAAACAGGATTTTCTTTATGATCATACCTTGTTGAAATATTTTTCTTATCTTGATATTGTCTGTTGTTCATATTGACAGTTATTCAAAATTCAGGGTTTTTTCCCCAAAGAATATCCATGGGGAGGTTGACTGTGAGCATTTGGATTTATTTCTCACACCTTTGCATTAAATTGTCATTTTTAATTTGCACAGTTTTATAGCTACTATGTGTAAGGCTGGACATATCACGTCTATTGTCCAATGCCATGACAGATAAGTTGTACCCTAATACTGACAAGATTTCTTTTATTTGCATTCGTAACATTAAAAACTACTCTGAAACACTACTTTCAAAGAGCCACTTTAAGATCTGCCTATTTATCATACAGTCTCTATATTTCAAGTGGCCATTAGCATCCTGTGCGTCAGACGCCTGCTCTTTAATGGATCGCAACGGAGGAAAGTTAGCTCTGACGGCTAACTACTTTGGCTCATTTTAACTGCCTATTGTCCCTCACTGAGCAAGGGGGTGTAGGATATAACGGTAGGTGACTTTTTTAATCAATCAATCTTCACAACAAAAATCTATTCATCGATTTATTTTGAATGTTCAAAACCACTGGATGTTCCAACTTTGACACTATCTTATGGGGTTGCTTTTAGCAGGGTGCACACATAAACAAACACCAGCACTCCACATACACACACACACACACACACACACACACATATGGCCAGACAGATCTCATGTCTTAAGGCCACATGCACAGAAACAACCTTTCAACCATCTGTTGATTACATCCATCTGTTCCCTAAGTGCGTCTTAGTGTCGGTCCGACTTCATGCCCATGAGGCATATGCACACACACACACACACACACATACACACACACACACACACACACACACACACACACATACACGCCCAAGCCCACACACAAACGCACTCACACACATACTACAAACATTTGCCTTGAGACATACACAAAAGATACATGTGTCGATATGAAGTTACAGGCCTCAGGAAATGGCTGCTTTTAAAACAGCAAAAAGACAGATCCCAAACAAATGATTTCATTAAAGTTCCATAAATCCTGCACTACCTCTTTTGTTTTGCAGATTTTTTTTTTGTCTTTACCCGAGGAGGAAATTGCGTTTGTGTTTTCCCCTCAGAAGGAATATTGCTGATTTTTATCAGGGTGCAATCTGCCTTTAAACCCGTGGTTTTAATGTTGGGAGAGTACAGACGTCTTTCTGCCTTGTCCACCGGTCTCCCTTTCTGTCTTCGTGCTTCTTGTCTGCATCTATGTGCTCTGTATTGTTTGGCGGCCATCTTTGTGTTCCCCTTTGTCACCGCAGCACAACAGTTGTTGGTGCGTGATCTGACACTGGGCGTTCGAGCAGCTTTTCATGCCAGATGTATGGGCTACCATTGAGTAGATGTTCAAAGAAGGCAATTCTTAGCTAAGCTTGCTCTGTTTTATGGCTCTCTCTATATCTATATATTTATATATGTCGGTCTATTTTTAAAACAGCCCTTGCATATATTTCAATTGCTGCACATTGATTTTATCACCCAAGAAGCGCGTTCTTTACTCAGCACCCATAAAATCCCTGATATTTCTTTGTTTCCAGGCCGGCCACATTTCACTAGCGCCCGGTTATGTTTCTATGATGTTTGTATCTTTAAAGGATGGACTCATTTAGAAACCTCCAGCTAGAAGTGCTGTGACTATATGACTTAAATGACACTTCAAATGGCAGTGTCTGTGTCACTCAGGTGATGTGTGTAGAAACCAAATAACCATCCATTTAGGCATTGCAATTTAAGCTTACGTGTGCGGTGATTCCAAAAAGCATTTTGTGACATAAAGCAGCTGTGCATGCACTGCACCAAGTAGAATTACTTTCCTTGCCTTGCTTTTCATACGGGTAAAAGCCAAATCTCCAAATCTGTTGAATATCTGTATCTTCAAAATATGTTTTGGTCTATCACGATGTGCTAGGTGATGGGTCAACAGGTGTGGGTAAACTGGCAAGGTAAAAAATATAAAAAGCTAAATAATATGTTGTTGCTACCAAGGCAAGATATTGCTTTATAAACCATAACAAAATATGTTAGAAATGCTAAGCGGTACCCTAAGGGTGGAAATGAGTTTTTTGTACTTTTTTTGTACTTGTCATGGTTTAAATGTTGTATGCTAGGCCACAGGCCAATTATTATTATATTTGAAAAATCACAAGATGTAGATGCTCTTGGCAATTGTTCGAAGTAAGACTAAGGGTGGAAATTGGAGATGTGAATCGGGCTCATGGAGTTCTGAGTGGCTTTAATATAATTTTGACTTCACAAAGGCAGCGATGTCTCAACAAGGACACTAAAAAGGAGTTCAAAGAAGCCACCAGGTTAAAAAAACGGGCCTCAATCATCTCAAACCTCAAAATGGTCTGAGAAAGCCCTTGAGTACTGATTTCAATGGTCGTAGAATAACTTTGTTAACAGAATGGTCGTGGATGGGACCAACAATCAATTCTTTTCATAAGGCTATAATGCTGCCTATTATGCTGCAGGCTGCTGGGCTTGTTGAGCTTGGTGCAGTCATGCATTCATGGGAGAGCGGTGGAGGGAGCAGGAGAGGATAAAAAAACTGAGAGAAAGACAGAAGGTCAACAGAATGACAGACTAAAAGTTATTGAGAGTCAGACACATGAAAAGGGGAAAGTAAAGTTACAGAGTAAGACTCCGGCAAAACATTAGGGGGTCTTTGCCAACAGCCAGAGCCAAGCTTACTGCCACCGCAGCTATCTATCCTCGGCGACTGGGTGTGCACCTGGGGCAAAGCAGAGTAGCACAGACATGCTCCGGAAGCCTGAGGCAAGTCGCACAAAATAAGAGAAAAACATAACACAACACGGGTCAAGATTCTCTTTAACCTCGAATCCAATAAAATGGCCTCATCACATATTTCGTTCGCCCAATGAAACGTTTGAACGGGTTAAATAAATAACAATGCCATCCATGCTACGCCAAATGCTATGATATACAAAACTGTGTACAGCTTTTGGGGGACATGGCACCCATGCATGTGGCCGCACCTGTCAGAAATGTTTCGCAAGGTGAGAACGTATGAGTTATAGCAGCGTTGGAGAAATACTGAACACATTTGGCAAACACAAATAGTGATGTTGGTTTATTCTTCAACCTGCTCTCCTATAGTGGGAATAATACAACAGCTTGAATGTGTCAGGTAAGAGTAACGCAGCATCCATTGTGGTTTTGATATTGTATTGTATACCTTGACTACCTTTGTTACTTATATGCATGATCCGTACTATGTTTGTTTTTTACGACACAGTTGGGCCTTGCCTTATCCTGAGGCATTATCATTATCATCATTGTACAGAATGAACATGTTATACTTATAATTTGTTAAACCAATCTTTGACATTGGTTGTCATGGAACAGCATAGAGCAGTGACTCGCAAAGCAATGCCATATTCCCAGATAATTCTTGTGGTTTTGGGAGGAATTGAGTGACTTTTATGTAATCATTAAGGATAATAATTAATTGCATTCGGTTGCTGGCTGCCCTGCACCTCAGGCAGGTGACGTTTTGTTATCACCGACCCCACCGGCATGGAAAGTTGATCACTCTCGTCTTTCCTGGGAAACAGACTTGTTCACTAACATGCTGGTTGAGCATAACATTGAGCTTTCATCTTGTCCAGAATCTGTTGTTGAATCTGTATTTAGCTAGATATGGGTTGTCCCTCGCAGCCCAGATCACTGATATGTCAAGTGCTAAATAGGTGAATAAATAATAAATTGATTGATAATTTAGCTACAACCATAATAAGGTGTTCTAAATTCTAGCTTGACATCCATTTGATACAAATACATATCCCATCCTGACTATCTTGGCTATACTTGCTCAGTCAGTATTGTAAGTCATTACTAACTAGAAGCTAGTTCCCTTCAACACATAGCGACTGAGCTATTTTCCATTGTTCACTTATTTTTTTATAGCAACAAAAACCAATGGAACCTATCCCTTGTATTTAGCTGGTTGACCAACCTCACTTAGCCCCCTCCGCCCACACACACACACACACACACACACACACACACACACACACACACACACACACACACACACACACACACACACACACACACATTTGTCTCTCGCTTTAAATCTCTCTTTCTCTTGCGCTCTTTAAATCTCTCTCTCTCAATCTCTCTCTCTCTTGCTCTCTCTCTCTCTCTTGCTCGCTCTCTCTCTCTCTTTCTACACTACTTCTTGTTGTGTCCTAGATCATACCATCTGGTCTAGTGTTTTATTAACAGCAACCCAGGCTCATCGTGCCCTGCTTTACTTACGCACATGCTCTCTCACTCACGCACACACACACACACACACACACACGCACAGGAGACATAAGCGAGTGTGCAACCAAGCATTCAAATGCATAAACACACAGGATGCGTCAGTAGACTGGCTCTTTAGTTCCAGGGGTTGAGAAGGTTTATGGGTGCTTATAAGAGTGGGTGAGGAGAAAAGGCATCTTTGTCTGCTTCAAGGTTAACCATTACTGCAAATCGGACTATTATTCAGCATTAGGCAAGGGAAAGGAAATGGCGTATACGTATATTATCCCTTATCAAATTGGTCTTCATAATCGTGATATGGTTGACATCACGTTCTCATTTAGCTCTAAACCATTTTGATCATTTACTTAATTAAAAATGTTGGTACTTTAACTGAAATCATTCAACATAATTTGCAAACGTAATATTTGTATTTTTCATGACAAGGCACATGTCACGACGTGTATCAAGGGCCAGGAGATGAACTTTATATTTCCATGTTCTGAGCTTAGTGTTACTCAATACTGGCTACTCACTTTATTCACATTCAATAGGGAGCAAATTAAAATAAATATTAGTGGAAAGGATTTAAAAATCAAAAACAATTTTAAAACAGTACCCCTCAAAGCATCATGCAAACCTCTCTGTAAAAGGACGACCTTTGAATGTATTCGTCAACTCTCAGACCGTTTGTAAGAGAGGGGGTTTTTGTGCACTGTTGTCCTGAACAGGGTTACTCTAGTTTGACAACAGGCCATACCCATACAGAATGACTCGCCCAAGCAGTATTTGTTCTGCATGCGGTGACATAATTAAAACTAAACTAAAACTAACAATTTGCAAATGTCAATTCATCGAATGCATATTGCAACGAGGAGGCCTTTGTCAGGAGAAATGCACTGCACTTTAACATTTCAAATAAAAGACCAAGATGAGATGAACGTGATCTTGTAATGAATGGCCATTTCAATATTTGCCGAAACAAATAACACAATGATTTCATATCATCAAAATAAAAGGTATCCCTGACATGCCGTAATCAGCTAATAATTCATTTGTCAGCTGCTCATATTTCATAGAACAAAATTATGTTATTTACTTCGAGCCAGCCCCAACGGCTTCCACTACCTATTCATGCTAGGAAATTCTTAGCTGTAATGAAACGGAGGCTCCACTTTCTTTCTTTTTCATTTTTAATAAACAGTATTAGCAAGAGACCTATTTCAAAGGATGGCAATTTCTATAGGCATTGTATATGTCACGACTATGAACTAATATGACAGACGAATAATTGAATTCCCAACAAGTAAACTGAGCTTATTTTCTGGCGAACCAATCCCAAAGAGGACTAGTAATACTTAGTTCCTCTTGTGATGAGCCAATTCCTGGTCCCATAGGCTTCTTCTACATCAGCATTAACCTGTGTGTGTGTGTGTGTGTGTGTGTGTGTGTGTGTGTGTGTGTGTGTGTGGTGTGTGTGTGTGTGGGGCGTGCGCATTGGTGAATATTATATTGGTTTAATTTATGCCTATCGTAAAGGAGCAATATTTGATTGTTTTTTAAGGGCTCAGAGTGTGATTGTGCCATTTAAATGGCAATTAATCCTCAGTAAGGTTGTGCTTAAGGGAACGTGCAGGATATGAACACCTTTGCCTATTAACCGTAGACCACTGGGCCATTGGGAGGGCAGGTTTCGGCAGCCATTTCCATTCTCTATAGATTTAATTAAGTACTATTAGCACTTCTGCTCTTTAGTATCCTTACCAAAGTCAACTTGTATTTATTAGTTGTTATTATAGTAAATAATGTATTCCTCCTCTTTTTTCTTCTTCTGGTGAACATCATAGCATTTCAATGTCATTCCAATGTGGCTGTCGTTTCTCATCCCGACACAGTGGCTCATTAAAAAGTGAGGACAGCCATGTAACATTGGAAGGGCCCATTTGAAATTAGCCTTCAAGCTATTTGTAGTCTCTAGCAATTCTTAAGGGAGTCCGACTCCACAGAGTTGCCATGTTTAGTAACCAGGCTATGTTGACAAAACCATCAGCTGCCTCCATTCTTTATGACCCTAAAGGTCAGTTCTTGGGAGATGGGCACTAACATATCTCTGTGGCTTGATCCTATGGTATTTGTGGTAGAAGATCTATTCATGGGCTTCTGGTTCTGCACTTTCTCATGTTTCAAAGAAGCTGCCCTACTGAACTGTTGTCTCCTATGATGCTCTAGATATAGTGCATTTTATGTCCTGTGAGGATATTTTGTAACCCCATATTTGTTCAACACAATCTAGTCATAATCTCCATCGCCTTTTATAGTTGCCAATGTAACCCTGATCATTCTTCAAACCTAGTGGAATGGTTGACTGCTAAGTGTCTTTGATTCCTGCAACACATCTTTTTTGTTTAAAAAAACAGAAAAGAATAATAATACTGTATAATAAAAAAATGCAGTACTGATGATTATGACAAGGTCTTGATAATATGTAAAAAAGCTATTATATTCATAAAGGGATTCAGGGGATGACTTTTTGTTGTATTATCCCACACCGTACAACCAGAAGCTCTGAAATGGGCAAAGAACTAAGAGGGACATTTTATTAAATGGAAAGTAGATACCGTTTGTTGTGGTGAAGACATAAGCACTCCTTTAAAAGAATTAGCTTTCTAGTCCGCCAACCTTCTTCTTCCTCTGAGTCAAAATAGCACACGGTATATTTCAGGTATTTACAACACCCATTACCAATCATAATAGTTATGTGTTTGAGCATACATCATGATTTGTAAACAAAAATGCATCTATGCATTAAGGAAAATCCAGTCTTTTAATAGTCTTTTTTGTGCAAATATAAATGTTGCCACAGACAACTGGCAAAATTGAAGATGGAAATGCACAAGGAAAAGGAAAAGATGAGAAGAAATAACTGTAGAAAGCCCACCTTCGTGTAAATGGGGTGCGAAGTGCCAAAAATATCTCTATTGTACATTGGCTCTTAAAAAAAGAAGAAAAACATTAGGGAGCATTGGCAAAAAAATAATAATGTCAATTACAGGGTCATATGCTTTTATTGTAGTCAATAAAGCATGGCAGCCTAAATGGGCTTCACTTTAGAAAAAGGTGAAACAGGATAGAGACAGCAATGGAGAGTTAAATGGCAAGAAGGTTTTTCCAAAACGTTTTTTTTTTTATCTTAAAACATTTTCACCATTCTCTGCCCTCTCTTCTTCTGACAGTACAGAGCCAAGATGATGGTCATAATAATCAAGACAGTCAATACAAAAATGATAGCGCCCAGTAACGCAATTCCCCACTCACTCTCACGCTATCTTTTTTTTATTTTGACATTAGCTATTCCATTGTCCATGCCACCTGTCCAACTGACAGATCAATATTACATCCTTGCCTTTACACAACTGTTACCGAAATGTAGAAGCCCTTATCAAACTACTCGATCATTCAACAGACTTCCTAGTATCCCCCCCCCCCCCCCCCCCCCCCCCCCCACACACACACACACACACACACACTCATAACCACATCCAAGATAGGAGAGAAAAGGGAATATAGCTTATGAATATGTGCCTTCCTCACAGTCCGTCTTATTCCTACAAACCTCCCCTACATCTATAGCTAGATATCTCTAGTGGAGGGAGGGATATATCTATACCCCAATCTCTAAAAACAGGGAGAAAGGGTTTACATCGCATGAAATGAAAAAGGTAGGGATAGCGAGAAAGAGAGGTGGGCTGGCTTAGAGGAAGTATGGGTAGATTAAAGGATAGAGCAGACAATAGAGGATGACGCTACCTGGAGACACCTGCAGTCAGGGTAGAGAAGAAACCTAATGAGGGGACCCAAGAACATACACAGTGGGAAGGACACCCGTGAGCAGCATACACAACACAGGTAGATGTCACACCCATGTTCTCCCCGAGCATCAATGGGGCCATAGTAATAGCGCAATGCATAGATAACACAAGGTATAGACCACATATGAGGGATATACATGAGGTATATACATGCGGTATAGACAACACATGAAGAATAGACAACAAATAAAGTATGGACAACACATAAGGTGTAGACAGAATATGAAGTATAGACAACACAAGAGCTACAGACAACACATGAGGTATAGACAACACATGAGGTATAGACAACACATGATAGCTAATACATGAGTTATAGGCCACACATGAGCATAGACAACGCATATGATAAAGGCACTACATGAGTATAGACATGAGGTACAGGTAATACATGAGGTATAGACAATACATGTGGTATAGGAAACACACGAGGTACAGACAAGGGTATAGACAACACAAGGTATAGGCAACACATGCGGTATAGGCAATAGAAGGAATTAGCTGTGTCTAGCTGACCAATCTTCCCCCGTAATTGGTGGCTTGCATTGGTAACGTTCTCCACGCATATGTGTCAGGCTACATCAGTGGCAATAATTGTAAAAGCCGTTTGAATGTTAATTTTGGACAGTAAATTAAAGCATACTGCCTGTTTGTGGGACAGAGGGACACTTAAATTCATTACTGTTTAGTCATCTCTCCTTCTGGCAACTTTTCCCTTTTCACTCTCTCACTCTCTCTCTCTCGTTCTCTCTGTTGATTTCTCTACTATCTCGTTTCAACACAGAATTCCTGCCTCTGTCTGTCATTTTACTCCAAGTCGTTTTTCCCTCTCTCTCTTATTTTCCCTCCCAGTTCATTCTGCAACTTGGAGATAATTAGCCCCATTTAACATCCCCCTGCTTCTGTCTACCCTCTGTATCACGGACTCTCTCTCTCTCTCTCTCTCTCTCTCTCTCTCTCTCTCTCTCTCTCTCTCTCTCTCTCTCTCTCTCTCTCTCTCTCTCTTTCTTTCTTTCTTTCTCTCTCTCTCTCTCTCTCTCTCTCTCTCTCTCTCTCTCTCTCTCTCTCTCTCTCTCTCTCTCTCTCCTCTCTCTCTCCTCTCTCTCTCTCTCTCTCTTTCTCTCTCTCTCTCTCTCTTTCTCTCTCTCTCTCTCTCTCTCTCTCTCTCTCTCTCTCTCTCTCTCTCTCTCTCTCTCTCTCTCTCGAATTAAGTTACCGGTGATCTATTGAGTTCAGCTCTATATGCGTTGCTTTAACGGTTAAAATATGCTGTCTTAAAAGACACACAATTAAAAGAAGATTCAAACTCCAATGCAATCAAAAATCAAGAAAAAACGATTGAATAACATTTTCCAATATAGGGTAGAATCAGGGAATTGGGGAAAAATTCAACTAACATTGCAGCAACCCAATCTTTTCCACATGTTATTTTATAGGCGTTATATTAAATAAATTCAAAATCTCATCAAATATCACAAACACTCTGTGTAAGGTATTTCCAGAACAAACTGATAAGAGAAAGCCCAAGAGGTGAAAGTAAAAGGTACACCAACACGCACAAACACACTCAGATTCTCACACACTCACTTACTCCCTCACGCCCAGAGAGGGAGAATAGTATTTAAAGGAGGATAATGCAGAGAAAACGTGAATATGTAATATATTAAATATAATAAATTGTACATCCAGCAGTTTGTACTGCTGCAGAATAAACCAAATACCAGTTCAATGTAACAGGCCTATCTCACAGTCAGCCATCAATCTACACAATGTCTCCGTGTCTAACACAACCAGGTCAGCAAATCACCCTGGTTTAGACACCGAGGCGGGCAGGTCAGTCAGTCAGAAATGTAATCAGTCAAGCAGTCGCAACGGGAGTCAGTCACTCAGTAAACCCTAACCCTAACCAATCAGGTTTGAGACCGCCAACAGAGCCCGGCCTGCCCACCCACACAGTCGATTGATCACTGAGACAAAACTCTAGCCACTGACCCTCCTGCCCAGTCGGTCAGCTAGTCAGTCAGCCATTTAGTCAACCAGCCGGTCAGTCAATCAGTCAGTCAATCAGTCAGTCAGCGTGTGTCCAGTCAGTCAGCTTCTCCTTCAATCAACCAGCCAGTGAGTTGGGGTATCTGTCAGACAGATGGAACAGGAGACCTGGGCCAACGTAATTGTTTTGTGTTTGTTGTTTTCTCCCGCCTGTCTGCGTTGCGCGCTCCCTCGTTGTCAGCCCCCGCACCTTTTACCCTTCACACCCCCTCCTCCCCCTCCCCGCCCTCCCCACTCTCTCCCTCCGTCTCATCCTGTCACTCCCGCTGTTCCCAGCCCCTCCATCCGACTCCCACCCCTAACCTCTCCCACTGACTCTCCCCTCCTGGACCAAAGCCATTACTAGTGGAGGAGGAGGAGGAGGAGGTGGGAGGTGGGTATGGAGACCATGGAGGGGGGGGGGGGGAGAGAGGAGTAGGAGGGTAGCGTGAGGCGCTTGGCTGAAGGCTGTGTGATGAGAACGCTTTGCTTGTCTCTATCGTTTAATGTCTGCTGGGAGGGCAGTCGCCGTGAGAGAGAGAACGAGAGAGAGAGTGAGAGAGAGAAAGTGTGTGTGTGGGTGGGGTGGGGGGTGTCACGGAGGGATTGAGTGAGAGAAGAAGGGATGAATATGGAGCGAATTAGGGATGGAGAGAGAGATTGCGCTGCGGCAAGGACACGAGAAAGAGAGTCGCAAATTCACCGGGGAGGTTGGGAAATGCTTAAAGAGCAGTCTGCTGGGAAATGACTTACTTCTTTGGCTGCAAACACTCACTCACACACACAAACTCTCACACACACACACAACCAGGGAGTCTTGCAGGTGTTAAAGGTGAAATTAATTATAACCACCATTATCAACAACACTGTCTTGAGTTCCACCGGGGATAATGCGCTATTAATTTACACCCATCTTCTGTGTGCATGTGTGTTTGTGTGTGCGTGGTGTGTGTGTGCGTCTGCGTGTGTGTGTATGTGTGTGCTATCAATTTGTATCAATTCCAAGTCCAGGGTGGGCAAGAAACAGGATGGGAACTGGATGGAGCAGGCATTGTGTGCCCATGTTTGTCCAATCCTTCCTGATTGGCCAGCCAAACAGGAAAGATTGTGCGATTGGATGACTGGCCGTCAAGCGGCGACTGTGTCATATAATCATGGAGGTCATTGCGAAATTTACAAGTGATTCATTTACCCTCCCATGGAGGGATAATTTATGACACACAAAGCCTCCCTAGACACACACACACACACACACACACACACACACACACCTGTATGCCACTGTTCTACCATCGTTGCCGTGGCCAATATGAGTCAGCTCTGCAAGCCTGACCAGATATGTCACATGTCCGCACACACACATACGTGCACGTAACCCAGACAGCCACTGAATCTATGTATTATCGTGATTTCATGGTGGTTGATTGAATGATTATCACTATGTGTCTGTCACCATACAGCCCACCCTTTCTAGGGTTATTTATCTCCCCCACTGTGGGGTGGCCTGCACTGGGCCACCACCATGGCCCCGGAGAGACAGGAAGAATGGGACTGTGAGGGTGTGGAGACCTGTCAATCTTTGTCCGTCAATCTGTGTGCCAAACTCTGGTAGTCCATCACAGATTCAGAAGAAAAATCCCTTTTCCTTTCCTTAAGTGGTACCTGTCATGTTGTTGACCACAGACAACCTCATGAATAGAAAGTCTGCAGAAGTTTTTGTGAGAGACGTTTCAATTTAAATGCAATGGGGTCCCTATATGCCTTTGATGTCTTTTGGGGTTTCTGTTTGGTGTTTACAGTGAACATGATAAAAGGCTTGTTTTAAGGTGTAATGGCCAGCAGTCTAACAACTTTAAAGGATTGATGTTTATGAAAACGATATAAAAAAAACATGTGCTTATTTAGACAAATTGTGCAACAACAGGACACAATAGGAGTTAAATATCTCCCTCTGCTGCCTGATTCTCTAACCAGAAATATTGTTCATGCTGCCTGCTTCAACACAGCAATCTTATAACATACAAAACCTATTGTTTATTTGGATGAGGATACCGCCATACAGAACTCATGTTTACTTATGTTTACATTGCATGGTTGTTTGGTCTGATTACTAAAGGTACAGAGTGGCCATACTAATATAAAGAAAATTTAAGAAAGATTAAATCATGCATCCATAACCTGCCAACGGAGGGAGACTAAATGCATAGGCTATTTAAACATTGTTTGTTTCTAACCATGATGATCTAACCCAAATAGAATCACATTTTTCATTAGACTGCAGACCAACTCATCTAGGAAACTGAACATCTAGATTCTGTCCAAAACAAACAAAAACAAGCACACACAAAGCGGCAACTTCCTCTAAATCATTTCAATGCATTAACTTTGTAGCTCATATTGGACTGCAGCAATGTTGCGGGCATTTTAATTATCTATTCCCTGTTTCAATAATACCTTAGGCTAATGATTCCTGGCACCAAAGATAGTCAACAATAACAAACACTGTCTTTTGCTATCTATATCACACAGTAACTGTGCAGATAGGACTGAATATCTTACCATAGTTAATAAATTTAATATTGTGAAATGCAAAGACATTCAAAATGACACAATCTTTAGACTCAAAACATGGATTTATGTTACGGGGGATAATTGCCATGAGGGCTGCTAATGAGCTAACACAAACATTTAATAATGACGTTACTATTTTGTTAACCATACTAATTTGCAATATGTTTCACTGACATCATTAAACAGTTAAACTGATCTGACCTCATATAATTCAGGGTAATACTATGGTAAAATGTGTAAACTCATAATACGTTGACTTAGACCTTTACTATACTTATACTATACACTTAACTTGTACTTCTAAATATGTTATTACATATCTTTCTGTATGGCTGTAATTGTGTCTTTTGTTGTGTAATCATGGTGGGAATCCTCTTGTGGAAACCTTTGAAATATGTGTGTTAACTTCTGACTTCACACACATTAACTAACTTCTTCCAGTGCTTCATCTCAATATTATAGTCAAAGGATTAGAGTAGTCAGGTTTTTGTGGCTGTCTGTGTTTGTGTGCGCGCGTGTGTGTTTTATCCCATGATAAAATACTATTTGCTTTGCTCTTTTAATTCATATGGCAGGTCAACTTTATTTCCCTGTGACAAAACATTTTCAAACCAACCAATTCCCTGGGCTGCAGTCTACTGGAATGATTTACGGCTGTTTTGTAATGTTCTGTTGTGTTTTTCCTCAGGTGTTATTAACTAACTGCAATCACAATATTTTGTTTGTTAACATAAAGGGTCACAAAAACAATACAAAATAAAAAAATCACCGAAACAAACACACACAGGCACACATACACACAAACACGTACACACACACACACACACACACACACACACACACACACAAACACACAAGGCCCATCCACACATGTGCCAAAACACACTCGTCATGCGGGCACACAAATACAAACACACACACACAAAATCCCAAAAAGGCTCTACAAAAGCTGTATTCAACACTAACCACCAATGGACACTAACAATGCCTAGAGCCAGTCATGTGATTTATTGAGGTAATAAACGCTGATTAACTGGCCTTTAAGCCAGTGTGCAGCAAGTATTGACAATTCATCCGTAACAGTTGATAGATAGGGGTAATAAAGGGTGACTGAAAGACTTTGGAGAAAATCAGATGTTGAGGAAACAGAAGGAGGGTGGGTTTTGTGGTAAACTACCAGCATAGAGCTCAATGGCCCACAGGCAACTTTTACTTCATTTTTGGATCCACTGAGTACATTGGGTCTTCCATTGTTCATACAAAACCTGTCATTTGGTACAGATGTTATTAACGGTGCCATTTTAAACACTAATTATTTGACTGGGGTGTCCTGGAGAGGAATCTTTGCCCAATTTTAAGCAATATTGATGTCCAGAAATCACAATACTAAACATATATCCAAGGGTCAGCAAACAGTAGTGTGAGAAAATCCCACCAGCACTCAAGGCCAGGGTCCTAAGACAGCTTTTACTGCAGTGGGTGAAAAAAAACATAGTTTTCTTTACACGTTGATATTCTTAATATCTTTTGTTTGCTGTGTTTTGATATTTGCCATCTGGCCTTCATTCCCTGAGATTGAGGCACTATTTTCATGCATAGTTGTGCAGTACGAGTGTTAGTTTATGTTAGATAAGTTGATGTTTGGCTATAGTTAGGTTAAGTTTCAAGGATTTTAGGATTACGTTAGCTGATGGATGAACAAGGTCTGGTGATTGGCTTGTTAATCACAGGGTTGCAGGAAACAGATTACATGTAATATGTTGAATAATATGAGATGTAATTTTAGATTCTTAGTCCCAGGGTTGTAGTAATATTTGCCCCATCTTTTAGAAAGGATAAATCATCAGAATATGAAATCAAGTTGCATATGGCCTTTATGAATCCTCAGGAAACCGAGCAAAACTGTTACCTAGAAACACGGTATATCACACAATACAAAAAAAGATGCAGTTCATTTGTTGATTTGGTATTGATTAAGCATTAATTCAACACAATTCCAATCTCTCTAAAGTTCAACTGAACATTAAGCCTATTGTACATTTATTTGTTATTTAATAATTGATCATAATACTTAAGTGTTATTGAACAAATGGAAATGCAGCCAAAAACTAAAGAAATGTTTGGTAAGCATTTAAATTATTATTGTTATTTAGCACTTTTGAGACTTATGGGTGACATCTTTATATGGCCCACTACAGTATGTGTAACAGTACACATACTATACTACCGTGCCAAAGTCAGGACCTGTGTGGGTAAGTGGTTAATGGATCTGTCAGTACATTTCACGGCAATAGCATAAGCCTACTTCTTCACAATGCAATGCTTTCTGGTATAACATATGTTGTTGACATTGCTTCATTTCAGTAAGGCTGGCTCACTTGTCAGTTTTCTGGGCAGAATGAAACGAGGAGTGGGCTTGGTGGAGCATTTGAAAGATGATGTGTGCGGTGCTTGGGTCAAAAGAAGTGTAAATTTAGCCTTCATCTTCAGATAATATGAAAGGTTTACCTCCAACGATGCTGCGAAAGTGGCGTAATTCTCCATCTCTTCGTACAATTATGGCCCTGCCCCTCTCCTTAACCTCTCTGCCCCCCCGCCCCCCGCCCCCCGCCCCCCCGTGCACCCACTTACCCTGCAGCTCTGCTCCCCCCCCCCCCCCCCCCCACGCTCATCGCTTCATTACTGGAGCTGTCTCTGTTAATCTACTAAAGTTTTAACGTGCTCCCCCATGCGTGGGGGTGCATTACATAACTTGGGGGGGGGGGGGGGGGGGGGGGAGCGTGGGGTGAACTGGTCACCCGTTCAGATGGAAAAATGGCCATCGTGAGCCCAGATACAATAATATCGTCCCGCTAAGATGACCACCGCATCGTGCTGTCCCTAGCCATTACTGTACATCTCCATCTTGTTCTCGCTACTATTGTACTCCCTTTCTCTCTCTCTCTCGATCTCCCGTTGAGATGGCTACACTTCTTGATCAAACAGACTGTCGATCACAGTCAAATCAGGTTGACGTCCGGCATGCCACCAAGAAATGGAGCGCCCATTCCATTGGCCCCTTCCTTTCCCTGCCCTCCCCAAAGCTGTCAACTGTCCCCTCTCTCTCTCTTTTTCTCTCTCTCTCTCTCTCTCTCTCTCTCGCCCTCTCTTGCTCTCCCCTCTCGTCCTATTTTGAGTCCTTTCCTCCTCTTCCCAACCATCACTTTTCTGTCCTCCATTAACCGTAGGACACAAAGACTGTATCCGTCAGCCAAAGTACTGCGAGGTTAATGTTTCAAGTACCTTTCTAAACTCACCCTCCCATACGATAAATCTCTCTCTCTCTCCCTTTCACGCCTCCTCTCACACCCCTTCTCTCTCAATTTGTGCCTACCTCTCTCTCCCTCTCCATTTCCCTCTCTCTGACTGTGCCGACCCCCTGCATCTAAAGAGTGACATCACACATTTGCGAGGGCTTAATGGTCTCTCTCTCTCTCTCTCTCTCTCTCTCTCTCTCTTTCTCTCTCTATCTATCTATATCTCTCTCTCTTTCTTTCTCTCTCTATCTATCTATATCTCTCTCTCTCTCTCTCCTATTTCCTTGCATTTGACCCCAACATTCTTACCTATGTTATCCCCTGTCCCCATCTTTGGGGATAGTCAGGAGTCAGGGCGGGACAGTGTACAACAGAAGGTGGTGGGACAGGGGTGGTGGGGGGTTTATTACTCAGCGTCCCTGCCTGGAGACACAATTCCCTGCTGGCGGCGGCTCGCATCTGGCGTGCCGACACGCGACGCCAGACTCCCGGGTCCGCAGGGACGCGTCTGAAAGACACGCGGGCGGATGCAAGATCACTCTGGGAGCGGGTGGGGAAAAATACGCAAAAACAATTAGATGCACACAGGAGAGGAGGAACAACAGCACACTTGTGGGCCACAAATGCGTCCCTCTGGGCTTTTCCTAGCCATTAACATCGTTGACGAGTCAAACTGCGGTGGGCCGCTTTCCACTTTGTAGCGTGATGTTAACAGTGTTAGGGTCTGCGCACTGAGCATCTGACAGTCACAAAGGCTTTCCGTCCTGTAAACATCATTGCATCTGACAAAGGGACAAGGAAAACCATCATTATTAGTTTGTTATTAGGAGCAGTGTGCCGATACAGTCTGTCATTTTGATCAACAATAGAAAGTGATGGACAACAGAAAGCCGTCATTTTATTATAATAATGTTATTAAGGGTTATCAAGGTGTGCATTTAACATCAGAAAAATAATGTGCCATGAAATACATTGCAATCTCTTCAGCTGGATGAAGCTAAGGTGTTACAGATTTTAGGAAGCACAAACTACACACAGCCACGGGGGATTATTGGGGATTCAGATCACACCCCTACAGCCCTTAGTCTTGCCAAGACTGAGTTATGTTGTAATGTTGCTAGGTTGCTACGGTTATTTCACTTTTTCAGACCCTGTTGTCCATCTCTTCAAAACAAATTTGGAGCCATTTTTTAGACACTTCCCGATATTGCTTGTATGAATTCTTGTTTGGTCTGGGTTGCTGGACCAATCACTATCATATTTCTACTTCTCTATCATTGAATACACTCACACTGTATAACACTTGTGTGCTCTATATCCATTAACCATTAAGCGCAATGCATTAAAGAAGACAACGTAATTATCCCAGTCAGGAAATAATGATTGATTATGATTACTGAATGAAACAGTCTTTCTTAAATCTGTATATTAGTCAAATTAATTCATGAGCATGGAGGAGTTAGGCTTCTTGCTCATGGATGCAGACAGGTTGACTGATTCCAATGTGGTTTGAACCCTCAACCTTTCGGTCAGGGGACTGTCCTGCTGTCTGTTTACGCCTCTTTTTTGTACTCTCTCTCTCTCTCTCTCTCTCTCTCTCTCTCTCTCTCTCTCTCTCTCTCTCTCTCTCTCTCTCTCTCTCTCTCTCTCTCTCTTCCCTGTGCCCAGGTCCCGTCGCGGTGATAAGTGGCGAGGAGGACTCGGCCAGCCCCTTGCACCACGTCAACCACGGCATCATCAGCCCCTGCACGCTGGACGCCAGCGCCGACGCGGTGGTCATCGGCATGACCCGCATCCCCGTCATAGAGAACCCCCAGTACTTCAGGCACGGACACAGCTGCAACAAGCCCGCCACCTGTATGTACCACCGCTGAGACACACACACACACACACACACACACACACACACACACACACACACATGCAGGCATACACACGTGTGCACACGCATACAAACAGACACACACACACACACGCTTATGTGCACACACACACACACACACACACAAACACACACACACTGACATAGACTCCATAGCATTTTATAGCCATAGGTTAAGAATTAGAAATAGATACACATCTGAAATAGATAGCGTTAATTTTCCAATCCCAGACAAACAACCTCACATGTAATCCCTTCTTTGAAAATTCCTTATTTCCTTATTTCCTTATTTCTTTTTTTACATTTTAAGAAATCAATTGATGTGCTCACATGTGATACCCTGTGGGTTCCCCGTGGGTTCTCTGGTTTCCTACCACACCCAGTGACACCAGCGTCAGATTAATGCTTCGGCATGGAGACATGGCTTTACACCAGCATTGCAGCTGCATTGCAGCTGCAGCTGCACTATGGCTGGGACTCCATTGTGCAGAGGACAAATATCCTCAAGGAGAACAATAAATACTTTATTCCATTCTACCAACACCACAACAAACACAAATTATTCTCTCCCCCTTGCAATTTTTCCCACTTTGCACAAATATTTTCAATAATCTAGAGGCTGCTGCTGTCATTAAAAATACATTAAAATTGGTACATGCATAACGTGTGTGTGTGTGTGTGTGTGTGTGTGTGTGTGTGTGTGTCCATGCCAATTTTCTGACAGCCATGAATTATAAATGTAATATTAATGAATGCAGAAAGACAGCAAATGACAAAGGCATCACCTGGTCCCATGACTGAGTTTGATGCTAAAACATATATGACCACCAGCTCAATCTTCCCAGTGACTCCCAATGAGCAGTTTGCAGAGCTACAGTAATTTAGCTCTGCATGCTAAAGTCTGACAGGCTGAATTAGTTGTCGTATTGCATTGATTTTGTATTTTTCTCCCCTGATTGAAGTATCCAAGAGATTCAGCTAATGCACACATTCATTTTCCAAACATTCTTTCTACTTTATCATTCATTGTGTTCTGGACGCTTTACGTTTATCAGACTCAAACACGGTTCACGCTCTAATTACTAGCCTTTTGTCGTCCATTTTGTTCTCAAAAAACAATGGCCCATTTGTTCAACAGCTGTGACATGACAGCAGCATTGAGAAAGTTAACAAACATACCAATACGACCAGCAACCGTGGAGTGCATTTATCGCTGGCAAAGACAGAGCTTTCCATCACGACCAAAACAATAATGAACTGCATTGCAGCAACCTGTTTTTTTAAGGCAATTAAGATTTAGATTATTACCACATCTCCTCATTCTTCCTATGATTCTTATGACTGCAAACAGTGATAACATTATAATATTGTATTACTCATGATGCGCTACTAAATAAATATGACTTATTATGCATTACTAATATTAGAGTTATTTCTTTCATACCTTATGTGTAAAAATAAGGCATTAATATGCTTCTCCACTCCATTTAAATCATTTATCCACGCTTTGGAGAAATTCCTATATTGAAATATATAATAGTTAATTCATGTAACTGTTTGGTTAGTTTTGCCTACCATGATGATGCAGTTTTGTGAGTGACAAAATGCTATGGGATGGGTATACAATATATATGTGTAGTCTCTTTGATGGGATAACTGATCCAATTCCAAAATGTTAAAAAGTCTTGCCTCCCCAAAAATTTGACTAAATAATTTATGGAATATAGACTGGCAAGAGGCACAATACGTTTCAACGACAATATAAGTCAACATCAAGGGATCATATGTTGTTCTCTAGACAGACGAGACTCAGGAGTAAGAGATGAGACAATTCATATGTGGTTGTTTCATTGGATGCAGGCATTGAGAGAAACATACAATTATACTGGGCTTGTCCTCTAAGTCCACATAGGATCCCTTCCTTTACCCGTCTACTCAACTTTTATAATAGTCTTTGAGTAAATTGTTTGACTTTTGATGGCATGGCGGGTCTTTAACATGCTGAACAGGGCTACGGCTTAATTTTGTGAAACAGATTTTTCTCTCTCTCTCTTTTGCTCTCTCTATGTCTCTCTTTCCCCATTTCTTGCCTCCCCTCTCTCTCTCTATTGAGTACAGATAGTATTTTGCCACTCCAGCGTAGCGAATCACTTCTTGCTTTTACAGCCACATAAATCTCGGACACTCCTTCGGGAGATAATACACACACCCACACACACAGACACACACACACACACACACACACACACACATTCACACACACACACACCCACACACACACACATGCAATCACACACCCACAGACACAGACACACACATAAACACACACACACGCACACACACCCACACACACAGACACAGACACAGACACACACATGCACACACACACCCACACACACATGCACACACACACCCACACACAAAGACACAGACACAAACACGTGCAGACGTGCACACACACACACACACACACACACACACACACACATGCACCCACACACACACAGCTTTGCACATTCACATGCACATGACTAGCACTAGAAACTCTTGTGCACGCACATAAATTGCTGCACACACTTAGACACTTTAGGCTACAGGAATACATTTAGATGGAGGGAAAGTCATACACACTCGCCCACACTAAAATAAAATAATGCTGTTGCCAATGGCAATGCTGATCCATCACCAGAGTCACCTTGTGTGGTTATCACCCTGCATATTTCTACCGTTTGTGTGCGTGTGTGTCTGTGAGATCATAAATAAGCACCGTCATCATTATAATGTTTAGATGACTGACAACTTACAGCTTGCAGAGACATTTCTTTTCCTACCCCTGTTCTATCTATCACACAAAACCAGATGCAAACATTGACATACATATACACATGCACATACAAATACACATGCACATGCACATACACATACACATACACAAACCCATGCACATGCACGTACACATACGCACATGCCAAGTGGAAAGATCAAAGACGGATTGACATCCACATCATTGAAGGAGACCTTATGGGACTTCAAAACGTTTGAAGTGACCAATGATCATATAGTTTGATTTACCATCACCAGCATCCCTCAGGCAGTTTTCATTTAATCTACTTATTTGCCTCACAGTGCTTTGGTCACTTTCATGGTACAATAAAGAATAATGGAGTCCCCTTGAGAGTGGATTTGAGAACCATACCAGGGGAAGGAATGATCTAAGAGCACCTGTCTAGATGGTGACGGTCTCCAGAGGGGCCTACCAGAAAAGAGCAATGCTTAAAGGATTTCTTTGATCAAATAAGCAAAAACACAAATGTTTTTCAATGGTCCCAGCTATTGTCTGCTGCTGAACAAATGCAAATAGACATTTGCCTTCAAGTCTTTAGTTTATCCTAATACAACACAGGCGCTCTGGTAAAGAGTCCCAATACAGCTCTGGTAATAAGAGGATTAACTCCTTATAAAGTAAACTAAGACATAACAGTCCCCTGTTAAACACACTAAAACAATCTCCAATTCAGTATTAGTTAATGAACAACTAATGAACCAGCTAACTTACAGTGCTGCGACGTATCAATAGCCATTACATTAGAATAGACTGCTCACAGCTAGTAGGTCTCGGGTGGAGGTGGGGGTGGGGGTGTGGGGCGGTGGGGGGGCGCAGGGGTACAAGGATAAAACAAAAGTCACACATCCAGGCTCCGAGCAGCTTACCCTTTACCCGTGACTTCTAGGGATAGCTTTAAGAGAGCTATAGGTTCACTGGCCACCAGTGTGGCTCCCCGAGCTCATTACCGCCTGGCTAATTGCAAGCCAGTGGCGGAACGGTCAACTTATCCAGCTAACTGGTAGCGGGCGTAGAGAGAGGCCTGTCTCCGGTACAGTCTTCATCTGTACGCACGAGTGCCCTCCTATGCATACCGGCCCACCTGCACACCCTCACATTATGTTGGGGCGTAGAGGTGTGTGTGTGTGCATTCGTGAGAGAGAGAGAGAGAGAGAGAGAGAGAGAGAGAGAGAGAGAGAGAGAGAGAGAGAGAGAGAGAGAGAGAGAGAGAGAGAGAGAGAGAGAGAGAGAGAGAGATCTTCCTCCTTCAAAGGCTACTTTCCCCAGCCCCGGATAGATGCGAGCTGTGAAAATAGAAAGACCTTCTTTATATTGCAAACACTGAGGGCAGAGGAAAAATGGAGGTCACACCTCAGTCCTTCTTCTCAAACAGTTTAAACACAGCCTAGATTGCATTTGTCTACTCAAGTCATGGCTTTTTTCCCACCATTGTGTTCCACATTCAAGATGCTGCAATACATGTGCATTTGCACACGTCAAAGCAGACCGTTAGCTTTAGCCAGACTTTGTTAATAATAGCAGTGTTTTCAAATGACTCTTCCTAATTAGACTCATTTCTGTATGTAAGCCTTATTCCAACCGCAATCAGTGTGGGCTTTGTTTTCACCACATTGAGGAGTGCCAACCTGCAACTTGGAGAACCTGAGTGTGTGTGCGATTGCGTGTGTGTATGCTTGCGAGCATGTGTGCATACGTGCATGTGAATGTTGGAAGGTTGTTTGTTTCTCTGTTTCTTTGTGTTCCTCTACACACTGACTGTATTCCATCCATCTTAATGTGGGTCTTTTAACTTTTGATTGAATCCCCCCCCCTCTCCCACACGTTCCCTGATATTGCCCAGTCTCCTCCATCCCCATCTCCCTCTCTCTATCCTCTCTCACTCTCTC